>JAJOZX010002593.1:0-475000 GCA_023014485.1 Bathynomus jamesi
AATTCAGTACATTTGGCGCTGACGTCAATTTACGAATGATGGCTACAGAACTCAGTGACACAGAACTAATGTCTAGAATAGGAGGTGGTGATCTCATGGCCATTGAAGCCAAGTATCATCTGCAATGCTTGACATTTTATCGGAACCGTTACCGCTCACTTTTGAGACAAAAACAGAGCAAGGAAGAAGGCTATGAAGAAAACTTGATGAAAGCAAAGGCAATAGTTGAGGTCGTTAATCATGTAGAAAATTGCGTGGAAGAAGGAATCTTTCAAATGAAGTTTTCTGTGCTATTTGATCTGTATCAAAAAAGACTTCGGGACTTAGGTATTAATAAGGAAATGAACAGAGGACGATTCAGAGAGAAGATTCTGGAGTATTTCCCATATGCCCAGGAAGTGAGTGATGGCAAGAACAAAATCTTAGTTTTTCAGCAGGGAATTCAGGAAATGCTCAGAGAGACAAATAGACAGAATTTTGAAGGAGATACTATGATTCTTGCAAAAGCTGCTAGAATCATACGCAAGGAAATCGTCAACTTTACTGGATTCAAGTTTGCAGGTGCCTTTCCATCTGGTTGTCAACAGGAATCGGTACCTACAACCTTGAAAACCCTTATATCTATGATCACAAATGGTGCTGACGTGAAGGACCAAACACCAGAAGACTCCCCTGCAACTCTCACTGTCTCGCAACTTATCCTTTTTAATTTTAGGAACAAGCATACATCATCATCTAAGGTTCGCCATTCTTTGGAAAGAGAACCACCATTGCCTCTGTATCTTGGTCTGAAAATTCATACTGAAATTCGGTCAAAATCATTAATTACACAACTATATGAATTGGGTCTCAGTGTGAGTTATGACCGAATTCTTCAAGTCGAAAGCCAACTTGCAACAGCAGTGTGCCAGAACTTCAAGACCAAAGGAGTGGTTGTACCAGCTCAGTTTCGTCATGGACCATTTATTGTTGGGGCACTTGACAATCTGGATTACAACCCATCTAGTACAACTGCCGTTGGATCATTTCATGGTACAGGGATTAGTCTGTTTCAGTTCCCAACTGTCTCAAACTGTGGAACCAAACAAGGTGATCTTGTGCTACCTTCTCTAGGTTCAAAGGACTTGGAGTTACTCATGTCCTACTCAATTGTACCAGCTGTTGCAATGGACAAAACCAAGGTAGAAGTCCTGAAGTTGTCTAATGTGTCTGACCCTATTGAGGGACACTACCATGAAGCATGTTTCCAGGAAAAGGAGTGGATGAAAGAAGCGTTCAGGATCTTGGAGAAAGACACGATAGGGAAGGGTGATGTTATATCATGGTCAGCATACCACGCTACAAGGCAAGAACAAGATGAAGATCAAATGAAAACCCTTTCCTACCTCCTTCCCTTATTCCATGAAAAGGCCGCTACTCCAGCGATGATCAAGCATGGAATGAATGTTGTTCGGTCTGCTACTGAATTCCTTAACCCCGGGCAAATACCAGTTGTTGCATTCGATGCACCCCTATATGCCCTTGGTAAATTCATTCAGTGGAAGTGGCCAGACACCCACGGAGAAGACAAGGTCATCGTCATGTTTGGAGGTCTACATACAGAGATGGCCATGTGGAGAACGTATGGAGATTATCTAGAGGGATCTGGGTGGACAAATGCCTTGACACAAGCAGGCATTGCTTCGGCAGGAACTGTTGACTCATTTCTTAAAGCCTCTCATCTTACAAGAACCAGACATGCTCACCAGGTAACAGCTTTGACATTGGCAAAGCTGCAGCATGAAGCCTTTATGGAAACTGTTGGTCCCTATGATGACAAGACAAAGGAAGAGTGGAAGAAGAAGATGGTTCAGGTCAGTCCAACATTCCAATACTGGGAGACAATTCTTCAGATGGAGATAGACGGCCTCATATTCATACGATCACATCGTGCAGGAGACTTTCCATTGTATGTAGAAAGCTTGAAGAAAGTAGTTCCCTGGTTCTTTGCTCTTGACCACCAGAATTACGCACGTTGGCTTCCACTCCACATCCGGGACATGAAGAATCTCCCTCAGCCAGTTATGAATGAGTTTTCACGAAATGGACACTGGGTAGTACACAAGACCAAGAAGAGATTCTCAGCCATGCCTTTAGACCAAGCGCATGAACAAAACAATGAGAAAGTCAAAGGTTCAGGAGGCGCGGTGGGTCTGACTGAGAATCCAGTGGCATTCAAGAAGTGGATGGTAGCAGGGCCAGAACAAGCCAGATTGATTACTGAATATGAAGACGAAAACCTTCCAGAAACTGAAGACAACAACTTCCACCACGAAGAAGGACTATCTACACAGAGAAGATTCAAGGATCATGTTTCTAATCTCGTTGAAGTCTTCCGTGATATGGGAAATCCATTTTGTGATAATGGGAATGAGTTACTGGCCTTAGACACAAGGAATGTCATGGATGAATCTGTGGTCCATACAGTGAGAACTATAAAGGATTTGGGTAAGGAGCAATATAGCCGATACTACAAAGAAGTTGTCACAGATTGTACAAGGTCAATTCATACACCGATCAAGAAGAACTCGCTTGCCCTCTTCAGATGTCCTCGGCCGAAATCTCAGGTACGGAATGTTGGGGGAATCCAACTACTGAAGAACGATGTTGCTCTATTCTCTCATCTGTATATTGTTATGCAACATCGGCATAGTGACATGGATGCATTCTTCCAACACGAGAATCACCCCTTTCCTTCTTCCCTATCTGATGGTGGGAAATTGCGGTTTGGGAAAAAGTCTGACCTACTGAAAATCATTACATTTGAAAACAAGGACAACCCTCCAGATCCTTTTGATGTGAAACTTCTTGATGGAGCTGCCATCGTCCATTTGCTGTCTACTGCAGGTGTTACCAACTTTGAAGAGTATGCAGATCGTGTATTCGTCCCTTATCTCATCAAACAGTTAGAAACTTGCCAGCGAATTGACATCGTCTGGGATACCTACACTGCAAGCACCTTAAAAGAGACTACCAGAGAAAAACGGGGAAAAGGAATCAGAAGAAAGGTTGAAGGAAAAACCAAATTACCCCTAAATTGGCATGACTTCCTTCGAGACTCTAGAAACAAGCAAGAACTGTTCGCTTTCCTATCAGACAAGGTTGCTGCAATGGAAGTTCCTAACAACAAAGAAGTTATTACATCAGGACCTGAAGTCATCATCAATGGGGCCGACCGCACAATGCCAAGATGCGACCATGAGGAGGCAGACACTAGACTGTTCATTCATCTTCAAGATGCAATAAAGGAAGGGCACATTAACTGCATGATCAGAACTGTAGACACGGATGTTATTGTCATTCTAATAGGAAAATTCCATCACTTGACGTCCATAAGATCTGAAGTAAATATTTGGGTTGGTTTTGGCACTGGGAAAAACTTCACTTACCATCATATTAACACAATCTGTGCCTCTTTGGGTGAAGAGAGATGCACATCCCTACCACTGTTTCACTGCTTCACGGGATGTGATACAACATCATCCTTTTACGGAAGGGGCAAGAATACGGCATGGGCAGCATGGCACCATTACCCTGAGGTAACACAAGCATTCACATTCATGGCACGAAATCCATTTGCAGATGTTGACGCCGAAACTCCCCACTTCAAGCTTCTTGAACGGTACACAGTTGTCCTCTATGACAACACCAGTGACATTGAACGTGTAGATGAGGCAAGAAAGGTCATGTTCTGTCAGAAGGGAAAAGCTATGGAGACTATCCCACCAACTCAGGATGCTCTTCTCCAACACACCAGGAGGGTCACATACCAGGGAGGAATATGGTCGACCTGTGAGAGAAGTGAACAGAATCTTCCAACTCCTGAAGGATGGGGATGGACCTTTAGCGAAGAGTCCCAGTCATGGACACCAGTTTGGACCACAAGACCAGTAGCATCTAAAGCTTGCAGCGAATTGGTCAAATGCGGCTGCAAGAGCAAGAGTGGATGTGGCACCAGGTGTGCTTGCAAGAAGGCCAGGTGGAAGTGTACAGAACTGTGTAGCTGCAACTGTGCAGTTTAACATATAGCGTCGAGCGGGGTGAGTTGGGACAGTTCGGGACAGGGGGTGAGTTGGGACAGTAGGCATTGCAATGCTAAATGCCAAGATATTTCCATTTTATGGTGCCCATTTAATAGCCCTGCCCTTACTCTACAAATGTTGTTAATACAAGTTTTCTATAGAACCACGAATAATGCATGAAAATTGTGCAAATATGAAAGGGTAGCATTTTGACCTTTGTAGAATTTCATTTTTTAAAATGCACATATTTTGCCAATTTTCCTCTCCCACATTCAGTTATAGAGCTAAAGGTCTACTTTTTGGTGGGTGAAATCTTCAATTGTTATAGTTTCGTTGATTTTTCTTAAACATGGTTTTCTTGAACATGGTTTTTGTGTTAAAATATTCACGATTTTCACTGTATATGTTGTACGAAGTGTGATTTCTGCAGTAAACATACTTCTGATCAGCTTAAAAGTTGTTTTATTGATCTGATCATGCCAAAAAACATATAGTTTGATGCCAAACATGCCAAGGGAATTCTCTATTGAAACTTATATCAGAAATTCCATTTTGTCTATGGCGGCCATCTTGAAATCCAATATGGCGGCCAAGTAATGGTCTCTGAAGGTGGTTGGGGATATTTTTAATTGTTGGTCCAAAATATACAAGTAGGGAAAGTTTGGTGCTTTTGTCCGGATTGTCCACTTCAACTTGTTAGCTGCCCTACTAAACAATAATCTAATGGAGAGAGGTCTGGAGACCTTGGTGGCCATTGAATGAGACCACTGCAGCTGATCTATCGACCAGGGAAAGTTTGATTTAGGTATTGCATCACCTGCTGGGTAGAATGTGGAGGAGCTCTGCCATGCTGAAAGTACATACCAGCGTGTGTAGCCAAAGGAACATCCTCCAATGGTCCTGGCAATTCATTTTGCAGAAATTCTAGGTAACTTTGTCCTGTAAGACGATTCTCTAAAGTAACATGGCTAATCAGCTGATCATTGATGATACCGCACCACACATTGAAAATTTGTTTCCACAGTGGCAGTTGGATTTTCGTCTGACCACCAATGAGAGTTATGAGTGTTGTTGATACCATCACAGTTGAAAGTAGCTTCATTGGTGAACAGTATTAATCAAAGTAATCGGCAATTAGCATTTACCCAATGACAAAATTCCAGTTGCATGGCAGCATCTCCTGGTTGAAGGTGTTGCACATGCTGTACATGATATGGATGCAAGCCTTCCTCACATAATGTTTGCCATACTCTTGTGTGTGGTACACCGAGACGTGTAGAAATTCTTCATGAGCTAGTAGTAGGACTACACTCTACCAACTGAAGAATGTTTTCCACTTCATCCACATCTTGTTGACCTTCACGCTCAGATGAAACATGAGCACTGGGAAGTGTACCAATCTCGCGCAATGTGTTGAAAACCCTGGTAAACACACTTCGATCTGGAATTCTGCGGTTCGGAAACCATCGATGGTATTCTGCAACAGCAGCTGTTGCACTTCCATCGCAAAAACTGTAGACATACACCATACCTGCATATTCGGCATGTGTGAAGGTGTGTGGCATTCTTAACACTGCTTCAAACATGAAACAATATAACTCTGAACATTCAGCTGTCGATTGGCTTATGTTACATTTTTACATTACAGCTTACATGGTTCAAGGTTATAGGGGAGGAAGAGCTGCACGCGCATCAGATTCAAACAGCTCTATCTCCATATCAATTCAGAATTAGACACATGTTCATATGAACTTTTTTTCTCACAAGACCGATACTATCACCTCCCAAAGTATTGACCTTTCCTCCGGAAACACCCTGTATATATATAGTGATTCAAACCCACAAGGAAAAAGAAAAATGATTCCAAGGCCTTTCATGTATTCAGAAGTTCACCTCATCAGGGAATCATTCCCTGATGAGGTGTACTTCTGAATACATGAAAGGCCTTGGAATCATTTTTCTTTTTCCTTGTGGATTTGCATCATTTATTCATTTCACGTGTCTAATTGTGAAATTCATCCCATATATATATATATATATATATATATATATAGAGGTCTCGATGATACAAGCAGTTACGTTCCTCCAACCCCACTCATATAGCGAATTCTCGTATAATGAACTACATAATGTATGGGAAAAAGGGGGTTTGATTCCTGAATATTATATGAAAATATATATGTGTATATGTATATATGTAGAAATGTATATATGTATATATCATATATACTGTATATATAATATATATAATATATATTATATATATATATATATATAGATATATATATATATATATATATATACATATACATATATATACTGATATATATATATATATATATGATACACACAGACAGTGCATGGAACAAGGAACTCTTCTGGTATAATTAAATCCACTATAGTCCGAATAAGTAATGGTAAATGACAAATACCATAGTTTTTCTTTTTCATGATGCTAGCCTGACGTGGGCAATGGGTCACTCGCAAAGAGGTCCCATAAATATAGCTTCCCTCACCAGCTTTGGGACATGGATCTAGGGTTTAAAGCACCTAGCCATGCTACATTTAGAACCTCAATATAAAAAAGACTCGCTGCCTTCACGTCAGATTGAATGCATCAAAGAAAAAGAAAAAGGGGTAACTGTTATATTTTTAGCCAAAAACCAAAACTTAAACCTCAACTGGCAGAATTGAGCGTCCACTTTTCAAGGCACATAACATGTCCGTTTCAAGATGGGAATGAACTCAGAATGGTCCCCTGAGTTTTTTATGATACACACAGACAGTGCATGGAACAAGGAACTCTTCTGGGATAATTAAATCCACTATAGTCTGAATAAGTAATGGTAAATGACAAATACCATAGTTTTTCTGTGTATCATAAAAAACTCAGGGGACCATTCTGAGTTCATTCCCATCTTGAAACGGACATGTTATGTGCCTTGAAAAGTGGACGCTCAATTCTGCCAGTTGAGGTTTAAGTTTTGGTTTTTGGCTAAAAATATAATAGTTACCCCTTTTTCTTTTCTTTGATGCATTCAATCTGACGTGAAGGCAGCGAGTCTTTTGCTTATATTGAGGTTCTAAATGTAGCATGGCTAGGTGCTTTAAACCCTAGATCCATGTCCCAAAGCTGGATCCTGTCTGCTTTGCAGATAGCTGGTGAGGGAAGCTATATTTATGGGACCTCTTTGCGAGTGACCCATTGCCCACGTCGGGCTAGCATCATGAAAAAGAAAAACTATGGTATTTGTCATTTACCATTACTTATTCGGACTATAGTGGATTTAATTATCCCAGAAGAGTTCCTTGTTCCATGCACTGTCTGTGTGTATCATAAAAAACTCAGGGGACCATTCTGAGTTCATTCCCATATATATATATATATATATATATATATATATATATATATATATATATATATATATATATATATATATATATAAAATATATAGAGGGTGTCCATTAAATATGGGACCCGAAAGAAAATTCAATAATTTGTAAAGTTTTAATCCTACAGAAAAAATACATATATCATTAGAAAGAGGGAAAATTTAGATTTAATATGATTCCTTATTCTTTAAAAATAATATCTTTTAAATGACCTCCATTATGCCTAGAACATTCATGAACTCTCGTGAGCATGCTTCGCATGACATCAGAAAGGACATCAGATCTGATCGATTTGATTTCTTCAGAGATATTGCGTTTTAGGTCTTGGAGTGTTCTTGGATCATTTCTATACACTTTATTTTTCAAATATCCCCACAAAAAATAGTCAAGGGGGAAAAGATCAGGTGATTGGGCTGGCCACTCAATATCTCCAAATCTTGAAATTACTCTCCTTGGAAAGTGATTCCTTAAAAGATCCATGCAAGTCCTTGATGTATGGCACGTAGCGCCATCTTGTTGAAACCAACAATTATCCAGTTGTAGCTCAGAGATCTTTGGAACGAGAAAATCACGTAACAAATTCTCATAATGTTGGGAATTAACAGTTACAGCATTGCCATTTTCATCTTCAAAAAAATATGGTCCTATGACTGTTGAAGCAGTCATTCCATACCAAACAGTTACACGTTCAGAATGAAGAGGGACTTGAGTAATTACTTGTGGATTATCAATGGACGAAGTTCTAAAATTTTGTTTATTTACTGGGCAGTTTAAATAAAAATGTGCCTCGTCTGAAGTTATCAAGTTAGCAATGAAATCTGGTGCACCTGAAATCTTTTGTTCAAACCAATATGAAAAACGCATTCTTCTTTCATGATCTCCCTCGCGAAGTTGCTGGACTACCTGACATTTATATGGATAAACTTGTAAATCAAATCTTAACATTTTTTGCACAGGCGATTTTCTTATTTCAAGTTGTTGCGACAGTTTTCTGATGGATTTATTAGGATTTTCACGCAATAAATGTTGCAGTGTTTCAATGTTCCCTTGTGTTCGTTGCGATCGGGGTCTCCCCATTTGTCTCTTCTTTACAATACTGCCATTTTCACTTAAATTCCGATAACATCTGTAAATTACCTTTTTCGATGGAGAACTATGAACATTGAAATGCAATTTGAAATTTCTCTGAGCTGTAATCACACTTTCGTTGCACTTAAAGTACTGCTTAGTAATGTACATGAGATGCTCGTTTGTCCAGTGCTTCATCTTGAATGGGAGGTAACATTTCATCTCGGTTAAGTTCTGCATATTCATGTTTAAACATGAATGAACATGAATCATATTAAATCTAAATTTTCCCTCTTTTTAATGATATATGTATTTTTTTGTAGGATTAAAACTTTACAAATTATTGAATTTTCTTTCAGGTCCTATATTTAATGGACACACACACACACACATATATATATATAATATGAAAATTATTTCACGAAAGTAACACGTGAAAAATATTTATGATGAATAAAACCACGAAGGAAAGGAAACACAAAATGGTGCTCAAGCGCTTTTGTCTAATGACATCCTCAGGAACACTGAAGTACATACAAGGGTTATGGCCTATATATAGGTTACAGAAAGAAAAAAAAAGAAAAAGAAAAAATAAATAATATACACACACATATATATATATATGCAATAAATGGAGAAGTAAAAATAAAAATTAAAAATTAAAGGATTATCAGAGAGGCATACAGATTTGTAAGGAAAAAATATCGATTTTTAGCACAAGATCAAATGAATTATAAAATACAAATTTATACTGGAAATCTGCCCGGGTTTTAACATTGCCCTTTATGGTCAAATTTCGATGTATATAAAAATGAAATGAAAATTAAAAGTTAATAAAGTAGCATACAAGTTTACCAAAGATTTAGCGTTCTACCCTTCTTATCTAAATCTGTTTTGAAGGAATTCAAAACAACAGGATCGAGTTGAAAAAGACCTTTGCTTATGTTGAAGTTATTTGAAAGTTGGATAATGGCAGACTCAAGAATATTTCTATTAACAATGTTGCTAGAGTGGAATAAAACTGAAGCATTATTCCAATCAATACAGTGGGATAACTCTGACAAATGGACAAAAAGGGCACTGGACAACTGTCCTGTTCTAACGGAATATTGATGCTGTTTTATACGTGTGTGCAAATCCTTTCCCGTCTGACCTATGTAAAAGGAATCACATTGTTTACAACCAATTTTATAGATAATGCCTGAATTATTGGTAGGGCTATTTTTTACTATGATATTTTTCACAATATTGTTATATGAAAATACTACATTAATATCCAAAATTTAAGTACATTAGCAATGCCTAAAAAGCCCGGGAAAAATGGAAGTACTAAAATATTTTTTGACAAAGTACGAGTGTTATTATTGACACGATAGAAAGCTCGTTTTGCCTTGTTGAGACAAGATTCCATAAACGCTACTTTATTAACTTAATTTTCATTTCATTTTTATATACATCGAAATTTGACCATAAAGGGCAGTGTGTTAAAACCCGGGCAGATTTCCAGTATAAATTTGTATTTTTATAATTCATTTGAGCTTGTGCTAAAAATCGATATTTTTTCCTTACAAATCTGTATGCCTCTGATAATCTTTTAATTTTTATTTTTACTTCTCCGTTTATTGCATATATATATATATATATATATATATATATATATATATATATATATATCGTAAAGAACGACGCTTGTATAGGAGATATTCCGCGCAAGACGAGAGAGAGAAAACGGAACAAATGAAAAAATGAAGTAACCACCTGGGAAACGAACCCGGATCTTCCGATTGCCGGTCAGACGCGATACCATTACACCATGGACTTCACTCTTCCAAATGCCGTAATTCTTCTACATACTCGCAGAAACCAATGCCCCAAGGGGGCACCTCCCGCATGCCGTAACATTATATACATTCAACTGCAAAGAACACGCAGTATAAATAACGTAAAGAACGACGCTTGTATAGGAGATATTCCGCGCAAGACGAGAGAGAGAAAACGGAACAAATGAAAAAATTAAGTAACCAGGTGGTTACTTCATTTTTTCAATTGTTCCGTTTTCTCTCTCTCGTCTTGCGCGGAATAAATCCTATACAAGCGTCGTTCTTTACGTTATTTATACTGCGTGTTCTTTGCAGTTGAATGTATATAATGTTACGGCATGCGGGAGGTGCCCCTTGGGGCATTGGTTTCTGCGAGTATGTAGAAGAATTACGGCATTTGGAAGAGTGAAGTCCATGGTGTAATGGTATCGCGTCTGACCGGCAATCGGAAGATCCCGGGTTCGTTTCCCAGGTGGTTACTTCATTTTTTCATTTGTTCCGTTTTCTCTCTCTGTCTTGCGCGGAATATCTCCTATACAAGCGTCGTTCTTTACGTTATTTATACTGCGTGTTCTTTGCAGTTGAATGTGTATATATATATATATATATATATATACATATATATATATATATATATATATATATATACATATATAATATATATATATATATATAGAGGTATATATGTATATGTATATATATATATGATATATATATATATACATATTATATATATATATATATATATATATACAGTGCCCGCAAAAAGTAACCGATCACCCTTGAAATTTGTAGTTTTTACATAAAAAACAATGTTTAAATGTATACTAACCTTATATTAGTATTTTGTCATCTGTCCTTTGGTTTGGATGACTTGTTCTAGACGTTTTGGCATGGATTTAATCAAGTTTTGACAAACTTCCACTGATATTTCCTTGCACCATACCTTTTTGATGGCCTCTTGTAATTTTTCGACTGAGCCAGTGTCGTGGCATTCAACCTTATTTTTTATTATTAGCCACAGATTTTCTATCGGATTGAGATCTGGACTATTACCAGGCCAATCCAAAATATCAAATTTATTGTCAGTAATCCATTTTGTCACTATTTTGGCCCTGTGACATGGTGCACCATCATGCATGTATGTTTTTGTCCTTTGGATTGCCATTGCCATTGGAAGTTTATCCTATAGCATTGCTAAATACCGTGCACCATTCATAGTTGTGTTCTTCGGAAGAAAATATAAGTTTCCACGCCCATAGTAACCGAAACAACCCCAAACCATCACACTTGGAGGGTGTTTCATTGTCTTTAGGGTGTATTTAGGGTCCATCCTATTTGAGCCAATAGGCCGGCGAACCTTTTTTGGACAACTTCTGAATGTCAAAAATGTCGACTCATCGCTAAATAAAACCTTCTTCCAGTCATCAACAGTCCAATGAATGTATTTTTTACAAAATGCGACACGTTTTTTACGCATTTTTTCATTAATGAACGGTTTCTTAGCAGCATGGCGAGATGGTAATCCGAGTTCTTTTTGGAGCCACTCCTGGATAGTTCGTTCAGAAACACCAGATAACAAATTATTCATATTAAATTTTATTTCTTTCGCAGTTATTGTTGGGTTTTTCAATACTAAACGTTTCATAAGTTTGTCTGTTCGCGAATTTGTTTTTCTCGGTCTGCCAGATCGTTTTTTAGGGACTGGCGTGGTTAGGCCACCATTGTTCTTAGCCCGTGAAACCCATAAATTAACGGTACTTTGGGATATGTTTAATTCCTTAGCTATCTGTCTCTGTGATTTCCCACATGCATGCAAAGCAACAATAGCACCTCGACAATCACTCTTAAGTTGTTTTTTAGCACACATTATATATAAATTTTATTTACACCACTTTCTGTAAAAAAAAAAAAAAATCAAGAAATTTACATAAACAGTGAAATCTGACAAATTTGAGACACAGCCACCCGCAACGAAGGCTACCAGAACACTAATTTGAGAATGCGTTGGATAGCTCTCATATCAGCGAGCAACCTCAAACTTACCAGATGTCGCTAGAACAAATAGAAAGTGAATTACGTGTCTCTGAATATCAAGGGAAAATATTGTATTTCTTGAGTGATCGGATACTTTTCGCGGGCACTGTATATATATGTGTATATTATTTATTTTTTATTTTTATTTTTTATTTTTTCTTTCTGTAACCTATATATAGGCTGTAACCCTTGTATGTACTTAAGTGTTCCTGAGGATGTCATTAGATGAAAGCGCTTGAGCACCATTTTGTGTTTCCTTTCCTTCGTGGTTTTATTCATCATATATATACAGTATATATATAAATAAAATCTGAAATAGCATATTATTATGTACACTTACTTGTATTATTATGTACACTTGTATTATGAGTATGTACAGTGCCCGCGAAAAGTATCCGATCACTCAAGAAAATACAATATTTTCCCTTGATATTCAGAGACACGTAATTCACTTTCTATTTGTTCTAGCGACATCTGGTAACTTTGAGGTTGCTCGCTGATATGAGAGCTATCCAACGCATTCTCAAATTAGTGTTCTGGTAGCCTTCGTTGCGGGTGGCTGTGTCTCAAATTTGTCAGATTTCACTGTTTGTGTAAATTTCTTGATTTTTTTTTTTTTTTTTACAGAAAGTGGTGTAAATAAAATTTATATATAATGTGTGCTAAAAAACAACTTAAGAGTGATTGTCGAGGTGCTATTGTTGCTTTGCATGCATGTGGGAAATCACAGAGACAGATAGCTAAGGAATTAAACATATCCCAAAGTACCGTTAATTTATGGGTTTCACGTGCTAAGAACAATGCTGGCCTAACCACGCCAGTCCCTAAAAAACGATCTGGCAGACCGAGAAAAACAAATTCGCGAACAGACAAACTTATGAAACGTTTAGTATTGAAAAACCCAACAATAACTGCGAAAGAAATAAAATTTAATATGAATAATTTGTTATCTGGTGTTTCTGAACGAACTATCCAGGAGCGGCTCCAAAAGAACTCGGATTACCATCTCGCCATGCTGCTAAGAAACCGTTCATTAATGAAAAAATGCGTAAAAACGTGTCGCATTTTGTAAAAAATACATTCATTGGACTGTTGATGACTGGAAGAAGGTTTTATTTAGCGATGAGTCGACATTTTGACATTCAGAAGTTGTCCAAAAAAGGTTCGCCGGCCTATTGGCTCAAATAGGATGGACCCTAAATACACCCTAAAGACAATGAAACACCCTCCAAGTGTGATGGTTTGGGGTTGTTTCGGTTACTATGGGCGTGGAAACTTATATTTTCTTCCGAAGAACACAACTATGAATGGTGCACGGTATTTAGCAATGCTACAGGATAAACTTCCAATGGCAATGGCAATCCAAAGGACAAAAACATACATGCATGATGGTGCACCATGTCACAGGGCCAAAATAGTGACAAAATGGATTACTGACAATAAATTTGATATTTTGGATTGGTCTGGTAATAGTCCAGATCTCAATCCGATAGAAAATCTGTGGCTAATAATAAAAAATAAGGTTGAATGCCACGACACTGGCTCAGTCGAAAAATTACAAGAGGCCATCAAAAAGGTATGGTGCAAGGAAATATCAGTGGAAGTTTGTCAAAACTTGATTAAATCCATGCCAAAACGTCTAGAACAAGTCATCCAAACCAAAGGACAGATGACAAAATACTAATATAAGGTTAGTATACATTTAAACATTGTTTTTTATGTAAAAAATACAAATTTCAAGGGTGATCGGATACTTTTCGCGGGCACTGTACACTTACTTGCCCTTGGACATGGGAGACTTGCCCTTGGACATGGGAGACTTGCCCTTGGACATGGGAGACTTGCCCTTGGACATGGGAGACTTGCCCTTGGACATGGGAGACTTGCCCTTGGACATGGGAGACTTGCCCTTGGACATGGGAGACTTGCCCTTGGACATGGGAGACTTGCCCTTGGACATGGGAGACTTGCCCTTGGACATGGGAGACGTCCCTAGTGGAGGGCTGTGGTTATGAAGGTGGAGGGGAAGGCTTAGGTGGGAAGAATTGTTGGTGTGTTCTCTGTGCTACCTTAGCCTTCTTCTGCTGGTAAAGCTGCTCATATCCACCCAGCAAGTCCAATAGCTTGGCCTTGAAGTCCAGAGTCCTCTCCAGCTGTGGGTCGCTGTTTACTGCCAGTTCAGCTAAGCGTTTGTCGCTGTCAATTTTGTCACTCAAGCTCTTGGCTGTGAACTACTTCATTGCAGGCAAAGCTGCTCTCTCAGGGTCCTTGCTTTCCTCCTTGTGGCGATGCTCATCCAGGAGGAACAGGTCCTCGTTGGAGAGCTCGTGAGTGTGAGTCAAGGTGGTCAGCCACATCATCCTCATCAACCTCCTCAAACCCAGCCTCCTGAGCCAGGCTGACAATCTGGTGGCAGATAGCAGGCACTGCCTGGGTTGGGAAACCATGGAAACCCTGCACACACACACAGGCCACAGTGCCCGCCACACACCCATCATGTTGGAGGATGTGACTTCCTCCCAAGAATGCTCACAGCTCACAGTGTCAGAGCTAGCCCTGCGCACCTGGCTTGGCTGTGCATTTTGAATTTCCTTCTGCCATCTTGTACCAATTCTCGTGAGATTCTCATAAGATCGGAGTTGTATAATGGAAAAGTCCTATAAATCCTAACCTCATATCATCAGTTTCTCATATTACAAATGCTTGTATAACGGGACCTACCTGTATATATAATTAATAAGGTACAGGTATACCCTGGTTTTCGCAAGTTATGCTCCTCAGACTCATTACAAGTAGTGAAATTGCGAATAACGAATCATTTTTTCCCATATAAATACATGTTTTATGGGAGAATGCATTCCAGTGGTCACTTTTCAGAAGGCAAAATGTTTGGATATGTTCCCATATGATACATAAAACCAAGTATAAAACATGAATACAGACCTGTGTTAGCATAGTAAGTTATGAATAACATCAATAAAAGATAAACATACTTGTACTGTACTTTTATTTCTTCAAACCACCCCTGACTGGGGTCAAACCACCCTGACTGGGGTCAAACCACCCCTGACTGGGGTCAAACCACCCCCTGACTGGGGTCAAACCACCCCCGACTGGGACTGAAAGTTTCACCACCACTGCTCTCACCTTCACCAATGACTTCCTTCTTCGCATCTCACCACAAAGACCATGCTTTTTCTTGAATAATGGCCTGTGATATGGGCATGCTATGCTGCGTTTGGTAGCAGGCAGAATTGTGAATTATTTTTTACCTTATCTGGCACTGCGAATAATGGAGCTGGGTTTGTGAATAGTCGAATTTGGTGTAAAAAAAATATATTACGTAGCTATAAGCAAAGCTACGAATATTGAAACTATGAATAATGGGGTATACCTGTATATATATATATATATATATATATATATATATAATATATATATATATATATATATATAAGCACACCAGACAAAAAATTAGTCACCCCTCTCAGAATGTACCTAATAACGTGTGACGGCGCCTCTGGCCTTGATAACCGCACGAATCCGGCGAGGCAGAGACCAATTCATCATTTAGTATGCAGAGGTATGCCTGCTGGTTCAAATTCATCGTCACTGGAATGAGAGGGCCCATTTCGTGGTACAAAAAACATCCCCAGAACATCACGGAACCACCTCCAGCCTGAACAACACCTTCGACGCATTCAGAATTAAAGGCTTCATTGGACCTGCGATGTACTCGTCGCCTCCCATCATTGGAGAACAAACAAAAACGGGACTCATCGGACCAAATTACACGTTTCCAATCTGCCGCAGTCCAGTTTTTGTGCCTCTGAGCCCATTTATAACGTGCCAATTTGTGACCTGCTGTTAACAGTGGCCTCTTCCGTGGTACCCTGCTCCAGATGTCCATCGCATGCAGTTCTCGTCGCAATGTCCATTCGGAAATTGGTCGCTGGAGAACCTCATTGGTTTCTTGGAGCAATTGTTCTCTGGTTTGAAAATGATTTGCAGTTACTAGACGAGAAACATGGCGGCGGCCCCTATTGTTGAGAATTGTTTTCCGGCCACAGTTACGCCGTCGATTTTCAGTTGATTGCGAACTACACCACTCTTTGTAAACTCGCTGGACAGTACGCGTTGACACCAACAAATTGGGCTACTTCAGACATTTTGTGTCCGTGGGCTCTGCCAAACACGATGGCTCCTTTTTGCCACTGAGTAACGTCTGCCTCACGACCCATTTTGCAGACTATATCCAACACACACTTTGTTCTTCACCACCTCACGAAACAGATCTGATCCTGTGTGCTACGTCACCGCTACTTGTCACTTACCAATGCTACATCAGCGCCCTCTGTGTGACCTTGAACTTCCTACTATCGGTGCTATTAGGGGTGACTAATTTTTTGTCCGGTGTTATATATTAGGGTGCATCAAATTTCCCATGATTTTTCAAAAAGTTTTATTTCAATCTGTCCCTATGATTACTGTGTTCCAATGCCTGAAATAGCACATATGGCCAAATTTCAAAGATTTATGTGGTCATCTAGGGGGTCCACATCATTGATGCAATATTTAGTATTGGAGTTAAATTGACCAAAAAATTAAACATTTTATATCCCGGTTTCCGTGTTTGCAAAAGTATCAGAACCAGTAAAAATGTATTAAATAATCAAAACAGGGATTAGAACTTAGCTTCACCCCACGCTCAGCACAATCATTTACGACGTTAACTGCCGAGATGTGTTCTCTGGATGTTTGAAAGGAAGCTAATTCTGGCCAATTTTCGATATTATGAGTCAGGAAAGAACTGTCAAGTTCCAGAACAGAGAAAATGTACCATGAATCTTTGTTGATTAAGTCGCCAAGCTTTGTCGTGCTGGAAATGGAGTTTGGAATTTGGGTTTCCCAAATCCCGTACCAAATCGATGTTGTGGTAAAGATGCCTGATCTTGTGCTGGCTTTACTGCTATAAGTCTCTCAGCCAGATAGCGGCGTTCAGCTTCAGGGACTGCATCATTAAAGAGCGCAAGAGGTACCATCTCAGCAGTCAGGTACCATAGGTGATGCTTGAGAGCTTTTATCGCACTAGATGATATGCTGGGGCTGAGTTTTTCATATCTGAGGATGTCTTGGTAAAGACAGGTCATTCCATGGAGCCTCGACCGCGCTTGAACAGGTGATCCACCACCAGCTGTACAGCAAGCAAACAAAGTTGACAAACTCGCGCAGTTTGGGTTGTTGTGCTTCCGTGGTAATGGTTCCAGAGGGAAGAGAGCTGGTCTGCTCCTCCAGCAGCACCATCTTAATGGAGTAGAGAAACTTGGCCATCCACCTAGCCTTGTGTACAGCACCAGGACGTCGAAATGAAAACTCTCTTCTTGTCCCATCCAAGTAGAGCAAACAAAGATCAGAAAATTCTTTGTAGTCATCACATTGATGCTTCACAACAGACTGCGCGCATGAAATCGCTCTGGCCCTATAGTCATGGATTATGGTTTGTACATCATCTGAATAAGAGGTACCATCCAAAAAATTAAGTGCCTGATTATTGTTGTGTTGAACTGTGTCTAAATGCTTTCGGAACTGACAGAATATGGTAACTTCTAGTGACATTGGTGGTTCTATTTTCAGATCATTGAAGACTTGTGTAAGGATTACCTCGCCAACGTGATGCCGGCAAGCTGACCACAGTAAAGCTCGACCTATGTCCTGGTGCAGGCTAACACATGCAGCACTCACATGACCAGTGTTACTAGCTGTTGTGTCAAAAGTCATGTTCACTACTGAGTCAACACAATTCCATGATCGGAGAAGCTCCATGGTGAGATTAGCAATGCTTTGACCAGCTGGCTGATCTGTATTTGGCTTGTAGGAAGGCACACCAAGAAGTTTGATGTCATAGGAATTGCCAACTGCTACGGTGAGCCTCTCTTCAGCTTTAGTTTGGTATGACAGAGTTGACATCAGTTAGAATCCCAGTGAAGAGACAGGAACTGTGGTGGAACCCAGGACTCTTTGACCGATGATGCAAGCTCTTCACCAACCTTACGTCTTGCTCTGTCGGCGATAGAATATGAGTGTGAAACATTTTTTGTGTCACCTCCTAATTCCTTAATGATGGCTTTGGTAAATGCTGCCTGTTGGGCCAGTGTGATCTTCGTGCGTGTAGACAGGGAAACCATCCTATGGGATTTGAGTATGTCATGACTTATAAAAGCAGTTGTTCCTGAACGAGTTGCTTGGCGAGATTTTTGTGTTTTTGGTTTGTAATCCTCTATATCACCCTCTTCATCCTCAACATCACTGTTGCTTTCCTCACTGTTCTCAATCTGAACTTTGCTTGTAGATGCTTGGGCTTTATGAGCTTTAAGCTGTTGTTCTGCTTGCATCATTTCCTTTTCCTGCTTTCTTTGGTCTTTTGATGCGAGCTTCTTGTCATGGCTTCCAAACGATGCGACTCTGCCTGATTTCATTGACCGCAAGAACTCTAGATCTTCAGGATCTTTTATGAGTTGCTCAGCATTCCTTGGCCAAAACTGTAATGTTTCTTGTAACTCCTTTTCGATCCCCTTAAGCTTCGCAACTGCACCAGGCGAAGAACGCCAATCCACTGGAAGTTCCCTAAGTTTTGCATTTTTTGCAGATAGTGCTATAATTTTTTCAACAGCTTTCCTCTCGGTAATCATGGCAATGTTGCCTTTCTGATAAAATGGAATAACTTTTTGCAAGACAAATTTAGCATTGTTCCATTTTGTACGGTTAAACGGTAGACCTTCTTGCTGATGAAACATGTAGCATCGCAACACTTGCTCACATGTTGGCAGCCTAGATCCTGTTATCTCTGCATCTGCATCGCTGATTCCAGCACCAAGACCATAAATGGCAGCAGTTTGACGAGTTTTAACAGCATATTTATCATTTGTGCTACCTGAACTGGCCATAATGCACGACAGGTGTAAAGAGAACAAAATTTATTAACGTAAACACTTGCACATAAACATTTAACATAAACACACAAAAATCACATTTATCATAAACACTTGCATATCAGATTATACATTGCAGTTCCTTTTAGAATATTCTATAACTTTCCACCACTTCCTAGCACTTTCTAGAGGTTTCTATCACTTTCTAGAGGTACTATCACTTTATAGAAGTTTCTATCACTTTTTAGAAGTGTATATATGACCTTTAGAAATATCACTTACATGTTCTTGGGCTGATTTTTGTAGTGAACAAAATTTAAACTTCTACTATTTGGATCTCAAATCACAGAATGACTGTGGGGTTGGTGTGCATATAGGAAGTCTGTGTGGACCCCATAAATGGCATTCAAATCCAAAAATAATTCACATAGTAGGTTTTCTTAACCATTGGAACATTTCTAACTTAGGGACAAAGTGAAACTTTGTCATTGGTGATTTTGATGCACCCTATTATATATATATATATATAATATATATATATATATATATTATATATATATATATATATATATAATATATTCCCCGCAAGGGGGTTCTAAGCTCGTGCTCTTGAGTGCTCTTTGTGCTCGTTTGTACGTGCTTGTTCCTGGAGGTTTCACGTGCGCCCTCCCGGCCCTAGCACCCAAGGATGATGGGGCTCGACCCTGCAGTCCTTGTCATCCTTGGTCTTTTTCCATTTTGACTGTCCCCTCTACCCTTCTTTTTCCTCTCTTTCCTCTCACTTTTTCTTTGTTTTTCCTGCCGAGATATGCCTTTTTAAATAGAGGCGAATTGGTTCTTCCCAAACTTTAAAAAAAAATGTATATATATAAATAATATTATATATATATATATATATATATATATTATATATTATAATATATATATATATATATAATATATATATATATATATATATATATATATATATATATTATATATTATATATATATTAATATAATATATATATATATATATAAAATATATATATTATATATATTATATTATATATATATATATATTATATATATATATATATATATAATATATATATATTATATATATAATATATATATATATATATATTATATATATATATATATATATATATATATATATATATATATATAAAAGGTAGGTTGATTTTCCGCATTTATTTAGATATCGACTTTGGACTAGTTGAGATAGTCAGGGCCAATGTTCCCTCTAATTTTTTTTAATCCATGTGCGCAAGAAATTTTCGTTGTGCATACATTTAGATTCATGGTGAAAACTGTGCACTTTTCTGAGCGCTATTATCTTCAAAATGAAATATATAAATATAAATATTAAATACTTAATAAATATTATTTCCATAAGGTGATAGCTTGATCATTACGGTACTATTAGATGGATATTAAAAAACTGCTTACAATATCATATATTCTCAAAAAAGAGAACATTTTATCCATTCTAAAAATATGAATAAAATAAAAAATAGTAAAATAAAATTCAACAAAATAAAGAAATAAAATAAAAATAACTGAAAATTACTATTTTAGTTATCATTTCTCAAAACAATTTTTAGCATTTAGCAATTTAAAATAGACTATCAAGATTAATACATGATTTTATCCATTCACAAAATAGGAATAAAATAAAAAATAATGTTTTTTTTATGAATTATGAGATAATTACTATTCGTTTTTATGCAAAAATAGGTTTATATTCATTGCGTTAATGTATAAAAGAAAAAAATGCAAATAGAGTAAAAAAATCTGTGTGGCGTAAATGCGCGGACGTCGGCGAAGTCGGGCGGAAGGGGTTAATATTTAAAAGAGCGACTGTAGAGTATGTTGATGCAAATGGTCAGACCTTGTGTGATGGTATATTTTTTAAATTACTTCATTTACTGTCGTGACTCATGATACGCTTGAGCCTGTGCACATTTTATTTTGCTGTGTGCGCGGGTTTCACAACGCGTGTGCGCGCGCACACGCGCACACCTTAGATTGAACATTGGTCAGGGCTTAATATGATAATAACTGACAAAAAATTTCAGATCCCTAGCTTTAACCATTTTTTGAGGAAACTGTTTAAAAAATCGTTAAAAAATCATACCGAAAAATACCGCATTTTCGCAATTTTTGGCCGAAAAAAATTATGCTATTTCCATAAAAAAATCCTGAAAAAAGTTACAATTTTATTAAAAAAGTAAAAAAAACATGTACAGAGTCAAATAGATACATTTAGATTCCAAGATCATCATAATTTTCACTGTAAGAGCCCTTAGAAGCAAAAGAAGGCCTCATCTGGCAGCTTAGGACTTTGGCCAGAATGTGTTTGTGCCTTGATTCGAGTCCATAAACAGTATGGGAAGCTTCAGATGTCAGCTTCACGGCCCTTTCAACACTGAGAATGTGAAGGCAGATCAGGCAGCTCCAGCTTGGTGCCATTCAGCAATGCTTCTTGAAGCTCCTGGTCAGAAAAGTCTTCTGTGAGAGCAGGTTCACAGATGCCACTTTGAGAAAGGTTGATTAGTTCTGACCAGTGGGTAGCTTCAATGTTGATGGCTGTGATCTTCTTCAGCCTCTTCTTGGCTGGCTTCTCACTTCTGAAAGAATAATAATTAATTTATTTTTTGTTCCAGTTTAAGATTTAATCCCTATTAGTCTCAGAATTGCTGATTTAAAAAAAAAAAAAAAAAAAAAAAAAAACAACCTGAGTTCTATAAATCCCTATAATCAAATTTTTTTTCAGAAAGAAGGTAAGATTATTTCCATTATCAGAGAGGAAGGGGGCAATTGGGATAAGAAAATGTGAAAAAAAAATTTGATTATGGGGATTTATAGAACTCTGGCCTTTTTTTTATTAAATAAATCCCCATAATCAAATTTTTTTTTCACATTTTTTTAAATTAATAAATGCTTACCTGATGGACAGAATTTTCTTGAGAGCAGCTTCTCTCACTTCCAAGTCATCAGACTTCATCATGGAGTACAGCACATTCTCGGGCAGCAAGGCAAAAGCATTGTACTTCAGGTTCTTGAAAGCAACACCTTGGATTTCTTCAGACTGCTGCTTGATCCTCTAGATCATGTTGAAGATGTACAGCTGCTGATTGTGGAACTTGCTGTCAGTGGTGTGCAATTTCCGCTCAGTTTTATTTTCCAGAGCTGTTACAAGGCCTCCCTCCCAGCCAGTGTTTGTATTTGTGTTGTCAAGGAAGGACAGCTTTCAGGGTATGAACACTGTTAAACTCCTCCAAGACACTAGCAACTTCTTCACCAAGAACAACTCCAGTCGCACCTTTAATTGGGATGACTCTGTGAGTAAGATATGTTCCACTTTCAGTTCCCAGCTCCTTTGTGAAAGTCAAATGGTGCTCTTGTCCCTTTCATTTCTTCAGCTTAGTCTCCCTATTTTCATCCTTAACTTCTCTGTACAGCAAAGTGTCCTTGTCAACTTTCCCATCAACCCCAATACAGACTAACTTTTCCAGACCCTCATTGTGCTTTTCATCACTTTTCACTTTCATTCTAGCTTTTTCCCTGTCCATTTTCTATTTATCAACTATTATCTGTTTCACATCAAGGCCAGGCTTAAGCAGGTCCATAGCTTGTAAGTCCAGGAGGAAGGCATTAGCAAGACTTGCCCCAAGATTGGAAGAAACATCACCCCTGATCAGTTCCATGGCATATCTGGGGGTTTTCAAAAAGCTGTAACCTCCACTTGGGTGCCTCCTTGGCTTGAACTCTTCAGCTTCACCAGATAGCTGAAATGAAAATAAAAAATAAATTACTAAAGCAAAAATGGGGGAAAATAGGGGAAAAATATGGGTAAAAATCGATGAAAATGGGTGGAAATAAGAATAAATTACTTAAACAAAAATGGGGGGGAAAAATAGGAATAAAAAATAGGTAAAAATTCAGGTAAAAAGTCGGCAAAAAAAAGAATAAATTACTAAAGCGAAAATGGGGGGGAAAAGGGGGGAAATAGGGACAAAAAGTAGGGATAAATTTGGGTAAAAATGGGATAAGATATAAGGAAAAAAAAAAATATTACCTCTCCTGATTCTCCTGAGCTGGATTCAAAAGAAATATCTTGTGAAGGTGTGGAGGCAAAAGTGGCCAAATCCACTTCCTGCTGCTGTTGAATCTGGCTCTGTAATCTTTCTGCTTCAGCTGCAGCCCTCTGGTCTCTCTTCACAGCAGCTTTATCCACAGATCCCAACTGGAAAGAGCCCTTGGGTCCTATTTTGGACCTCTGATCTCTCAAGTATTCCCTCTCCTTTACTGGAACCTGAAATATTAAAGTATATTAAATAGCGGATCTAAAATAAGAGAGAAAATCCTGAAAAAAAATTGATTATTAATTTCTATTACCAGGGGGGGGAGGGTTACAGGAGGAAAATGCGGATATTTTTCAATTACAAGCATTGAATTTCCTTCCATTTAAAAGGCACCTAATCGCACTAAGTTAGGCCAGTTAAAAGTTAAAAAAATAATAGCATTACCTTCTTACTGGGAGGACAAGTGCAGATTATGTGCTGTGTTTGACAATTTTCTTTCTTGCACTTCACAGCATTGTCATCACAGGGATGAACAGGTAGCTTACAGGTGCAAGCAGAAATGTCAAAAAGTTTATCCAGCTTTTCCTCCAGATTCTGCTCCTGGACTGTAGAAAGAGATTTCCTGTTTATCTCTCTTGCTTTCTTGAAGCACACTTTATCCACCAATTTCACTACATAATATTCCTCATACAGGGGCAGCCGCGGGTTCACTGCCTGCCAGATTTCAATCACATCCTTTGCTATCATTTTAGCAATATCATAGTCTTTCAAGTCCGGGTTGCTGTTTTGGAGGAAATAACTGTACTGAATAACTTGGCGGAGGGTAGGAGGCTCTGTTTTACCAAAATGGGAAGGCTGGCCACTGAATTTTTTGGCACTATCACTTCAAGTTAACACTGCAGACTTCCATTTTTTACCCATTTTTATGAAATATCTGAAAATAAACACAATTAAATGAACGCATCATAAAATAACTTAATTTAATACACATTTTATTGGTAAATATCATTAAAAAATACAAAATAATACACTAATAAACATATATAATACATTTACAATAAGTTTCAAGCATTGTTTTGTTAAAAAAGCTGAATTTTAATTGATTATTTTGATGAAATAAGGTCTGATATTTTGTTTGTTTACATTGTGTGAATGCTGCGTGTGCAATTTTACAACTTAAAAATAATTAACAATCCTCAAAAAATACAATCATTTTCACAAATATGAGTTGGTGCAACGTTTTTTATACATTAATACCTTTCTATCTAGACTAGTCCAAGATCACAGTTCCAAAATCAACCTACCTTAATATGTACAGGGTGGGGCACGGGAATCAAGTGTTTTTTGAATAGCTAGTAATCGGCCATTAGGAATGGGAGGGGCGTGCGGTAGGTAGCATTCCATTCCTGGGTTCATAGCATTTAACTTTAACTAACACTCACCTTTATCTTTCAGGTGCCATCATGGAGCAGTGGACGTTAGAACACCGCATGTTCGCGTATGATCATTTTGTTAGGAGTGGCGAGTCAGTGACAGCAGTTCAGCGTGCGTTTCGCCGCAGATTCAACATTCATCGAAATGACTCTGTTCCCGCTCGTGACACAATCTTACGTTGGGTTAACAATCTTCGAACAGGAGGCTCAATAATGAAAACAAAACCGAAGGGGCCGCAACGCACTGTGCGTACTCCAGAGAACGTTGAAAGGGTCAGACAAGCGATGTTGCAAAGCCCAGGCCGCTCTGCTCGGAGACATTCAGCTGCACTCGGAATCAGCAATCGTACTGTTAGACGGATTTTGCATGAAGAATTACATTTTCACCCATACAAGTTAGCGATGGTGCAGGAATTGAATGTAAACGATTGCCCCAACGACTGAATTTTGCACAGGAAATGCTTGCACTTTATGAGCAGAATGAAAAAATGATGGTGGTAATGAGTGAATGAAACCCATTTCCACCTTAATGGGGCCGTCAACAATAAAAACTGTCGGTATTGGGCTGCTGAAAATCCGCGACAACTCCATGAAAAACCGCTGCATAGCCCTAAGGTTACAGTTTGGTGCGCGGTGGGAAAGTTTGGCGTCATCGGTCCCTATTTCTTCGAACAAAATGGGGTTACCGTTACCATAACATCTGGGGGTTACATTGAGATGGTGAACACCTTTTTCATCCCTGAGTTACGAAGAAGGTGTATTGCTCGTCGACATTTGTGGTTTCAGCAAGATGGGGCCACACCACACACCGCCAGAGCGTCAATGGCTGTTCTTCGCCCCCTGTTTCCCAACCATCTCATTTCGAGATTTGGTGACATTGCATGGCCCCCTCGGTCCCCTGACTTGTCCACATGTGACTTCTTTCTATGGGGGTACCTCAAGTCACGTGTCTACGAGGACAAGCCCCGTACATTAGATGCATTGAAGGAAGTGATCCATCAACAAATCATCCAAATTAACAGAGACCTGCTGGGAAGAGTGGAGGCCAATTTTCGTAAATGCCTTCAACAATGCGTCGATGGCCAAGGACATCATATGCCAGATATAATTTTCGGTACATGATTATTATGACATGAAATGCTATGTTCTTACGAATGTTGTTCTACCAATATATTTTCTTTACAAAAATAAATATCATTTTCCTGATTATTCCAAAAACACTTGGTTCCCGTGCCCCACCCTGTATATTATATAAATAAAAGGTATTGTATATGTTACAGCCTTTTTGCGAAATTGGCCATTTTGCAAAAAGATCAGTTTTTTGCAACAGGGCAAAAAAGCTGTCCTTTTTGCATAATGGCATTAAATGCCAGGCTGTTTTGCAAACAGGTTGGTATATTGGCCATTTTTCAAAATGTCTGTCTAGCTCTCGGATTCCTATATTTGTCAGCTGACTTTGTATTTGCTGGATGGTATTTAGCAGCTGAATTGTGTTGACTATGTAAAAAAAATTGGTAACCCTCTTTGATGTTCATTTTTCCTGTTCACATGTTGCGTTCCTTTGAGGGTGGTGGTAACAGCATTTAGCATTTTTGTCCTTATTTGTACCTCCCATATTTTGCATAGGTGTTGCAGACAGTAAGATGGTGGAACTTGCACTTTTTTCAAATTTGCAATATCCTCTTGTATAATGTGTATTACATAATGTGGGATCTGTAAAATGGGACAATTCTGGGTGCTATGCAACTTTGTTGATTTGTTAGTTAAATTTTCCAGTGAAATTTTTCGTAACTATTCCAAAAACCCGGGTCTCAGGCTGTAGTATCTGCTGATATACTTCAATTCTCTGTCTCGCCATTAGTTTTTTTAAAAAAATAGCAAAAAATGTTGGTGCCCGCATTTATCCTGGCAATGGGGAAATTCTGGTGGGTGGTCAATATGTAATTTTAACGCTTTCATGCTGTATGGGCGCAAATGAGACTATCAAATTTTATGAGATTTTAGTCATTCTGGAGATACTGTATAACACAAGTGTTTTTTGTGGCATGAAAAGTAAATGAAAATCAGGTATGAAAGGGTTAAATGGATAAAATGATCTCCATTGTATAACTCTTTTTCTTCAGCTTGGAGTTGGAAGAATCCAGTGGAGTCCCAGAGCAGGTGAACCTGAAACAAGGAAATGAGGAATTCCAGTTATTAAGAACATTATTATGCACTGTAACCTCAAACTTGATGTACAAAGATATGTTATATGTAGATCGATATGGTACTGTACCTGTTAGACTGCATGCACAGCCTCTGCAAAGTGGTAGTGGCCCTGAGAGTCCACACTGACACTGGTCTGCAGCTCCTCAACAGCATTGTACTCCATCCAACTTGAGTCATTTTCCCTGATGACAAATGTTCTGCAGCTTTCATCAGATGACTGGAGATATTGCAGCCTCATCTCCTGAGCTGCCCTGTCATTCTTGAGAATGGTTGCCACATAGACTTTGGTGGACCTCTTGCTTTTCATGGTCACCAAGACAGTCTCCAGTTTGGAGATTCTGCTTCAACTTGAAGTCTGCAACCAATTTCCTCCATTCAATTTTCAGGGGATGGAAGAAAGACACATCCAGTGGCTGCGGAAGGTGGGTTGAATTTGGTGGCAAACAAATGAAGAGAATGTCATTGTCATGGGCCTCTTGCAGGACTGTAGGGGTGAAATGACTGCTGAGGTTCTCTCCTATCAGTGCTTTTTTCCCTTCCAGCAGTTTGGCATGTGGGAGAAAGACACGGTGGAACCACTGCTTGAAAGTAGTGGTCAAACCAGCCACTACCTATGGCTGCATACTTCATTTCACATGAGCAGCATGGTGCTCCCTTCAGTCCACCTTCTGACCAGGATGGGTACACCTGGAACAGATAAGAAAGTAAAGATGAGATACGGTACCGTACCATGCATATTAATGTATTAAGGTGTGATAAATATGGTATGCTTTGCTATTGTACTGTACCTGTTGGCCTTTGTAGACAATGAAGGGAGACACTATTGTGCCGTTGGCCACCACACACATCATGAAGCTGATGGAGCTTTTGCTGCTGTTCATGACCCTTTCTGGGTATTTAACTCTGTGTTTGAAAATGAGTTTTTTGCACCCAAGGTCATCAGCAACGTTTGACTCATCGTAGTTGAAAATGTTTTCAGCAGGGATGTCACAGATAGTAGCTCCAAGTTCATGGAAATATGCTTCCATTTCAGTCCTGCTGACCATCGCCTGGCTCCTCTTGATGTTCGTCACCTTCCTTTCAAACAGCTCAGCCTCATGCCTCTTCAAGAATACTGCTGCCCAGTCAGCACCTGGAATTTTGTCTGTGAATGCTGGCACCCAAACGTCCAACTTTTTGTAGGTGCTGGCCAACAAAGTACCACAGTTCTGTAGTGTCCAAGGGAAACCCCCATGCAGAGGTTAACTGGAGCACATGCACAAGCTCTTCCTCCATGTTGTCCGGTAGTGCACTCGGGTGCCTGATGTTGTGGCTTTTATATTTCCTATGGACTGCATCCTGCATTGTTGATTTTGGAATGCCATATTTAACCCCTTAATGGGCCAACCCAGAAATATCCAGAAATATATTGTTTTTTCAGAACATCACGTTTTAACACATCAAAATTTTTTTTTTTTTTTTTTGCCGTCCGATTTTGGATGGAATCGGATATATTCGTGTATCGTATGGTATTTTTGTGCATGTACGTAAATATTCGGGACATCTTACGCCTGGCAGCGCCGTTCGCCGTACAAAACTGGACAACACCTACGTAGTTATTTAGTTCAGAAGAGGGAGTTCAAAGAGGGAAAGTTATGGCAATGACATGGAAAGACAAAGAGGATGTAGGTTTGTTATCTACTTGTCATAATCCATCTCAACAAGTTGTCACAACTAGAGGAGGACGAAAGAAGAGACTGAAAGTAGTTTGTGACTACAACTTTACAATGGGAGGAGTTGATATAGTGGATCAACATTTGGCTGACTATCCTTTGCCCAGGAAACGTGGCAAGAAATATTATAAGGAGGTTTTCTTTCATCTAATGGATCTTGCTCTTTGGAACTCTTACCAATTGTATAAAGCAACTGCCAACGAACCAGCAGCCACTAAGAAACACCTAAAATACAGGATGGAAATTGTAAATGACATCACTGAAAAGTACCGTCCAGAAATTCCTGCCACAAGACCTGGAAGACCCTCAACTTCCCCTCACCCAATTCGCTTTGCACTGGGCCATTTCCCAATGGAAATACCTCCAACGTGAAAAGAAGAGAAATCCTTCAAGACAGTGCTGTGTGTGTTCCAAGAAGCGTGATAGAAATGGGAAAAAATTTGCAAGGAGAGTCGATATATGTGTGAAGTATGCAAAGTCTCCCTATGTATAACTCCATGCTTCAAATCTTACCATACAAAGTAACTAAAGTAAAGTAAATTTCCATTTTTTGCTGTCTTATATATTCATTTTTTCAATCTAAAGCAGTATATTATTGAAAATAATTTTTAAATATTAATTTTGGTAACTTTTTTCAATGCACGTGTTAACACGGCTCAGTCCAGAGGGGCAAATAAAGGTTCTTTTTTTTTTTGTCAAAAAATTTTAAAAAAGTAAAAAAACCTTTGATTTTTATTATTCCTATATTGCATACTCTTAATTAAAAAAAAAAAAATATGCCCAGAATGAAACGCTTAGTGAAAAAAAATTGATCCATTAAGGGGTTAATGGCTGCTTGCTTAACACTCAATTCTCCCTCATCTATGGCCTTAAGGGCACGTTCTAAGGTAGCATTTTTATAATTTTTGCAGGGAGCAGTGCCTGGCACTTTAGTATAGCTACAAACCATGATTATTATTGCTGAAACAAAAAGAAATACAGGTTAATTGGTGAATTCTTTATACTATAGGTAGTGGGGCAATTCTGGGCACCCTCCATGCATTACCTGATTTCTATTCTAACCTCAATAACCTGAAGAAGTAAATTCCAATAGAGCCCATGTCGTTAGATTATCTAAATTAGGTGATGGGACTGTCGTATGGTTCAGTAGGATTCCATAGATTTTCATTGTCAAGTTCGTGGGATAGACCATACATTTTGTGAAAAAAACCTCTAGATTTTAATGCTACATTTTTGCATCACCCTGTGCAATGTCTTTCGAGAAATGACAGGCTTTCTTGTATATGACTTAACCAGTTTTTCATCAGCCTTCCAGTGCTGCAAAGAAATTGGAAATATATGAATTAGTAACAAAGTTATAGCAGCTGAAAAGAAATTGGCTCCAAAATGCCCGCAATTTCCCAGTTTTACAGATGTGCATAGTTGCATTGCTCATCCTGATATCTGCAGTAACCTTTTGTAGTATTTACAAATGGCATTTTCTATGCTTCTACTACTTGTTATCTGGTTATCATCTTTGTTCTGATATTATCATTATTTTTTTCAGCTGTTAATTTTCTACATTTTTCTTTTTTCTTTTTATCATTTTGTTCATTGGGCACTTTCACTACCTCGCAACTCTTACCCATCTCCTTTCTTTCATCTATGTCTTCATTCATTATTATATTGTTATTCATTATTATATTGTTATTCATTATTATATTGTTATTCATTATTATATTGTTATTCATTATTATATTGTTATTCATTATTATATTGTTATTCATTATTATATTGTTTTTTGTTATTTTGACCTCTCTCATCCACCCAAATTGTCATTGGGATATTTCCAGACTTTTGTCTCCCCATTTTAACTTCCTTTTCTGTAACGCACTAATTTGCTTTCTCCATTTCTTTAAATACTGCAAAGGAGTTTACAGTCTGTGTACATGCAGCACACAGAAATGTGACTCCTGCAATCTGTTTAGCGTTCGAGACAAGGGATATTTGCCTATCATCCCAATTCATGCGGATAAAGTTGCGCAGTTTTTGACAGAAATTGCATCTCATTGCTGCCTTCTCAGTTGTTTCCAGATTACACAAATTGCAGATTAAGTGAGAATTTGGACCCATGGTCATGCTATTCATTAATTATTGTAAAAAGAAATACACACATTATTTATTTTTTCCCTTTCTCTTTCCTTTCCTTTCAATGGTTGTGAGGGTTTTCCCACCTTTGTGTTTTATGACCTTTTTCCTGCCTTGTTTCAAAAATTTCTTGAATGCCAACTGTATTATGATTTAAATATATGTTAAACTGGTGATAATTTATGTAAACTGTATAAATATACCTATATAATATATATATATATATATATCGTAAAGAACGACGCTTGTATAGGAGATATTCCGCGCAAGACGAGAGAGAGAAAACGGAACAAATGAAAAAATGAAGTAACCACCTGGGAATCGAACCCGGGATCTTCCGATTGCCGGTCAGACGCGATACCATTACACCATGGACTTCACTCTTCCAAATGCCGTAATGGTGTAATGGTATCGCGTCTGACCGGCAATCGGAAGATCCCGGGTTCGATTCCCAGGTGGTTACTTCATTTTTTCATTTGTTCCGTTTTCTCTCTCTCGTCTTGCGCGGAATATCTCCTATACAAGCGTCGTTCTTTACGTTATTTATACTGCGTGTTCTTTGCAGTTGAATGTATATAATGTTACGGCATGCGTGAGGTGCCCCCTTGGGGCATTGGTTTCTCGCGAGTATGTAGAAGAATTACGGCATTTGGAAGAGTGAAGTCCATGGTGTAATGGTATCGCGTCTGACCGGCAATCGGAAGATCCCGGGTTCGATTCCCAGGTGGTTACTTCATTTTTTCATTTGTTCCGTTTTCTCTCTCTCGTCTTGCGCGGAATATCTCCTATACAAGCGTCGTTCTTTACGTTATTTATACTGCGTGTTCTTTGCAGTTGAATGTATATATATTATATATATTATATATATATATATATATATATATATATATATGTTAACCCCTCCGTCTATGGCCCTGAGTCGGTTCGGATTCGACGGGGGGTTCTGGTTAGGATGCAGCAACGGATATTTCTTCTATATACTTTTCTTCTATAACTTTCTAATTCTTTTCTCTCGCTTTATGGGGTCGACACTCTGTTAATTCTTTCTTTCAATAATACTCTGATACTTCTACTTTCTTGACTAAATTCCTCTGAAGATAGCCCAACTCGAGGGGGAAAATAAAAAAGTTTCTCTTACTGTAATTTTCTTCTTAAAAATTTACAGGTAGTGGTCTGAATTTTACAGGGGTAGAGGTTCGACCTCTTTCGACCATAGCTCAGGCCGGAATCTAAAAATATTAAGGAGGCAAGGGGCCTCTGCCCCCTCCCCGCAGCGAGGCTGCTAACAAGGGGAGTCTCTTAGCAGTGACCAAAGCAGAGAGCCGTAATGAAGTGTCCTTCATTTTACAAATACATGTATAAAATATGCCTGAATGTTGGGGGATGGCAGTTGGAGGTTAAGCTTCCCCCCTTTTAAACACGATCAGGTGTTTGAAAGTTTCAAAATAAAAAAAAAACAAATAAAAATAAAAACTAATCTTATTTTTTTTTGCCACGTCTTCATTTCTGAAGGCGATATCATTTCACGACTGAGTACATTTTTGTTTGGGTTTATTACAATTAGGCTTGCGATTATGGATTACTTCCCATTCGCTTATGATTGTCCCTTACAGTTCTATTAAAGTCATTACATTCAATTACAGTTTCATCGAAGTACATTACGTCGTTTACCATTCTTACAGTTTTTATATATTTATATATATGGTTAATATAGGGTTATTAGCATAACACAAGTACATGCACATACAAGATAATTTATATACAACATAACATGTTACATTATATGATATGTTATAAATTTGGATCAGAGCGAAAGATGATGTTTATCTTAGAAACGTTCAATTCTGCTGTGATTCGCGAATTCGACCACTCAACTACTGTAAGCCTAATGAATGTCTTGTGAGGGTGAACGCACTTAAAATAAAAAAATAAAAAAATACATGTGGATGTATTTTACATGTAAGTAACAGAATAGGTTGTGTGCATAATCTAGACGCGCGTAAAATATGGACTGATAGGTTGATAGGTATCAGTAGACAATAGGTAGGAAACAACATAAATAATGATGTATAGAGAATGAAGTTTTTTTTTCTTTTTATTATTATTATTATTATTATTAGTAGTATTATTAGTATTATTATTATTTTATTATTATTATTAAAGAATTTACCATACATTCAATACGGAAGATGTCCAAATACTAAACACGTGATTCAGTGTTCAAGGTATGGAAAACGTGAAGAGAATTAAGTTACTTTATGACGTCATAGTTATTGAATTTGTACGTATAATACAAATCATTATTAGGAAGATTTACAAGAACGAATTAGAGACAAGAGTGGGTATTAATGACTAAGAAGTACAACTACGGGTTCCAATCCTGTTATATGCAATGTGTATGCATAATCTAGGGACGAGGGTGAGATGCAAGACAATCATAATTAATTAATAACTTCTATAACAAATGAAAATGGATATGACTAAACCATAGGTATGGTAGATCGTAGGGTTTTGACACGAACAAAAATAGGAAGCCACAAGTAAAATTATTATCCAAACTCGCGTTAAGCGATTTTGGTTCTTATGTAAAAATGAATATTGATTATTTATTCATTGTCCATTTTTACATATATATATATATATATATATATATATATATAATATATACATTCAACTGCAAAGAACACGCAGTATAAATAACGTAAAGAACGACGCTTGTATAGGAGATATTCCGCGCAAGACGAGAAAGAGAAAACAACAAATGAAAAAATGAAGTACCACCTGGGAATCGAACCCGGGATCTTCCGATTGCCGGTCAGACGCGATAACCACTACACCATGGACTCCACTCTTCCAAATGCCGTAATTCCTCTACATACTCGCAGAAACCAATGCCCCAAGGGGGCACCTCCCGTTGCCGTAACATTATATACATTCAACTGCAAAGAACACGCAGTATAAAATAACGTAAAGAACGACGCTTGTATAGGAGATATTCCGCGCAAGACGAGAAAGAGAAAACAACAAATGAAAAATGAAGTACCACCTGGGAATCGAACCCGGGATCTTCCGATTGCGGTCAGACGCGATAACCACTACACCATGGACTCCACTCTTCCAAATGCCGTAATTCCTCTACATACTCGCAGAAACCAATGCCCCAAGGGGCACCTCCCGCTTGCCGTAACATTATATACATTCAACTGCAAAGAACACGCAGTATAAATAACGTAAAACGACGCTTGTATAGGAGATATTCCGCGCAAGACGAGAAAGAGAAAACAACAAATGAAAAAATGAAGTACCACCTGGGAATCGAACCCGGGATCTTCCGATTGCCGGTCAGACGCGATATATATATATATATATATATATATATAATATTATATAGATGTATGAAAATTATTTCACTATATGATCAAAAGTATTCAGACACCCCGGAAAATCCGCATTTCTGCAAATATCACCTTCGCCGAAAGGTATGCTGGGAAAAAGCGTGGCGAAACTATAATGCTGAGGTGTTCTGTTAAGTTATCAGTAACTGTTGTGAAGCCATGCCGCGCGGACGTGAACTCTCCGAGTTCCAACGTGGACTCATCATCGGATGTTATTTAAGTAACGTTCTATACGAACATGCAGCCAAGCAGGATATACCAAAGTCGACTGTAGCGGATGTTATCATGAGATGGAAGCACGACGGTGCAACTAACGCGAAAAAACGTTCCGGATGACCACGCAAACTGACGGAACATGATAGAAGAAGTCTGGTACGACATGTCAAGAAGTCCCGCATGTCCTCTGCCGCTTCCATCACTGAGGAGGTAGGAAGAGCATCCGGTACCTCTGTTAGTACTGTAACTATCCGCAGAGAGATGCACAGACTCGGTTATTATGGTAGAGCAGCTGTATACAAGCCACTGATTACAAAAGTTAATGCCACGCGTTGTTTGGCCTGGTGTGTCTCCCGTCGTTCCTGGACCATGGAGGACTGGAAAACTGTTCTTTGGAGCGACGAGTCGCGGTATTCACTCTTCCAGTCTGATGGGCATGTTTGGGTGTGGCGACAGCCCGGAGAACGGCTTCTTCCTGACTGTGTACGACTGTACGTCCAACGGTGAAGTTCGGTGGAGGGTCCATCATGGTATGGGGTTGTTTTTCCTGGCTAGGGCTCGGCCCGTTGGTTGTTATACCCACTACCATGAACGCTGACATTTATCTCGACGTTCTGGACAATTCAGCCCTCCCTACACTGTGGCAATACTACGGAGATGGCCATTGTTTGTTTCAACAGGATCGAGCTCCCTGCCATGACTGGTTTCGTGAAAATAAGGTGGATTTGTTAGACTGGCCTGCTCAGAGCCCCGATCTCAACCCAATCGAGCACATGTGGGACGAACTGGAGCGACGGATACGAAACCGCACACCACGCCCGGCTTCACTTGCATCTCTTGCATCAGCTCTGCAAGAGGAATGGCGAGCCATTCCTGCACATAAGGTCCAAGCATCTGGTTTTAAAGCAAATTCATTTAATATTCGGTCATGTAATTCCTTTTTGCTTTCTAAATCAGTAAGTATTTCTTTTTCAATTGAAATCCTAGCCAGGGACGAGAGCCATTCTTGAGCCATTGTGTTTCTTAAGTATGATCTAATTTGATCAAGAATAGAGAAATTTCTTTCATTTGAAACAGAAGTTACGGGCATGGTAAGGAGGAGCTGAATCAGCTTTGTGGTTTCCGACATCGCAGACAATAATCCTAGTTCGTGAAAGACTTCTAAAATTTCATTTGCAGATTTGCATTTTCTGAAGTCACTGTCACGATAAAGATATTTCAATTTGTTAACTAAGGATTTGGAATCAATTACATTTGGATATTTAGTTTGTAAAGCATTAAGATGATGCATTGGAAAATTTTCAGCAAATTCTGGAAATTTGGTCACATCAATCAACTCAAAGAACGCAAACTCCTGAATGCAATTAAAATAATTCCCTCATTGACATTAGTATAATGTCAATTATTTCGAAATATATTGCTTTATAGTTCATTTGTTTGCCTCTAGCTCTTTTTCTTGGGGGAGAAGGCAGGTCTTCGGATTGTTCGAAGTCTGCCATTGTTTCTTGAAAAACTTTATTATATGCTTTATCAGTACGAGCACACTCAATAAATTCAATAAGTAATTCTTTCTATTGTGCAAACTTCATGTCAAGCCGCTTGCATTGCTGAAGATCAAATAGTTTTTCGGCTTGTGACTATATTTTCAAAGCAGTTAATAAAAACAGAAAAGTGAAATCATGCAATTTTATAAGTAGATTATCAGTTTGATTAAGAGTATCTTCATCCCATCTTGCACTGTCATCTAAACTCTTTTGAAATGCATTTTTCAGAGTTTCACGCTGCCTTTTTGTTGCTGACACGGTTCTAGATCTATAGCACCACCTTGTTTCACAAAGGTGGAGTCCCAGAGCAGGTGAACCTGAAACAAGGAAATGAGGAATTCCAGTTATTAAGAACATTATTATGCACTGTAACCTCAAACTTGATGTACAAAGATATGTTATATGTAGATCGATATGGTACTGTACCTGTTAGACTGCATGCACAGCCTCTGCAAAGTGGTAGTGGCCCTGAGAGTCCACACTGACACTGGTCTGCAGCTCCTCAACAGCATTGTACTCCATCCAACTTGAGTCATTTTCCCTGATGACAAATGTTCTGCAGCTTTCATCAGATGACTGGAGATATTGCAGCCTCATCTCCTGAGCTGCCCTGTCATTCTTGAGAATGGTTGCCACATAGACTTTGGTGGACCTCTTGCTTTTCATGGTCACCAAGACAGTCTCCAGTTTGGAGATTCTGCTTCAACTTGAAGTCTGCAACCAATTTCCTCCATTCAATTTTCAGGGGATGGAAGAAAGACACATCCAGTGGCTGCGGAAGGTGGGTTGAATTTGGTGGCAAACAAATGAAGAGAATGTCATTGTCATGGGCCTCTTGCAGGACTGTAGGGGTGAAATGACTGCTGAGGTTCTCTCCTATCAGTGCTTTTTTCCCTTCCAGCAGTTTGGCATGTGGGAGAAAGACACGGTGGAACCACTGCTTGAAAGTAGTGGTCAAACCAGCCACTACCTATGGCTGCATACTTCATTTCACATGAGCAGCATGGTGCTCCCTTCAGTCCACCTTCTGACCAGGATGGGTACACCTGGAACAGATAAGAAAGTAAAGATGAGATACGGTACCGTACCATGCATATTAATGTATTAAGGTGTGATAAATATGGTATGCTTTGCTATTGTACTGTACCTGTTGGCCTTTGTAGACAATGAAGGGAGACACTATTGTGCCGTTGGCCACCACACACATCATGAAGCTGATGGAGCTTTTGCTGCTGTTCATGACCCTTTCTGGGTATTTAACTCTGTGTTTGAAAATGAGTTTTTTTGCACCCAAGGTCATCAGCAACGTTTGACTCATCGTAGTTGAAAATGTTTTCAGCAGGGATGTCACAGATAGTAGCTCCAAGTTCATGGAAATATGCTTCCATTTCAGTCCTGCTGACCATCGCCTGGCTCCTCTTGATGTTCGTCACCTTCCTTTCAAACAGCTCAGCCTCATGCCTCTTCAAGAATACTGCTGCCCAGTCAGCACCTGGAATTTTGTCTGTGAATGCTGGCACCCAAACGTCCAACTTTTGTAGGTGCTGGCCAACAAAGTACCACAGTTCTGTAGTGTCCAAGGGAAACCCCCATGCAGAGGTTAACTGGAGCACATGCACAAGCTCTTCCTCCATGTTGTCCGGTAGTGCACTCGGGTGCCTGATGTTGTGGCTTTATTTCCTATGGACTGCATCCTGCATTGTTGATTTTGGAATGCCATATTTAACCCCTTAATGGGCCAACCCAGAAATATCCAGAAATATATTGTTTTTTCAGAACATCACGTTTTAACACATCAAAATTTTTTTTTTTTTTTTTTGCCGTCCGATTTTGGATGGAATCGGATATATTCGTGTATCGTATGGTATTTTTGTGCATGTACGTAAATATTCGGGACATCTTACGCCTGGCAGCGCCGTTCGCCGTACAAAACTGGACAACACCTACGTAGTTATTTAGTTCAGAAGAGGGAGTTCAAAGAGGGAAAGTTATGGCAATGACATGGAAAGACAAAGAGGATGTAGGTTTGTTTCTACTTGTCATAATCCATCTCAACAAGTTGTCACAACTAGAGGAGGACGAAAGAAGAGACTGAAAGTAGTTTGTGACTACAACTTTACAATGGGAGGAGTTGATATAGTGGATCAACATTTGGCTGACTATCCTTTGCCCAGGAAACGTGGCAAGAAATATTATAAGGAGGTTTTCTTTCATCTAATGGATCTTGCTCTTTGGAACTCTTACCAATTGTATAAAGCAACTGCCAACGAACCAGCAGCCACTAAGAAACACCTAAAATACAGGATGGAAATTGTAAATGACATCACTGAAAAGTACCGTCCAGAAATTCCTGCCACAAGACCTGGAAGACCCTCAACTTCCCCTCACCCAATTCGCTTTGCACTGGGCCATTTCCCAATGGAAATACCTCCAACGTGAAAAGAAGAGAAATCCTTCAAGACAGTGCTGTGTGTGTTCCAAGAAGCGTGATAGAAATGGGAAAAAAATTTGCAAGGAGAGTCGATATATGTGTGAAGTATGCAAAGTCTCCCTATGTATAACTCCATGCTTCAAATCTTACCATACAAAGTAACTAAAGTAAAGTAAATTTCCATTTTTTGCTGTCTTATATATTCATTTTTTCAATCTAAAGCAGTATATTATTGAAAATAATTTTTAAATATTAATTTTGGTAACTTTTTTCAATGCACGTGTTAACACGGCTCAGTCCAGAGGGGCAAATAAAGGTTCTTTTTTTTTTTGTCAAAAAATTTTAAAAAAGTAAAAAAAACTTTGATTTTTATTATTCCTATATTGCATACTCTTAATTAAAAAAAAAAAAATATGCCCCAGAATGAAACGCTTAGTGAAAAAAAATTGATCCATTAAGGGGTTAATGGCTGCTTGCTTAACACTCAATTCTCCCTCATCTATGGCCTTAAGGGCACGTTCTAAGGTAGCATTTTTATAATTTTTGCAGGGAGCAGTGCCTGGCACTTTAGTATAGCTACAAACCATGATTATTATTGCTGAAACAAAAAGAAATACAGGTTAATTGGTGAATTCTTTATACTATAGGTAGTGGGGCAATTCTGGGCACCCTCCATGCATTACCTGATTTCTATTCTAACCTCAATAACCTGAAGAAGTAAATTCCAATAGAGCCCATGTCGTTAGATTATCTAAATTAGGTGATGGGACTGTCGTATGGTTCAGTAGGATTCCATAGATTTTCATTGTCAAGTTCGTGGGATAGACCATACATTTTGTGAAAAAAACCTCTAGATTTTAATGCTACATTTTTGCATCACCCTGTGCAATGTCTTTCGAGAAATGACAGGCTTTCTTGTATATGACTTAACCAGTTTTTCATCAGCCTTCCAGTGCTGCAAAGAAATTGGAAATATATGAATTAGTAACAAAGTTATAGCAGCTGAAAAGAAATTGGCTCCAAAATGCCCGCAATTTCCCAGTTTTACAGATGTGCATAGTTGCATTGCTCATCCTGATATCTGCAGTAACCTTTTGTGTAGTATTTACAAATGGCATTTTCTATGCTTCTACTACTTGTTATCTGGTTATCATCTTTGTTCTGATATTATCATTATTTTTTTCAGCTGTTAATTTTCTACATTTTTCTTTTTTCTTTTTATCATTTTGTTCATTGGGCACTTTCACTACCTCGCAACTCTTACCCATCTCCTTTCTTTCATCTATGTCTTCATTCATTATTATATTGTTATTCATTATTATATTGTTATTCATTATTATATTGTTATTCATTATTATATTGTTATTCATTATTATATTGTTATTCATTATTATATTGTTGTTTGTTATTTTGACCTCTCTCATCCACCCAAATTGTCATTGGGATATTTCCAGACTTTTGTCTCCCCATTTTAACTTCCTTTTCTGTAACGCACTAATTTGCTTTCTCCATTTCTTTAAATACTGCAAAGGAGTTTACAGTCTGTGTACATGCAGCACACAGAAATGTGACTCCTGCAATCTGTTTAGCGTTCGAGACAAGGGATATTTGCCTATCATCCCAATTCATGCGGATAAAGTTGCGCAGTTTTTGACAGAAATTGCATCTCATTGCTGCCTTCTCAGTTGTTTCCAGATTACACAAATTGCAGATTAAGTGAGAATTTGGACCCATGGTCATGCTATTCATTAATTATTGTAAAAAGAAATACACACATTATTTATTTTTTCCCTTTCTCTTTCCTTTCCTTTCAATGGTTGTGAGGGTTTTCCCACCTTTGTGTTTTATGACCTTTTTCCTGCCTTGTTTCAAAAATTTCTTGAATGCCAACTGTATTATGATTTAAATATATGTTAAACTGGTGATAATTTATGTAAACTGTATAAATATACCTATATAATATATATATATATATATCGTAAAGAACGACGCTTGTATAGGAGATATTCCGCGCAAGACGAGAGAGAGAAAACGGAACAAATGAAAAAATGAAGTAACCACCTGGGAATCGAACCCGGGATCTTCCGATTGCCGGTCAGACGCGATACCATTACACCATGGACTTCACTCTTCCAAATGCCGTAATGGTGTAATGGTATCGCGTCTGACCGGCAATCGGAAGATCCCGGGTTCGATTCCCAGGTGGTTACTTCATTTTTTCATTTGTTCCGTTTTCTCTCTCTCGTCTTGCGCGGAATATCTCCTATACAAGCGTCGTTCTTTACGTTATTTATACTGCGTGTTCTTTGCAGTTGAATGTATATAATGTTACAGCATGCGTGAGGTGCCCCCTTGGGGCATTGGTTTCTGCGAGTATGTAGAAGAATTACGGCATTTGGAAGAGTGAAGTCCATGGTGTAATGGTATCGCGTCTGACCGGCAATCGGAAGATCCCGGGTTCGATTCCCAGGTGGTTACTTCATTTTTTCATTTGTTCCGTTTTCTCTCTCTCGTCTTGCGCGGAATATCTCCTATACAAGCGTCGTTCTTTACGTTATTTATACTGCGTGTTCTTTGCAGTTGAATGTATATATATATATATATATATATATTATATATATATATATATATATATATTATATTACCCCTCCGTCTATGGCCCTGAGTCGGTTCGGATTCGACGGGGGGTTCTGGTTAGGATGCAGCAACGGATATTTCTTCTATATACTTTTCTTCTATAACTTTCTAATTCTTTTCTCTCGCTTTATGGGGTCGACACTCTGTTAATTCTTTTCTTTCAATAATACTCTGATACTTCTACTTTCTTGACTAAATTCCTCTGAAGATAGCCCAACTCGAGGGGGAAAATAAAAAAGTTTCTCTTACTGTAATTTTCTTCTTAAAAATTTACAGGTAGTGGTCTGAATTTTACAGGGGTAGAGGTTCGACCTCTTTCGACCATAGCTCAGGCCGGAATCTAAAAATATTAAGGAGGCAAGGGGCCTCTGCCCCCTCCCCGCAGCGAGGCTGCTAACAAGGGGAGTCTCTTAGCAGTGACCAAAGCAGAGAGCCGTAATGAAGTGTCCTTCATTTTACAAATACATGTATAAAATATGCCTGAATGTTGGGGGATGGCAGTTGGAGGTTAAGCTTCCCCCCCTTTTAAACACGATCAGGTGTTTGAAAGTTTCCAAATAAAAATAAAAAAAAAACAAATAAAAATAAAAACTAATCTTATTTTTTTTTGCCACGTCTTCATTTCTGAAGGCGATATCATTTCACGACTGAGTACATTTTTGTTTGGGTTTATTACAATTAGGCTTGCGATTATGGATTACTTCCCATTCGCTTATGATTGTCCCTTACAGTTCTATTAAAGTCATTACATTCAATTACAGTTTCATCGAAGTACATTACGTCGTTTACCATTCTTACAGTTTTTATATATTTATATATGGTTAATATAGGGTTATTAGCATAACACAAGTACATGCACATACAAGATAATTTATATACAACATAACATGTTACATTATATGATATGTTATAAATTTGGATCAGAGCGAAAGATGATGTTTATTAGAAACGTTCAATTCTGCTGTGATTCGCGAATTCGACCACTCAACTACTGTAAGCCTAATGAATGTCTTGTGAGGGTGAACGCACTTAAAATAAAAAAATAAAAAAATACATGTGGATGTATTTTACATGTAAGTAACAGAATAGGTTGTGTGCATAATCTAGACGCGCGTAAAATATGGACTGATAGGTTGATAGGTATCAGTAGACAATAGGTAGGAAACAACATAAATAATGATGTATAGAGAATGAAGTTTTTTTTTCTTTTTATTATTATTATTATTATTATTATTAGTATTATTAGTATTATTATTATTATTATTATTATTATTAAAGAATTTACCATACATTCAATACGGAAGATGTCCAAATACTAAACACGTGATTCAGTGTTCAAGGTATGGAAAACGTGAAGAGAATTAAGTTACTTTATGACGTCATAGTTATTGAATTTGTACGTATAATACAAATCATTATTAGGAAGATTTACAAGAACGAATTAGAGACAAGAGTGGGTATTAATGACTAAGAAGTACAACTACGGGTTCCAATCCTGTTATATGCAATGTGTATGCATAATCTAGGGACGAGGGTGAGATGCAAGACAATCATAATTAATTAATAACTTCTATAACAAATGAAAATGGATATGACTAAACCATAGGTATGGTAGATCGTAGGGTTTTGACACGAACAAAAATAGGAAGCCACAAGTAAAATTATTATCCAAACTCGCGTTAAGCGATTTTGGTTCTTATGTAAAAATGAATATTGATTATTTATTCATTGTCCATTTTTACATATATATATATATATATATATATATATATATATATATATATATATATATATATATATATTATATAGATGTATGAAAATTATTTCACTATATGATCAAAAGTATTCAGACACCCCGGAAAATCCGCATTTCTGCAAATATCACCTTCGCCGAAAGGTATGCTGGGAAAAAGCGTGGCGAAACTATAATGCTGAGGTGTTCTGTTAAGTTATCAGTAACTGTTGTGAAGCCATGCCGCGCGGACGTGAACTCTCCGAGTTCCAACGTGGACTCATCATCGGATGTTATTTAAGTAACGTTTCTATACGAAACATTGCAGCCAAGCAGGATATACCAAAGTCGACTGTAGCGGATGTTATCATGAGATGGAAGCACGACGGTGCAACTAACGCGAAAAAACGTTCCGGATGACCACGCAAACTGACGGAACATGATAGAAGAAGTCTGGTACGACATGTCAAGAAGTCCCGCATGTCCTCTGCCGCTTCCATCACTGAGGAGGTAGGAAGAGCATCCGGTACCTCTGTTAGTACTGTAACTATCCGCAGAGAGATGCACAGACTCGGTTATTATGGTAGAGCAGCTGTATACAAGCCACTGATTACAAAAGTTAATGCCACGCGTTGTTTGGCCTGGTGTGTCTCCCGTCGTTCCTGGACCATGGAGGACTGGAAAACTGTTCTTTGGAGCGACGAGTCGCGGTATTCACTCTTCCAGTCTGATGGGCATGTTTGGGTGTGGCGACAGCCCGGAGAACGGCTTCTTCCTGACTGTGTACGACTGTACGTCCAACGGTGAAGTTCGGTGGAGGGTCCATCATGGTATGGGGTTGTTTTTCCTGGCTAGGGCTCGGCCCGTTGGTTGTTATACCCACTACCATGAACGCTGACATTTATCTCGACGTTCTGGACAATTCAGCCCTCCCTACACTGTGGCAATACTACGGAGATGGCCATTGTTTGTTTCAACAGGATCGAGCTCCCTGCCATGACTGGTTTCGTGAAAATAAGGTGGATTTGTTAGACTGGCCTGCTCAGAGCCCCGATCTCAACCCAATCGAGCACATGTGGGACGAACTGGAGCGACGGATACGAAACCGCACACCACGCCCGGCTTCACTTGCATCTCTTGCATCAGCTCTGCAAGAGGAATGGCGAGCCATTCCTGCACATAAGGTCCAAGCATCTTGGTTTTAAAGCAAATTCATTTAATATTCGGTCATGTAATTCCTTTTTGCTTTCTAAATCAGTAAGTATTTCTTTTTCAATTGAAATCCTAGCCAGGGACGAGAGCCATTCTTGAGCCATTGTGTTTCTTAAGTATGATCTAATTTGATCAAGAATAGAGAAATTTCTTTCATTTGAAACAGAAGTTACGGGCATGGTAAGGAGGAGCTGAATCAGCTTTGTGGTTTCCGACATCGCAGACAATAATCCTAGTTCGTGAAAGACTTCTAAAATTTCATTTGCAGATTTGCATTTTCTGAAGTCACTGTCACGATAAAGATATTTCAATTTGTTAACTAAGGATTTGGAATCAATTACATTTGGATATTTAGTTTGTAAAGCATTAAGATGATGCATTGGAAAATTTTCAGCAAATTCTGGAAATTTGGTCACATCAATCAACTCAAAGAACGCAAACTCCTGAATGCAATTAAAATAATTCCCTCATTGACATTAGTATAATGTCAATTATTTCGAAATATATTGCTTTATAGTTCATTTGTTTGCCTCTAGCTCTTTTTCTTGGGGGAGAAGGCAGGTCTTCGGATTGTTCGAAGTCTGCCATTGTTTCTTGAAAAACTTTATTATATGCTTTATCAGTACGAGCACACTCAATAAATTCAATAAAGTAATTTACTTTCTATTGTGCAAACTTCATGTCAAGCCGCTTGCATTGCTGAAGATCAAATAGTTTTTCGGCTTGTGACTATATTTTCAAAGCAGTTAATAAAAACAGAAAAGTGAAATCATGCAATTTTATAAGTAGATTATCAGTTTGATTAAGAGTATCTTCATCCCATCTTGCACTGTCATCTAAACTCTTTTGAAATGCATTTTTCAGAGTTTCACGCTGCCTTTTTGTTGCTGACACGGTTCTAGATCTATAGCACCACCTTGTTTCACAAAGTGATGGAATGCTGATATTAAGCTCTCTAAATACAGCTTTTCGTTTCATACTTGAAGAAGCAAATTTACTGAAAGCACATACATTGGAAAAGAACATTTTAGCCCCGTTAACTTTCTCTGACATTTTACTTAACACTAAATTTAACTTATGTGCATAGCAATGAATAAAATAGCCGAATTTAAAACCTTTTTTGCTCAATTTCGTTTGAACCCCATTAATTTCACCTGCCATCACCGCTGCCCCATCGTATGTTTGGCACACCAACTTGTCTTTAGCATTGCTGAAGGACTCTAACACATTTCCTATTACATCAGCAAGTTTTGAAGCACTTTTGTCATCACTGACATCGTAAAATCCCAAAAATCTTTCCTTAATTTTATATCCTGAAATATATCTAATTACTATGGAAAGTTGGGCATGCATTGCACAGTCAGTTGTTTCGTCTGCTTGTACTGAAATAAATGGTGCATTTTCAACTTCATTTCGAATGACATTACCAATTACATTATCGATTGCAAATATCAAGTCATTCTGAATTGTACAGGAGACACCTGAAAAAAGCTGAGATCCTCCCCTAACTGAAAGCCTCAATGCAAAAATGCTGTCCATAAGGCACGCTTATCGAAACATAAAAAGTTACCATGCATCGCCAGAATTAAAAATTGTGCCTCTACAAGGCCGAAGGAAAGCCTGAGTTGAAATATTTTTTCTTTATAAAAAAAAATTAATAGGAGGAAAAACATATTTTATTTAATGAGAATTAGAAGAATGACTATTATGTAACCGTATGCAAGCAAATAATTATTCATTAAAAGAACTTTAAATATACGATATTACTTATACTTTCTCGGGCGTAATGTCTTGCGCCCGAGTAAAGGATCTTGAAAGATTACACGAAAACTTAATGTGTCAATATAGTTTTTTTATAGGTAGTAAGGGTATCTAAATGCGCTCAAAATTTGCTTGCGTGATGAAGGCTAGACAGAAAAATAGTAACATACTACCAGCCAAAAACCATTTTTACAATTTGTATTTAAAACTTAAATCTATAAATACACAATTTTATCTCTCATGCTTCTCCTTGCCTCTTGCCTCTCGGGCTGAGCCCGAGAGGAGCCCGAGAAGCCTGAGTGCAGGAGTCGCCACTGATATATATATATATAATTTTTTTTTTTTTTTTAAGTGGGGTTGTTTAACCTCCTTCGCAACATCTAAGGTTATATGATGGAGGGGACCTACAGCTTTACATGGGATCCGAACCACGGGTCGCTACATAATCTGGGTGCAGAGGATGGTCTCCCATTCAACTACTACCCAGACCCAATGTCACTTAACTTCACTGATCTTCAGGAAGTGGTGTTATGACATCACCCACGATGTAGCCCATATATATATATATATTACACACACACACACACACACAGTATTTTATGGCATATAAGACGCACCCCAATTTTGGCAGGCATATTCTTGGGGGGGGGGGGGATACAGTACTTGCTAGGCCTAGTGAGTTGAAGGTTTTAAAAAACACGAATTTTATATTTATTTTATTTTATTTTATATTTTATTTTATTTTATGAGTATTACAACTTTATAACTATAATGAACTGCATGTCCATTTGTAATACCATAAACACTAACAACACAGAACAAGATGAATGGTTGTAAGATCGTGTAGAGATCAGTGGTTTTAACATCAAAACATTCAACATCATATTTAGTTAGAACATTTTAGTACAAACATACTATAACTTAGGGAGTTTTTATTAAATTTGTAATTTTATTAAATTTGTAAAACATGAGGCAATGGGAAAAGAATATTTTTATTCATCATGGCCACTGTCATCCTCATCCATACATTCCTCAGGGTTATCAATGCTCTCTGAGTCAGAAGTGTGTGTTTCCTCATATAAAAGGTCATCATCTGTGCCATCAAGGAGGGCATTGCTAATGCCACATTTCTTAAAAGACTGTACAACTGTCTCCATTTTAACTTCATTCCAAGCATTTTTGACCCACTGGCAAACCTGAGCTATTATAGGCCTCTTGATCATCCTCTTGTTTTCACCAGTCACATACTATTTTCTCTGTAGGGGGCGGCCCAAAATGCCTTGCAGCAGCTCGGTTGCCATTTTTCTTTGCAAATTTTATCACTTGTAATTTATATCCAATTGTGTAGGCATGCCTTCTCTTTGACTCCATTATAATAGGGTATTGGTAATCTGAAAATTGTAAACTTGAATAACTGTTCAACCAACAGTAGAATGTTTTTGTCAGAGAGAGGGACAGAAGTATCATAATGGTAAATCAGTAATCATATTCGTCCTTAGACATATATGAATACTGTGCTGTATGCTACTTCATGCCCCTCTCAGTGAAACATATTCCACTATAAGTTAAACAGTTTTATGGAGAAGATCTTTCTTACTCCAACACACTCCGGCTTCAAAATGATGAAGCCGTTAGTAAGCTAGAGGCTGACTGCTTATGCGCACAGCGCAGCTGAAAGTGGTGGGACCTTGCGTGGCCTAGCCTGTCATCTGCCCCACCAACCACCAAAACAAACATGGCTGCCTGTTGTTTACAGTAATAATGTCAACGAGTTGTATAAAATAGACAACATGCACAAATGAGTGGTTTGTCAGACAAGGGCTAATGACCCTGATACTTTATGATTATTTACAACTGTTGAAGCTGGTTTGCTGATTATGTAATCTATAAATTATAATTTATAATAGTTACTAATCACTCTAAAGTAATCTGGGAACCAGTTTTGTAGAAGTGTTTGGAGTTCAGTTTACCGGTACTGCAGCACTGAAACCACCACTTGCCGGTAACCCAAAGCCTACCCATGACCCCGACCTTGAGCATATAAGGCGCAGGGTGATTTTCTGAGACTTTTGGGGAAAAAAGTGTGCCTTATATGCTGGAAAATACGGGGTACACACACACACACACACACACACACACACACCACACACACACACACACACACACACACACACACACACACACACAGTGAGGCCTTGCATAATGAACGCCTTAAATAGCGAATTTTTGCTTAACGAATTACCTCCATAAGGCTCCATTGATTTAAATAACAATTTTACCTTGCAGAACGAATTTGGTAACGGAAAATGTAATAACACGTTTTCTGTTCAGTTGGAGGTTGGTAGATGTCGTGAGCAGTTGTGTACAACACAATTGCTCACTATTAAATTTTAATTTATTAGCTTTATAAGTGTATAAAACGTGTAGTCATGGCCCCTAAAAGACCTTCATCATCTGCTAATGCTCCAAAGAAATCCAGGAAAACTATCAGTCTCCAGATGAAGCAGGACATTATTAAAAAAAGTGAATCTGGAACGAGCACCAAAGATCTTGCTGCTGAATATGGATTGTCTGCCAGTACAGTTTCAACAATTTTTAAGAAGGAAGCAATTATGAAAACTAAAGTAAGTGATGCTACAAGTAGACTTAAAGGAAGGGAAGCTATTGCTGAAATGGAGAGAGTTTTACTGATATGGATTAGAGAAAAGGAAATGAAGGGGGAATCCATTACTAAGGCATTCATTAGTGACAAGGCAGTGCAAATATATGAACAAATTAAGGAATCCCTTCCAGCATCAGTTGAAAGATAGAAATTATTCAATGCAAGTCGTGGGTGGTTTGAAAATTTCAAGAGAAGGTCAGGAATTAAGAACATTATAAGGCATGGTGAGGCTGCAAGTGCTGATACTGAGGGAGCAAAGGAATTTAAAATAGAATTTGCAGAACTTGTTGAGGAGGAAGTTTATTTGCCTCAAGTTTTTAATGCCAACGAAACTGGCCTATTTTGGAAAAAGCTACCAAACAGAACCTACATTACTAGAGAAGAGTCCAAACTGCCTGGCTATAAACCAATGAAAGACCGGTTTACTTTACTTATGGCTGGGAATGCATCAGGGGACCTGAAGATTAAGCCTATGCTTGTGTATCATTCCCAAAATCCCAGGATATTCAAGCAGAAGGTGAACCCATTTAAAAATGGGTAAACAAACGCAAAAAGGGTCAAAATTTGGGCTCTGGAATGAATTACTGAAAATCCCATTGAACTAATGCACTGCATAACAAATTTTTCAGTTAACGAATGACCTTGTGGAACGAATTAAATTCGTTATGCAAGGCCTCACTATATATATATATATATATATATATATATACATATACACAAGGTGTCCCAGAATTAACTATCTATTTCAATGAAATCGGACAAATTTTTTAAAACCACACTTTTATTTATGTTTATCATGTTTAATATGTGTTAAAAATGTATAAATTTCTAAATTTTTTTCATAATTTTATATTCATAATTTTTCAGTTTTATTTTTAGAATGGCAAAGAGACTCTCCAAAAGTTAACGTGTGGCTTGGAATGACCAAATCCAAAATTTATGGCCCATTCTTCTTTGCGGTAGCAACTGTAACAGGTACCATCTACCTTGATATGCTTCAGCAGTTTCTCGAACCACAGCTTCTTGATGATGGCATTCTTGATAATGTGTTTCAACAAGATGGAGCACCATGTCATTATGCTCTAATTGTTCGAGAATACCTCAACAGACGCCTTCCGAATCGGTGGATTGGACGTGGAGGACCTCGACCTTGGCCTCCACGTTCTCCGGATTTAACACCCCTGGATTTTTTTGCATGAGGTTTCATAAAAACAAAGGTTTATCGCCAAAAGATCGATAGTTTAGCTGAACTTAAAGAACGTATCCAGTTGGCAGTGCGGGAGATAACACCTGAAATGCTTCAAAATGTGTTTCGCAGCGCTGAGGATAGATTTGAAATTTACAGAGATACAGACGGTGCACATGTTGAAACTTCTCAATAAAGTTTTGACATGATTTATAAATCTATTTGTTTTTGTATCATAATTTAGTAATAAATACAAAATTATGTGTTTTTGTTAAATTTGTCCAATTTCATTGAAATAGATAGTTAATTCTGGGACACCCTGTATATATATATATATATATATATATATATATATATATATATATATATATATATATATAGGGTTGTCCACTCTTATAGGGGTGGAATTTTTTTTTGTGATTTGTTTTTATTGCTGGGTTGTAACTTATGAGGATGGATGAGAAAACACCTCTGGGAAAGTTTTATTTGAATCAGTTAATTTGTAGGGGTAGCATATGACACTTGAAGTTTTGGTATAATCTGAAAATCACAGCAAAGTTAATCTTGGTGACAGTACATGACTATTAGGGTAACTAACAATTCCGAAATGAATTGACTAACAATTCCCTCTGCACCTCATTTGATCTTTGTTTTCTCGCCCAGTTGCCAGGCTGACCAGTGGTTGAGGAAACTGCTTCCTGTAGTTAGCAACAACTTGCAGGAGATACTGCAGTTGTTTCTCATTCCTGGTGTGGCAGCTGTTGTATTCATTAATGAGAGCAACCCCCCTCTCTGCATGATCATTCACGACAGAGAGGTTTGCCACTGATTTCTTCGCTATTTGGTAATCAGGATCACTGTCCCAATCCCGCACCTCCTTCCTCAGGTATCCCACACCTGACCCCAGAGACAACAGCAGTCTTTTTGAGTTTGCTGTTGCTAGTGACTCGATTGAAGCCCCTCAGCAACACCTTTCCTTCTCTTCTGGCAATCAGGCTTTCCTTCAACTTCCTCCATCGCCTTCACCATTGCTGTTTTAGTCTGTTCAGACACCTCAGGATCGAAAATCGCGAGGCTCACCATCTCCTCCGAAAGATACCAAAGATGACCGCTGAGTTTTTTTAATGCCACTTCCGAAATTTTGGGGTCATGGTATTCCCGAAGACTCTGCAGAAGACTGAGGTCGCTGCGAGGTGCAGCAGCAGCTATTGGCGCAGTCATCCATGCCTGCAGGGAGATGGAAACAGCGAAGACACTGACATCCTTAAGACACTTTTGCTCTCGTGGAGTGAGGGCTGGGATTTGTCCCCTGAACAGCCACATCTTCAATGAATAGATCACCTTAGATAACCATCTGGCTTGGTGCATGGTGCCATGTCGCTTGAAGGTGTAGTTGTCAATGCTCCCTCCCAAGAAAATGATGGACAGATCGAGGAATTCCTGATAGTCATCTCGAAAGGATTTTGAGGAGTGTTTTTCCTCAGCAAAGCGGAGAATCCAATCTCTAATGGGGGCCAAGAGTCGATGCACCTCTTCATCATCCCATCCGGTGCCGTATGTTCCTGTGTTGATGAAGGTTCATTTGCTCTGAAACCTGCTGAACAATGGAACATCAGGTCCACTCGTTGGGCCATAGCAAGCAGTGAAAACTCCACTGATCATCACTTCCATGATGTGATGATGGCAGGCAAAATGGAGAAGGTCTTTCTTCAACTTCTGCTCCAACAACACACACGCTCCATTCAAACGACCAGCATTAGAGGCAGTGGTGTCGAAACACATCCCCATGACAGATTCTTCGAGGCCCCAATCAGTCAATAATTCAAAAACTGCGCTGGCTTGGTGTTCTGATCCAGTTGGTATTTTGGGGACTCCAAGGAGCTGAGATTGACCCAAAAAGGAGGAAATGAGCACAGGCAGCCGATCCACATGCGCATGGTCTCTGGTGTTGAGGAGGTCTGGAATAAGTTTTCCATCCCAGTGGATGATTGCAGGACCGGACTGAAAGGAAGCTTTTAGGCTACTGCAGATCATGATCCGATGTCGTTCTCTCTGCCATTTGATGGAGGTCCGGGTGATGTTAAAATTCATTGGGCTGTGGCCAAGGCTCAATGCAGTCTCTGCTATTATGTAGGTTGCCATCCTGTCCGTAGTGTGTGTCCGATCTAGGGCAGCAGCTAGATTTGATGTTATCACATTCTTGACTCTTTTCACCTGTTTTGGAGGTCGCTTTCCACCTTTTGCCCATTCATCTTCGGTGGAGGATGACTCGTCAGTGACTGAGGATTCTGTTGAGGACACCAATACTGCTGTATCCGACCTTGATGCACCTTCATTGACTGCCTGCAATACAATCGAAGAAAATGGACAATTAGTGTTAACGAACAACCTAATCATTGCAATCAAATGAAAGTAGGAATTTGAAGAACAATCTCACCTTTCTCTTTCGCATCTCCTCCTCCATCTTCCTGTGGGCAACTTGTTTTTCTTTTTCTGCTGTTTTTCTGTCTACTCCCACCATGCATCCCCGTCTTCCAGGCTCTCGCTGGGCCAGCAGGAAGGCCTTGTCTTCTGGGTTTTTGATTAGAGACAAGGCATCAGCATGTGCCATATCAAATAGGTTCCGAAGTGTCTCCTTGAATCCCTCTTCATTGTACACCTAAATATAAATAATAAATATATATAATATATATATATGATAAATGTACTGACTATTGTACAGTATAATATGTCATACTCTCGAGAAACTATTTTATTTATCATTGATCATCCAACTCACCTGCTTCTGGCTCCTCCTCATTCGTCCTTTTTTTATTTTGATCCAATCTTGGTGAAGGTCCAAGATCTTTTGGATTCCTTTGTATTTTTCCCTTGTCGGGATTTGAGCTTTGTTCCAAAATATTTCAAGTTGACCCCACACTACTTGAGCACTTTCCTTCAACTCCTTCTTGAGATTAGTGTGGTGATGAAGGAAGCATGACAATACTTCTCCACGTGATGGTAATTTGCTTCCAAGAAGCTTGTCCTTCACTTTATCTCCTTCAAGGAGATAAAAGCAAGAGCTTTGAACTTGAGTCATCATATATCCAACCACTAAACACAACCAATGAACACTACACCAATAATCTGTCAAGGAAAAGATGTATTACTGGAACTGGAACATAATATACAAGTAAATCTACTAGGTTGTGCAAAAATGAAGTAGTGTGTGCTACCCCTAAAAAGTGATTGATTTGGGAAAAAATTGGCCAGAGGTGTTTTCTCATTCATCCTCCCAAGTTACCGCCCGGCAATAACAAAAAATCAAAACTTCAATTTTATGGACCACCCTAATATATATACACACCCCGCAAGGGGGTTCTAAGCTCGTGCTCTTGAGTGCTCTTTGTGCTCGTTTGTACGTGCTTGTTCCTGGAGGTTTGACGTGTGCCCTCCCGGCCCTAGCACCCAAGGATGATGAAGCTCGACCCTGCAGTCCTTGTCATCCTTGGTCTTTTTCCACTTCGACTGTCCCCTCCACCCTTTCTTTTTCCTGTCTTTCCTCTCACTTTTTCTTTGTTTTTCCGCCGAGATATGCCCTTTTAAATAGAGGCGAATCGGTTCTTTGGGAACTTAAAAAAAAAAAATATATATATAGGGTGTTTCATAACATGTGGGACACACTTTCAGGATGGATTCAGGACATGAAAACAATGAAAAAAAAGTTTATATAAACAATGAGGCATTCAGTGGAAAAGTGACGAATAAGCCACTTTATAAGTTTTGAGATAATGCCGTTCAAAGATTACTATTGAAAATAAAGTGTGACGAATATACACGCGTTGGATATTCGTCATTATTCCATGCAATGTTCCTTGATGTTAAAAGAGAATGTTTTGTGATGAATATCCAATTTGACTTTATCCTTCGATGATAGACCACCCCTGATTTTTAGATGCATTCACGCATCTCTATAAGTGGCTCTATTGGTTTGTCGGGTCGTCCGAATTATTTTTTTTATTGTTTTAGGGAGAGGGGGGAAGGGGGATTGTCCAAAATAAAGACGAAACCATGATGATTAGAAACTAAAATGAATCCCTTTCAAATATAAACATATTATCTTGCGGTCAAAGATAATATTAAAGCTGTAATAAAGAGAAAATATAAATAATGTTACATAATGAATAGCTGGTACTTACCATTTTAATCCAATTTTGAAGTTTATGCAATAGGGTCATTCTCTGTCAGATCAACCAGTGCCTATAGCCCTGTTCAAAAATCAACTTTTTCTTATTTTCATAGGTTTCTGTACTTTTTCCCATGCTGTTTGACCTGAAAAGGCCAAAAATCACAACCATTTTGACCTAGGTTGTTGGGAAGCATTGCCGCATGGAGCTTTAATTTTTCTGCCTTGAAATCGGCCAAAAGCACCAGTTCCGGGGTCCCTTGAATCATGTTTTGCACTATAACTTTTTATCTAAACAAGATAGAGCAACAAAATAGGCACCAAATTAAAGTGTTTTTAATCCTCTTTCTAACTTATACAATTATGATAGTCTTGGAACAAGAAATGGCACATTGGTACATACAAAGATTTCAGAAATATCACAAAATTCGTTTTCTCACACTCAAGGCAGACAAGGCGCCTTATTCATGACACAAATTTGAGATTAACATTTTGTCACAAGTCTAATCGATCAAGAAGTGAAAGCATTACATGATGATTAATTTCATAATGACATTTACACAGTCAGTTGTTGAGAGTTTGTTTCTTGAAGCTGTCAAAGCGGCGTCTGTTGAACTCCACAGCTTGAAGGAGATAGTCCCTTTGCTTGGCATCTGTTGTTATGACATTTGCAAAGTCGCTCATCATCTTGACACCACGTTCAGCAATGTCATTCACCGCTTTCAGATTCTTAACATAGTCCAACGCTTTTCTGTAGTCCTCATTCTGTGGCCAAGACGTGACAGGTTCCAGAAGCCACTCGGATCCAATGTTCAGTGTGTCCAGCAGGAAATGTGATTCTGGGCCAATGAGATCAACCAGGGTGGTCTTAGCTGTGACTCTCTGGAATAGAGGCTTTCCTGTTCTGAAGCTGTCTGGCTTCTCAGTGGCATGTAACTGGGCAGCAATGTCGTGCTTCAATGTGTCACTCAATCTACTGCTGAACAGGGCAAATGGCACGACTTCCTGCGTCAGGTACCATTTGTGGTTTTCCATCTTATTAAGTACTGCATCAGAAGCTCTGGGTCAGTTTTCTTGTACTTCAACATGTCCTGGATTAGACTTAGATCATTCACGGGAGCATCTGCAGCAGACATTGACATCATCCATACAGGAGTGTAGAACAGCGCAAGGAAGGTGTTGAGTCTTTCCAGCTTTGATACAGTGTCTTCGTCGTACTCAAGTTGATCTGCAAACATCAGCATTTTCATGGAGTACAGGTTTCTGGCCATCCATCTGGCGTGATGAATGGCGCCTGGTCGACTGTCAGTTCAGCCATTTCCCTGTAGTCGGCTCTTGGAAGCCTTTCTGCTGTTAGAATGTCTTGGAGTATTTCTTCACTATTCTTCTTCTTTTCCTTCAGCCATTTGCTGTTGATAGCCAGCATCTTTGGGTTTTCCTTGGACAAGTCCGTCCAAACATCCTTCAGATGCTCAAACCAGGGATTATCTGGCCCCTTCACCTTCCCAAACAGCTTCTCCCAAACTGCTCCTACTAGGATTTCCAGGATGTGATGTCGACAGGCCAGATAAAACACCTTTTTGTTCAGCATTTTCTCTAGCAGTTTGGCAGCTCCTCTGTGAACTCCACTGTTACTGGATGTAGTGTCAAAAACAAGGGCAGTAACATTATCCGTAAGTTCCCATGTCTCCAGTAAATCCATTGAAGCCTCAGCCTGAGCTGTGCCAGAAGAATTGTCGATGACAGGTACTCCCAATAACTTTCCTTCAGTGTATGAAGGTGGACCAGACACTAGCACAGCTAAAGTCTCTGAGGTACTTCCAGGTTCACTGCCCAAGACATCTTTGAGCAACTTTCCATCCCAGTGTAAGGCAGCATACTGTGGGGGTTTTTCACAAAACTTGGACATGTGACTCTGGCTGATATTATACCTGGACAGCATTCTGTTGCGACGTGTTGTTGAGGTTGAGATGACGAAGTTATCCAGATCAGCCCCTCCAGCTTTCAAGGTGGCAGAAACCATGTTTCCTGAAAAATGATAGATAATTATTATTATTATTATTATTATTATTAATTATTATTTATTATTATTATTATTATTATTATTATTATTATTATTATTATTATTATTTACTAATTTTATGCTCTTTCATTTGATACTTAATTTGTTGCTCTATCTTGTTTAGATCAAAAGTTAAAGTGCAAAACATAATTCAAGGGACCCCGGAATTGGCGCTTTGGCCGATTTCAAGGCATAAAAATTAAAGCTCCATGCGGCAATGCTTCCCAACATCCTAGGTCAAAATAGTTGTGATTTTCGGCTTTTTCAGGTCAAAAAGCATGGGAAAATGTACAGAAACCTATGAAAATAAGAAAAAGTTGATTTTTGAACAGGCCTACAGTGCCTAACACCCTCATCTCTCAGATTTTGCTGAAATTTGGTTTATAGGGAGTTTGTGGGCCCTGAATCCATTTCTGAAATTATAAGGTCAATCCGACCAACGGTTCAAGAGATATGACCTCGGGAAATTTGAGGTCACTTGCGAGGTCACTAACATTTGGCGACCCATAACTTGGGTAATAATAGTCACAATTATATAAAAGTATATATATTTAGAATCAAAAAACAACAAGGAATCCAAATATGCAAGCTTTAGAACTCTAGGTTGAAAAATAAAAAAGTTACACTGTAACCAAAATTTTAGGTCACGATTTGACCTCTGGGGTATCAAATGAGAATTTTTTTTTTAAATGTAAAAAATGAAGGCATAGGCATTGGCTATTAGAATCAGCAAAAAAAAGTTTGTTTACGTTAGTATTTTTCATGTAACTAACATATAAGTGAACACCATATTCATAAGTTGTGCGTCAATTCTACCTATTTTTTCACACTTAAGCTCATAATTTGACCTATAGAAATTAAAATTACATTTTTTTATAGATATAAAAACAAAGGCAAAAAATGTAAAATTGTATTTCACTGCTAATCTACACTGGCAATAATAGTTATAATAGTGAAAGGGGAAGACCTACTTAGAGGATTCATGTGCTAGCCTAATACAATTTTTGCATGCTCGATGCTCTCATCAATTTTTGTGGAAAAATGTATTGAATTCTGCTGCCTCCTCTTAGGGTAGGACAACTCATTACAGTTAATATATGATGTCCTGGCACTGCACATGAATCCTTGTTTGATGGATAATAATATGCACTTGATCCTGATGACCCAGAGGGATGTAGAAAGTTCACAGTGAAATCATCAAACTCTTCACAATATTCCTCCACAATTCCATACCAAACTTGCATGTCATAAATGCAGCCAACATACTCTCCTGGTTTGACACATTTTAGGTTACCAAGCATTGCAGGTTCATTAGTAAAATGACTTTTCCTTATTCTTTTCTTTTCTCCAATGCCACTTGAAATGGGATATACCATCAGTTCTTCCTTGTTTAGGGGAACAAATCTATGATATTTCTGAGTTCCAGGAATAGCCCTACTATCCTTGAATCGATGTTCCAACTGTTCTTCTGCATCTTTCAAATCAGCTGTAGTTACAAAGAAAAAATTTATCTTCTTGCTCAAGTTTTCTTCACAAAACTGAAACATGTGTTCTGGTGTAAGAATTTGCCTCTCTGTAGTTCTCTGCAAACTGGCACGAGCAGTAGCTCTTTTCACTGTTCCTCCAATCCCATCACATGCATTTTTGCCATGGGATGTAGCAAAGAAGTGCCATTCACAAGACAGACCAAAATCCTCTTCATGGTAACAGAGATTTGTGAAGTTGTATCTGTTCTTATATTGGCCAGCACATCCATCTGAGAAATAGTGCACCTTCTTCAATTGTGGGCATCTGAATTTAACATATGTCATAAGCTTCAATATGAATGAGTAAACCATTATAGTGTTGTGTTTTAGTGATGCAGATAAGAAACAGACACTAAAATGGCTAAGTTCCTGGTCTGCAGATGATCTATAATAGATGACAAAAGGGTGAACTGTACACTGTGAATTGTCCCAGTGAAACCCTTGGGCAGCATCCTGGACAATGAAAGAATAATTCTCAGAGAAATCACCTACTATAACTACCTCGCTCTGAGGTGGTAGTGTTTCTTTCAACTGCTTGAAGTACTGTGATTGTTGCTGAGCAACAAAGTGATGACGAACCATGCGGGATATTTTCATGCTTAGGGATGATAAGTATTCATGAAGTGGCTCCACCTTATCAACCATTGTACAATGGTCAACAGTCACCCATTGCTTGTAAGATATTTCATTTGGAGCTGATTTCACACTGTCAAGTAACTCAAGAAAATCCAGGACACCCTCTTCTCTTGGGCAATCATTGCAAAGTTGCATCATGCAAGTCTCTCTTTCTGTACTGCAGACACTGTAATCCATAAGATCCTTGTATGAAAGACCTCTTTCTCCCAATGCAGCCAGCTGCAATTTTGGATTTTGATGGTATGTGCAGACACAGACAGAATGAGTCCCACCACTACCGGCAAGCACACAATATGATGGCCGTAATTTTGCAAATGTGGAAAATCCTATTTTGGGATTCTTTTCATCATTTTTATATAGTTCAAACATCTCTCTTAAATTCCCGAGGACCAATCGTTTTTGCACCTTCAGCACTGATAACTTTCACGCAATCCTTTTGGCCAGGACACATACGACTAACCTCTTCTGACTCATAGAATCTTCTAACTATATCTTTGTGTTCTTCAGATATCACTTTTCCTTTGCTCATTAGTGGAATCTTCGGAAGGATTCCATGTTCTGATTTAAGTGAACGGCTTCTTTTCACCATGTATGTTGTAGTTTGAAAGAAACTAGCTGTTTTTTCAATTGTGTATGGTGAGAGTGTCAATATTTGTAGTTTGTGATGGTGACATTTGCTCTCCAGGAATGACTGTTTCAATTCATTCATTAATTTGTCTAGATGTTTTTCAGATTTAGTTTCAGGTTTTGAAGTATCACTTACCTCCTCGGTAATTTGAACACCATAACTGAGTTCTAGCCTCTCCTTCAGGTGTTTCTGAGCAGATGATAGCTTACCACGAGCCTTGCGCTTTTTCTGGCTTAATGACAGCCCTTCTGAAAAGAATAGAAAAAAAGGTTTCACACCTGAATATTAGTAATTAAATATTAATTATAGTACCTTAAATGCTATATAATTGGCTATATAGTAGATCAAACAGAACTTGTAGTAAAGTATAAGTTATTATATTAATTTATTACTTACTTTTTTTAACTGGTGTTTGGTCCAGAAATGCTAGAACTGGTTCAACTGAAGTTGAAGGATTTTCCTTTATCAAGCAATCACTGTCATTGTCCAGATCTTGAATTGAAGAGATGTTACTCAAGCCACTGATAGTAGATGATTCATTTGAATCCTGCTCAGACTCGTTGTTTTCAGTGGTACTAAGTATAGTGGGGTTTTTCATTATCAGTGTCCAGCAGTTCACACACAACAATGAGTCTTTTTTTCACTCTTCCAGCACATTTTTCAACAAGTACATCAGTCACTTTTCTAAGATTGATTGTTATGCGTTTCTTGTGTTTTTGAATAGGGTCCTGGCAGTATTTCAAGTGCCGAACCATTGTATTTTGATCTGTAAAGATATAGGATTTACAGTTAGGTAATATATATTTTTTAGAAAATATATAGCTATACACACTTAATATTTTAGGCCTTGATAGTCTCTGAGGCTCATTAAAACACCATACCCACCAGCCACCCACAGTGCTGGCTGGAACTGTTCTAACCTGTAGACAAGGAATTTTGCAACTATCTGTGTTGATTCTGCACTTAGACAAGTAGCAACATGTTTCAACAGGTTTGTTTAGGCTACATGTGAGCTTAGTCTTCCCCTTTTACTATTATAACTATTATTGCCAGTGTAGATTAGCAGTGAAATACAATTTTTATTAAATTCTTGGAGCTTGAGGTCAAATTGATAGCTAAGATATAAAAATTCCTTGAAATGACAAGCAATTTATAAATATGGTGTTCACTTATAAGTTAGTTACATGAAAAGTACCAACATAAACAAACTTTTTATGATTGTTTCTATTAGTCAAGAACTCTCTGTTTTTTATATCTATAAAAAATGTAATTTTAATTTCTATAGGTCAAATTATGAGCTTAAGTGTGAAAAAATAGGTAGAATTGACGCACAACTTATGAATATGGTGTTCACTTATATGTTAGTTACATGAAAAATACTAACATAAACAAACTTTTTTTTGCTGATTCTAATAGCCAATGCCTATGCCTTCATTTTTTACATTTAAAAAAAAAATTCTCATTTGATACCCCAGAGGTCAAATCGTGACCTCAAATTTTGGTTACAGTGTAACTTTTTTATTTTTCAACCTAGAGTTCTAAAACTTGCATATTTGGATTCCATGTCGTTTTCTGATTCTAAATATATATACGTTTATATAATTATGACAATTATTACCCAAGTTATGGCTCGCCAAATGTTAGTAACCTCGCGAGTGACCTCAAATTGCCCGAGGTCATATCTCTTGAACCGTTGGTCGGATTGACCTTATAATTTCAGAAATGGATTCAGGGCTCACAAACTCCCTATAAACCAAATTTCAGCAAAATATGAGAGATGAGGGTATTAATTTCAATTTTTTTTGGTTGATCTGACAGAAAATGACCCAATATACAAGCTATTCCACCCTTACATCACTATGATTAGGTGGGATTGGGGTGTTAGATTAGGTGTAATCTAACACATCATCTTCAAGATTTAAGTCCTCTACTTCAGGAGGGGAACCTCGACCTTGACCTTGGTGTATATTTATATTTTCAAAATAAGGTAGATGACCAGCAGGTACAAATTGCATTAGAGCTTCGATATCTTTAAGCTTTGCTAGATTGATCTGAACAGGACTTGTGTATTTAGGGGGAATATAGACTTTTGATAAGTTAAAATCAGGATCGTAACTATCCTTCTTCCCTTTTTGCAACTTGACCTTGCTAGACTCATTAAGAGAGTAAGCTGCTTTTAGTCCGTAGCCTTGCTTGTATGAATTTGAATACTCTAAAACACGGGCATCTTTAAAAGTTGCTCCTTCTGTTTTTCTCTTAGTAACATGCTGTTGCAATGATGTAAAATCCAAAACGAGTTCTTGAGCTAGTTTAACTACTGTGAATTTATTTCTTGAGCGACTATAGCAAATATGTTGAATATAATGGTCTACAGAATATGCCTCAACATTACGAATAAAGGCTTCTATGTGTCCAAAATAGCGATCGCATGGCAAATATGAATGCCCAGGAACCATGAATATATGGGTAATTTTTTGGAAGCGTTCAGAATGAATTAGGCGAAGACAAGCTAATACCAAATTTATATTCTTGTTCTGGCCTGCACAATTATCACTAAAAATGACCAGTTCCTCAACTTCCTTATTGACTTGAGTGTCCACATAATTCAATAAACAACTTGTAATTTCTGAACTGCCTCTCATTGCAGTAACTTCGTCCCATACATACATTATTGCTTTACCACTTTTCACATCATGGATTCCAAAATTGTACGCCCATAACTTTTGTTTGTAGTATTGCATCCCTGAAAAAATTCAGGGGGATAGGGAGAGTCTGCATTAAGTCCATTGCAATGCAAGCCACTTTACAATTCTTATTATCTTTGTAATTTTTCAATATGTTTGGCGCATACTTTGCCCTTTTCAAATGAAGTTCTTTGTCATATTGCAGTTTTTTAAATTGAGCAGCATCCTTTTCACTTTTTAAGCTTTCAAGCTTAATGTCAATTGAAGTACAAACATTGCACAAATTAGATTTAGGAGGCGCAAAACCCAAATTGAACTCAGTGTTGAAAACTTCTCTATAAAAATGCTTACTTACAGGTTCTTCTTGGGTGAAGTTTTCTTTAAGCCAATCGCAATACATGCAAAAAAGCCTGTTTATGTTTAAGTTTCCTGATAAGTATTTGCGATTTGGGCTTTTAGCTCTTGTGTAATGGCTAGAACAAGCAGGCAGACTACTTATATGCTGTTTAACAAGCCCTTTTCTATGGTCAGTTATTTTTTGTGGGTTTGGCGATTTTCCCCATAAATCCACTTGCATAACACCAGTAGATGAAACTTTATCAATAGCAGTTCTTACACGACATTCAGTTAGAGCATGAATTCTATAAAAGGCTGTACGGCAAATTGGAATGGCGGTACAATCAACCATGACACTATAGGTAATCGTTCTTAATTTTCGGGATTGTCTATCTTTAACTCTAGTGCGTTTTATGTCTACACTTTTTATATGACGGGCTATGTACTCATTTTGATGATTAAAGTTTCCCATTGCCCAAAAAGCATTGAAAATATTCTCAATATTATCTTTACCCACTTTATCGTAACAACCATCTTTACAAGGAGGACCGATTTCTCGATTTTTAATCACTTTTCCACTCAAATTAATGTATTCATTACCTAGATTGCGTCCTTTTTTCAATGATTCTCTTTTCCAAGTATCTTTACTGTTTTCGCGCTTTCTAGAGGACACAGAAGGGGCACTTATATCTATTGTTTCTTCAATATTTTCCATGTTTAAAAACGTATAACAACCACTCAACTAAAAACGTTTTATAACACTAACATGAAGAAACAGTACTGTGGCGCAATCCAGTGTTACTACAGACTCGTGCCTCGTGACGTAATGACTATGACTCGCAGGCCGTAGAAATCTAAGGCTCTGATTGGCTGGTCTTTGCTTGGCTTATTCGTCATTCTTCCACGAAGCCAAGAGGGCATTTTCATCACAGAAATACCAAATGTTTTCAAATGGGAATAGCTCTGTAATATTTGCTGAATAGCCCAATGGACTGCATCATGTGATTGGGCGTCCTTTCTGCTAACGAAAAACAAAAAAAATCTCAATTTTGACCAAGATGGCGTATTCGTCACTTTTCCACTGAACGCCTCAATTATGTCCAAAATTGCTTTGTTTCAGAGTTACAGCCCATTATATGTTCCAGCAAGTACACCTGCCTTACCTTTAAAGGAAGTGCTCAAAATGACTGCCTTGTGCTTCAATACACACCTGAACATGCCTCATCATAGCCTGCCTGATGCATTCAAACATGCCCAGGTATTGCTCAGATTTTCTGGCATACTTGTTCTACACATTGGTGAAGCATTTCAATGTTGTCAATGGGTGTCACATAAATAATGGATTTCAGATGACCCCACAGGTATAAGTCCTGCCCATACTAAATTGTTGTTGGTGCCTTGACTAGATGATGGCATGCAGATTCTCTTCGGTCCAATGATGAGTGTTGTGAAAATTGATCATGCCATTTCTTGTGAAGGCAGCCTTATCAGAAAACAACACAGGATAGAAAAAGAGGGTTGCAAGCACACTGCTGAAGGAACCGAGTACAAAAAGCCTCTCATGGTGGGAAATCAGCCTCAGGGTTCTTGCCTGTTCTAGCCTTGGATCATTCCTGCCCTTGGATAGTTGCTTTGAAAAGTATTGCATGTACTGCAGTGATATCATTGGAATTTATTTATTAACAAGTTATTTGTATGTAGAAAATCCTGAAAGACATTTCTCCCACCATGGCATCTGCATTTAATGCAATATGTGTCAATATAAATGTATTTGAAATATTTGCATTTATAAATACCAGTTACTTTTGAAATGTATCAAAATATGTAATTTAATACTCAAAAATAATTGTGTTTATAAATACAGTAATTAAATACAATTTGTATTTAAATACATATTTCAGTAATGTCAAATATATTACTGCCCATCTCTGAGTATAGGCAGGATATAGATATGCTTGAAGGTGTGTATCCTAGGGCAATCAAACTTATCCTTAGCTTAAGAAGAATGGAATACAGGGAAAGATTTAAAGGAATTGGGCATGTTTAGGTTTGAGAGATGTTTGAAGGGAGGTATGATACAGTTGGTCAAAATGTTTACAGGTTTAGGTAATTTAGATGTAAATTCTTCTCAGTAGAGGCTGACAGAAGAATTTGAGGGTGTAATAAAAACACAAAAGACTTTTAAACTGGATCTATGAAAATTCTTTCTTAGTCATACAGAAGTAGCTATTTGGAATGACTTACCTTATATGGTATGGTAAATAGTTCCTCCATCTTGGTGGGAGAATTTGGAATACACAAAATTCAAGACATATTAAATAATTGTCAGTAACAACAAAAGATGAACAGAACTGCAAACACTTACTTGGTGATTGACCTTGTGACCAGTGATGTAGTCGAGACCTAAGCACCTGAGACTGGACTGAGAACATATGTAATTTTTGCATGTGTTCAATATTGTGTAATGCCTAATTCCTAAGTTCTGTATTTCACCTTCAGGAATAAAGATTCTAAAGAGGTTATCAACTGACAGTTGCGAAGTTTACTCATACTTTATTAACAATTTGGTAGTTTGTGACATTTTCCAGCAGTTAACTGCCTACTTAAAACAAGTGTTTGTTGCACTTGAGGAACATCACAGTAGGGTGTACCATTTTTGGGTCATTTTCAAAAAGTCAAGGTCCAGGAGTCTAATGTTGTGCCAAATGATGTCCTAAACACGAATTTTACAGGCATCTTCTAATCCGACAAATTTTGAATCCCCCACTCACCCCCCCCTTGAAATTTTGCGCATCCCCTTTTCCTAAAAACCCCATATATCTCAAACACTATCAACTTTATCGAAAAATGTTATAGAATAAAAATGATTTAGAATCAATGTTCTATTAGAAAAGTTCATCAAAATAGAAATTTTCTTAATTTTGAAAATTTTCATTTATTTTTTAAAAATTTAAATTAAAAAAAGTTTTTGCTTGCAGTGCCTTCTTCTTAAATAAGGTGTTACCGCCACCTTTGAAGCATCACCCCAATGCAGCTTTGCGGCGATGGGCTTTGTATTTGCTAGTTATAATGCAAATCATAATTAGTTTTTATTATAACTAGCCTATACAAAGTGAGGACAACCTCAAAACTATATATATATAAAATAAAGCTAAAAATTAACACTTTATCTATAGTTGTGAGGTACCATCGTTTTTTTTTTCCTTTATTCAACACTTTCCTCAAAAAAATAAAAAGAAACAAGTTTCCTAATTAGAAATCATTGATATAAGAGCTTTTTAAACATAAAAATAAGAAAAGACAATTTATGGTATATTTAATAACAAAAAAAAATCAGCCTCTTCTAAATTAAAACAATCTCTGCAAATAAAAATACCTAATCTATCTGTTAATGAACTATTCTTTACTTTCTTTACTGAGTTTCATTCTTTTAAGAGTCTCTTTACTAGGATCAGGAATTAGTCTTCTATTCTCTTCCACAATTTGCAAAAGACCTTGAAATTCTTCTTCATTTTGATATTCGTCATGAAAGTCTTGAACCAGCTTGATTCCTCTTTCAGCGGTATCATTGACTACTCTAATAGATGAAAGAATGTTTTTTAGTTTGTTGTAGTCATCGACCTCTTCCCATGTTGATGCTGGTTTCTTTATCCATGAGTCTGGTTTTGACCCACAGCATTGAAATAAATGCCATGAAATTGGACCTACTAGCTAATGAAGCTTTGTGTCTTCCTTTAAAATGGGGAAAACAGGTTGCCCACATACATAATTTTCTGGAACTGGATATTTGTTTAAGGATTTTGCGATCTTATCTTTTTCATCATTACTTAGCGATCCAAAGAAACTCAAAGGGACCACTTCCTCCGTCAAATACCAGTAATGATTGGCAAAAGATTTCAAAGCAGCATTTGCAACTTCCCTATCTTCCTTCTTGTAATTCACCAAATCATGATAAAACTTCAGATCATTAGCTGGACTATCTAGTGAATTAGAACATAAAAGCCAGTATTTTCCATAAATTAATGCATTAAATAGACACATTCTCTTTAATTTCTTAATCAATGATTCATCATATGATGCTTGGTGGGCAAAAGCATACATTTTATTTGTATACAAAATCATTGCCATCCACCTGGCACGGTGCATTGCACCAGGTTTCCGCCAATGACTGTTTTCTCTGGAAACCTCTCCTAAAAGCATTAAAGTTGTTTCAGCAACTTCCTTATAGTCATCACGTGGAAAGCAGTCAGATTTTCTTAAACATTGGGTCATAAATTCTACACATTCTTCCTTTAAGCCTCTTTGATACCTTGATTTAACATCAACAACATTGTATGTAGATTTCGTATTAATTTTCTTCCATTTAGACTCGCGAAATTCTTTGAATAACTCAAACTCAGGAGATTTACTTGGGCCAAAAATGGCTTCATACACAGCACACAAAACTCTTTCAGCCACATGATGACGGCATGCTAACCAAATCAATTTCTTTTGCAAAAGTTCTTCAAGTAACTTACAGGAACCTTTCATCCATCCTGAATTGGATGCAGTGGTATCAAATGATACTCCAAAGACATTTTGCTTCAAGTTCCATTTTTCAATACTTTGAAATACAGAAGTGGCTTGAGACAATCCAGTGGAATCATCTATTATAGAAACTGATAAAAGTTTTTCTACATTTGGGTATCCAGTAACAAGTATTGCAAGGCGGTCTTCTTGTTCTGAACATGATTTAGTAAGCAGCTTGCTATCCCAATGTACTAGGCAGTGATCAGAAGGAGTAAAATCCTTGATGCAAGTTTCATATTTTTGTTTTCTTGTCTTTCGAGCGGCTCTTGCAGATGTGGTCCTGGAGAGAGACAGTTTTTCAATATCCTTGCCACACCTAATGGCTACTGCAGCAGCAAAAACAGTCCATTGTCCAATAGAGAGATTAAGTCTGTCTGCAGTGGAGGAAACCAATGGCGAGGCAAGAATATTTTTGGGGCTGGAAGCATTTGTAGGTTCTGTCGGAAACTCTTCATAGCTGTCTGTCTCAGAACTGGTCATGCTAGAAAGAAGGGTCTCTGATGTTCTGGCTGTAGCACTCACTTGCGTCACTGATTTATGTTTCTCTTTGCGTTTCTTCTCTTTCTCTAATCTAATGTACTTGCGCTGTACTTTTGATGCATAATCTGCTTCTAGCAAACCTAAACATGTTTCTTGTTTTGTTCTTTGATCTTCTAAGAATGAAATATCATATGCTTTCTGAGGCTCAGTTCTCATGCGGTCTTTTTGGATTAATTCAACGGCATTTTGAGAAGAGATGTCAAAAAGGGAATCCATAATTTTCATGAAATTAGAGAGTTCATTTTCAAAGCTTGCTCTTTTTTGTGCTTGATTAAATTATTATGCATTTCTTCTAGATTTAACAGCATCTTCCTGCCTTTAGGGTTTTTACTAATATCTATAGTAGGAATGCATGCTTTTTGCCATATTATTAGTAGCTTCTGTAGAACTTCATTAACAGTAGAATCTTTTGTAACTTTTGGACCCTTATACTGCATTCTCCGTAAATAAATAAAATGGCTTAGAACATCTTTATTGGATGGTAAAACAATTTTAGATGAACTCATAATATCAGCCTGCAAGCGACCAAGAATAAAGTCATGCTGTTTTGTAGCTGTTTGACTCATTTTTTTTATTTTTTAAATAAAGCAGTCTGAAAAGAAACAATAAGAGTAAAAACAATGCTTGTTTATTAAAATTCAATGTAAAAAAGGATTTTTAAATTTGGATTATACTCACAATATACTCATAAATAATGTAACAAGCACCTTATTTTATATTAATACAATAAGGTGCTCTTGGACAAAAGAAAATGAAAATTTTCAAAATTACGTAAATTTCTATCTTAATGAACTTTTCTAATAGAACGTTTGATTCTAAATCATTTTTATTCTATAACATTTTTCGATAAAGTTGATAGTTTTTTAAATATATGGGTTTTTTAGGAAAAGGGGATAGGCAAAATTTCAAGGGGGGTGGGGAGGATTCAAAATTTGTTGGATTAGAAAATGCTTGTTAAATTTGTGTTTAGGACATCATTTGGCACAACATTAGACTCCTGGACCTTGACTTTTTGAAAATGACCCAAAAATGGTACACCCTAACATCACAGTGATGTAGTTGAGACTACCATGGCTGAGACTGAGACAAGAAAAAAAAGCTTGTGAGACCAGTCTTGAGTCCTGCATCACTGCTTGTGACTAATAATAGGATAGTGGTGGACATTATTGCTAATACTTCGGGAATCCTTGACTTGGTCAGCCTTAATTTTTCCACGGTCTGTGGAATTGATTCCCACGCAGTTGTTGAAAATTTAAGTTATTATTTGGTGAGGGGTCACCCATCACAAAAAGAATAATTTCTTTGTTTATGGGAATACCTTACTTTTTTTATATGTGAGAAAGGGCTGAAAGAGTGCTTCCCAGGCATTTTTTTTTTCTTTAGCACCAAAGATCTACAGATCTACAGAAGCTAAGGCTAACAAAGACCCTAAGATCCACTCTTAAGGTTAGCCCGAGAGAAAGAAGAGAGTAGGGGGTTAAAAGAAGAGAATAAGGGATTAAGTAAGTAGCAAAACCTATCATTTGTGGGTTAACATTCATTCAGAAAAAGAGAAAGAAAGACACCATCATCTGCCAGCCACTGCCGACAAGTCAGGAAAAATAGTCAAAGAGAATAGGAAAGGAGTGAAAGATGAAAAGAAATAAAATAAGAATGCTTACAAACCATGCAAACACTGTCATACCATGCAAACTATCAGGTCATCCCATAAGTAATGTCATTTTTTAGATCGGAATTTGAAGGACAAAAAAAAACACTATTGAAACTTTTTAATCTAGTATATATTTTCCATCGGAATCAGTGACACTCTGCCAATGTCCTACAAGCTTTTCAATGCCATGTTTATAAAATTCAGGCAGTTTTGAGGCAAAAAACATACGAAGACTGGTGTGCAGATCATCTAAAGAAGTATACTGTTTCTCGTCACTTGAGATAGTTTTGCAGACTCCTGAAAAGATGATAATCTGAAGGTGCAAGGTCTGGAGGATGTGGAAGTTATTCCCACCCAAGCTCCTCAATTTTTGCAGAAGTGATCTGAATGGTATGAGGACGTGCGTTGTTGTTGTGGAACACAATTCCTTTCCGATTAACCAAAGGTGGTCTCTCTTCTTTTAGTGCAGTGTTCAATTGATCCAGTTGTTGACAGTAGACTTGATCAGTGATTGTTTGGTTGTGTGGTAAGGTTTCAAAGTGTATTACACCACCTTTATCCCACCAAACACTAGGCAACACCTTCTGAGGGTGAAGATTTGATTTTGGCTGTGGTGTCGCTGGTTCTCTGGCACAAAACCCACTGTTGACGGTGCTTAACATTCTGGTACAGTATCCACTTTTCATCACCAGTCACTAAACGGTGCAAAAATGGATCTTGGAGTTCACGGGAATGAAGAGCTGTGCTAATGTTTACCCACACCCTCAGATTGTTGACTGACAATTCATGTGGCACCCATTTTCCTAACTTAGGCACTTTCCCGAGTTGTTGCAAATGTCGATGGATGGTGGACGGGGATGAATTGAGTTTCTGGGCCAATTCTTCGACAGTTGTTGAACAGTCTTCAAGTGCAGCTAACAGCAAGCAGGTCATCATCAAACTCAGCAGTGCATCCAGAGCATGCTGCATCTGTCAAACAGCGGTCACCATTCCTAAACTTTTGAAACCATCTTTGACATTTCCTCACATGCAGAATATCATTGCCATAAACTTCCTGAGTGTTTTGCGTTGCTTCAGTAGCACCATTCCCTTTTTTGAACTTGTAAAGCATTATATGCCTGATATGCTCTAATGATACTGCCATGTTTATGAGGGGTTCACATAAAGCAAAACACATGTCTTCACTGGTCAAGGTCTGTAAAGTATGTAGCGAAACACGATAGATCTCCTCTTAGATATAATCTTAAGAAAATTTATGCTTAAACTGAGTAGGACTAGTTTAAACTTAATCTATCGTAAAAAATTACATTGCTTATGGGATGACCTGATACATACATGCAAGTAAAGAGAGTATAAGAAAAGGGGGGGGGGGGGAAATAAAATGCAGGAAGAGTACAAGAAAAAGTAGGTTAGTTTACGCTATGAGCTACATATAAGTTTGTGTTAGTTTAATTTAAAAATTTTTATTTTTTTTATTGCTGGCATGTCACAAGCTGGCATTAATCATCAACAGACTCATCCTTGACCATTAGCCCCAGAGCTCCTGTTGCTAAGTATTTTAACCCTTTAATGATGGATGGTACCTTAAGGTCCACCAGAAATAATAATATAAATTGTACTACAATGCCTCATTTCTATAAATGTTTCTACGTGTTTATATATAGATGTCATTTAGTTGTTGGGAAAGGAACCCAAAATGTGTATCATTTCAGTGACTAGTTACAGTAAAAGTCCGAAAATCCGGACTGCTCAGGGATTGGGAGGGTCCAGATTTCTGGATTTTCCGGATTCTCAGGCAGTAATTTTAAAATTCAAATTTAAGGAGGAATAAAGAAGAAAAGAACATGTAAATTATGATGCTGTATTTCGTAGTGAATAAACTGTGTTTAATTCTTGAATCATTCATAAGAACGAACATTTTATAAAAAAAATAATTGACAAAAATGACAGAAATTATTCACTATGAAAAATTAGTCATTCATTTCGACGACTTTTGTTGCATCTAATGCACTACTTGTGGATGGAACACTTGTTTCACCGACAGATGCTGCTATTGCTTTTCTAAGATACTTTCTTATGTCACTTTGTGAGATTCTAATTTATTTTTGATTAAATTGTTCTGCACCATATGCACATGCATGACATCTTGAAGACTAAAGCTATGGTTCTGTTCCACAAATTTTATAACATTTATTATACTCTTTTCTGCATAAGCCCAAGATATCTTTTCTTCTTGAACTATATTTTCTTTTACTTTTGGAGCCATTATTATGGGTTAATAAAAGTTTGTAAGTACGTGTATACGTAAAGGAAAACAGCAGGACAGTAAGTTAAAGCATGGTCACAGGGTGATTTCATGATTTACAATGGCGAATTATCGCTTCCATATGTAGAATTGCCGCTTGTTGCCGCCGTGCGTCTGTGGCGCTTCAATCAGAACTTTCTAAAATGAGTGCGAATACAAAAAAGTGCGATTTTAAAAAGTCTGGATTTCTGGGGTCCAGATTTTCGGACTTTTACTGTACTAAAATATTTAGTTTTCAATAACAATAAAACCTATATGTTCTGGTAACAAGAGTGGCGGCATATGCTGCGGACTCATCCGTAAAGGGTTAAACAACATTAATATTTTTAAAATGCCTATCTAAACAGTTCTTAAACATATTAACGTTGGTAGAGTTCATGATGATGCGGGAAGATTATTCCATTTATCAATTACTTTAAATGTAAAAAAAGTTTTTATCGATGTTAGTAATGAAATGTCAGCCACGTAACTTAAATCCATTATTATGAGTACTGTATTGCTATTATCAAAAAAGAACAGTTTGCCAAAATTTACTTTATAAATTTTTTTGATGATTTTGAAAACTTCATTAAGCTCCCTCCTTAATCTCCTAGTTTTGAGTGAATGCAAGTCTACCTCTTTAATCCTATCTTCGTAAGACTTGTTGCATAATGATGGAATTAGTTTTGTGGCATGATGCTAAACCCTTTCCAACCTATCAATATTCTCATGCAAATACGGGCACCAAAACTAAATGACATATTCTAAATGAGGCCTGACTAGGGACTTGTAATGGGGCAATATAATATTCTTTGATTTAAATTTGAAATTACGCGCAATGAAGCCCAACATCCTATTAGCTTTTGCGCAAGACTCCAGGCACTGGTTCCTAACTTTTAAATCCTTAGATACGTGTATGCCTAAATCTACTTCCTCGTCAATACTTGCTAACTGTCTATCATCCATTGTGTATGTGTAATTATTGTTATGAGAACCTATATGCAAAACTTTACATTTATCTGTACGTTAAATTGTATCTGCCACTTATCCATCCACTCCATAATCCTATTTACATCATCTTGGGGCCTATTTCTATCATCCCACATTAAGAACTTTACTGCCTATTTTAGTATCATTTGTGAATTTTGACACGTTACTGGTCAAGCCTACATCTATGTCGTTAATATAGATTACAAATAGCAATGGGCCTAACACTGAACCCTGAGGGACACTGCTACCTACATCCAACCACTCCGATTCCCTACCATTAACAACGACCCTCTGTTTCCTAGCATGAAGCCATTCCTCTAACCAGTTAGCTACCTGACTGCGTATACCGTGTACTTTAATCTTTGCAATTAATCTTTTATGTGGAACTGTATCAAACACCTTTTTAAAGTCTAAATAAATAATGTCAGCTGCCCTATGCCTATCATATTTGTGCACTATTTCGTTATAAAACTCTAACAAGTTAGTTAAACAAGATCTATGGCATCAAAACCCATGCTGACTACCAGAGCTGGGCACTTGCGTTTTTTTGCGCGTTTTTTTGCGGTACTGCGGTACTACTACCGCACTACCAAACCGGTACCGCATACCGCATAATGCAGTACCGCAAAGGATCGCTGAAAGTACAGCAGTACCGCTACCGCATTCAAATTTCCCGCGGTACTTTCCGCGGTACCGACCAACACGGTAGTACCGCAGTACCGCAAAAAAACACGCAAAAAAAACGCAAGTGCCCAGCTCTGCTGACTACTATTAATCAAATTGTGACTTTCTAAGTGCTCGATGATACGATCCCTAACTACAGATTCCAAAAGTTTACCAACAATTGACATTAAGCTAATAGGCCTATAATTGCTAGCTACTGTGCAGTTGCCTTTTTTAAAAATGAGTGTAACGTTAGCTAATTTGAAGTCTTCAGGAATAATCCTGTCTTCCAGACTGATTAAAAATCTTCGTTAATGGGCCTATGATATGTCTTACATCTTTCAAATGTCTTGGACAAAGTGCGTCAGTGCCTGGAGCCTTGCTGACTTTTAGCTTATGGATATAATATCCAATCTCACCCTCGCAAACAGTTATTTCATCCAAAATAGTCTCGCTGCTAAATGGAATGATATTGTCCACATTGGGGACATTATTGATGTCTTCTACGGTAAACACTGTCGCAAAAAGTTGTTAAAAATACCTACCATTGCCTGAGCATTGGAAGCCAAAGCGCTGTTAGCATCCACTAGAGGGTCTATATTATCTTTTATCAGCTTGCAATTATTGACATAGTCAAAAAACTTTCTTGAATTATGTTTACTATCCACAGCTATAAGTATCTCTAAATTATGCATAGAATTTGTACCCTCCTGACCCGAAATCTACCAGCCATTGGCAGGTGGGCAGGTGTTAATTTAGAGTCCTGCCTTTCATTCAAGGAATGTCTGTTGTGCTGTGATTACCTGATTAACCTAATACCATCAATAGTTTAATGTTAAGTGAGTTCTGAATAGTCGTTTTATTTCGTGTACTATAAGAGTTTAATAAAAATGTGTGTATTCTTCCATTGTTTGTTATACCTATTTTATCATAGTACTGTTATTTTTCATGTTTTGCCTGCACATATAGTGCGCACCCCCAATTTTAAGGATGGGGAAAATGGTAAAAAAAGTGCACATTATATGCAAGTAAATACAGTAATATTTATGAAACTTTCAAAAAACACACACACACACACACACACACTTCATCAGATATGATTATGGGTGGGCTAGATAGCTGTTGGACACTGATTCCAAATCTGTTTTTGGTTTTTCTCTAGCATGTCTAATTTTCGAGATGAGACATCATAATATAATAAATAAAATATATACCTATATATAATATAATATAATACTATATATAATATGCATATAACTATATATAATACTATATATACAATATAAGCACACCGGACAAAAAATTAGTCACCCCTCTCAGAATGTACCTAATAACGTGTGATGGCGCCTCTGGCCTTGATAACTGCATGAATCCGGTGAGGCAGAGACTCTTAGAGGTTGTGCATGTACTGAACACATCGATTTGCTGCCACTCGTTCATCAGCCGGTCCCGAAGTTCCGCCAGAGTCCGTGGGTGTCTATTCCTGCGCTTCACTTTCTGTTTCCAGCCTGAACAACACCTTCGACGCATTCAGGATTAAAGGCTTCATTGGACCTGCGATGTACTCGTCGCCTCCCATCATTGGAGAACAAACAAAAACGGGACTCATCGGACCAAATTACACGTTTCCAATCTGCCGCAGTCCAGTTTTTGTGCCTCTGAGCCCATTTATAACGTGCCAATTTGTGACTTGCTGTTAACAGCGGCCTCTTCCGTGGTACCCTGCTCCAGATGTCCATCGCATGCAGTTCTTGTCGCAATGTCCGTTCGGAAATTGGTCGCTGGAGAACCTCATTGGTTTCTTGGAGCAATTGTTCTCTGGTTTGAAAATGATTTGCAGTTACTAGACGAGAAACATGGCGGTGGCCCCTATTGTTGAGAATTGTTTTCCGGCCACAGTTACGCCATCGATTGTCAGTTGATTGCGAACTACACCACTCTTTGTAAACTCGCTGGACAGTACGCATTGACACACCAACAAATTGGGCTACTTCAGACATTTTGTGTCCATGGGCTCTGCCAAACATGATGGCTCCTTTTTGCCACTGAGTAACGTCTGCCTCACGACCCATTTTGCAGACTATATCCAACACACACTTTGTTCTTCACCACCTCACGAAACAGATCTGATCCTGTGTGCTACGTCACTGCTACTTGTCACTTACCAATGCTACATCAGCGCCCTCTGTGTGACCTTGAACTTCCTACTATCGGTGCTATTAGGGGTGACTAATTTTTTGTCCGGTGTGCTTATAATATGTGTCCTTTATACATGTAGTGGAATATTTTGTCATTGCAGCTTAGGTGTAGGTTTTTTGCTTTACCATTTCTGTACCCTCAATCCCTCATGTATGGCATTTTGTTGTTTCAACTTAGGCTTTCTGCAGGTTGTTTTGTGGTATTTTAGGTGAGAGCTGGCCACAAATTTGCAAATGTTACACATGTACATCCTTTTATTCTTTGGCGTAACAGTCACATGTCTAGTTGTGTATTGCCCACTTGAACATTTTATTTGTTTAGGTGATTTACATCAACCCACTCATTGATCATCATGCTTCAAAAGTGTAAAAATCACACTGACAATTTCTGTTACATGTGTGGCTCATTTGTGACTATGGCGTACAATCATGATGGAGCTTTGGAAAACTTACCAGTTATATTTAGGCTGTCCACTAGGTGACCAAGATAAGGCGTGGATGCTACATGTTATCTGTACCACTTGTTTGAATGGATTACGTGACGTGATTGGTTGAACCAAAGGAAAAAGTTGATGCCATGCGCTGTACCCATGATATGGAGGGAGCCAAGAGATTATCATGGCAATTGTTACTTTTGCAATGTTAACATAACTGGATTCTCTGTGAAGAACAAGCATAACATCGTTTATCCAAACATAGACTCCGCGATCAGACCAATCCCTCACGATGATACAATGCCAATTCTGGTACCTCCACAGCATGGACTTGATTCTTCAGAAGATGAAAGGGAATCTGATGAAGGTGCGATTGGTGGAAATGTGGCACCTTTGGCTGATCTTGACTACACTCCTGACAAAGAGCAATTGGAGCTGGAGAGGTTTACCCAAAACGAGTTGAATGACCTTATTAAAGACCTAGCCCTCTCCAAAGAGAAATCAAAACTTCTCTCCTTGAGACTTGAGCAGAAACACTTAATTGAGAAGAATGTTTGAATGTGTCACTTGAAAATGAAATCATGATTTGGTGATATTCTTTACAGTAGATGGTTCGCTCTGCTATTGTCATGATATCAATGGACTTTTTGAGGACTTGTCACAGGCACACACACCATCTGAGTGGTGCCTCTTCATTGATTCCTCACAGCAAAGCTTGACAGCAGTTCTCCTGCATAACAGGAACTTAAAGCCATCCATCCTGATTGCCCACTCTGTTCATCTAAAGGAGACGTATGATAACATAAATATACTACTAAAAGCAATCCAATACAGCACTCATCAATGGAATATCTATGGTGATCTCAAAGTCATTGTTATGTTACTGGGCATGCAAGGAGGGTTCATGAAATATTGTTGTTTCCTTTGCCTGTAGGACAGCCATGCTATTGTGGGTCATTATATCAGACATGACTGGCATCAAAGAAGCACATACGAGCCAGGAATGGGCAGTGTCCAGTGTGTTCCTTTAGTTGATCGAAAGATTTTCCTGCCACCTCTCCACATTAAGCTTGGCTTAATGAAAAATTTTGTGAAAGCGATGGGTAAGGTGAATTCAAGAGGGTTTTGATACCTTGTTGAGAAATTTGCAAATATCAGTGCTGCAAAATTGAAGAAGGGAATCTTTGTGGGCCCCAAATCAGGGAGGTTCTGCATTCTGCAGGATGAAGACTTTGAAGAAAGCCTCAATGCCTTAGAATTAAAAGCATGGCAGGCTTTCAAATACATTTGTGGGAACTTCTTGGGTAACCACAAGTCTCCCGCATACAAAGAAAACCTTGGCGTGGTGAGTGACGAACAGAAGGAATGCTTTCATCAAGACATCAAGTCAATGGAAAATCACTACCAAGGTTTCTGGAATGAAAGTATGCTGGCAGACCACTGCTGGATGTTGTACTGTGATGATCTGGACAAAGTTTATGAAAGAAAATCTTACTCGCAATGGTTTTAAGTTGGTATACATTTCTTTTTATGAATAAAGTTGTACTTTTACAATAAATTGTGTTGAAATTAACACGAGTCATATTTCGATAATTAGATGTGCTAGAGGAAAACTGAAAACAGAGTTGGAGTCTGTGTACAAACCTGGTCTGGAAAAGTGTGTATACATCTTTGATGAGAGGAAAAAGTTCGATTTTGTCGACCAGTGTAATTGTCATAGATCCATAAAATTTTATATTTTTTAACTCGAAGTGCAGAATCCAAAAATGCAATAGAAATAGGAAAATTTAAAAAAATTTGACCTTTGTGACCCAATAATAATTGACTGAATGACCTTCAAGTTCACTGATATAGAAAAAATTCTGAATAAAAATAAAGCTAAAACAATATTCCTTCAATTTAGAAGTTATCTTATTGACCATCTAAAATGTCTTATTGTAGGTTGAACAATGGCTAGTTTTATGATTTTTACCTCAAAATATGTAATCTTGATAGAATCTCTCTATTATTATTAATTTCCTGTCATTTTTCTTAGATCATCAGATATATTGATATTTCCTTATAGTATTAAGGGCATTAGTTTTCAGGTCTGTAATATTAGTGAATATTTAATATCAATGTGGTGAAAAGTGTGTGCTGACCCTCTTAAAAAACATAAGAGAAAGATAATAGAGGCACTTGTGCCAGTGTGTGATGCACTGAGAGGAATGTGTGGATTAACATCTGGTCATTTTATTTCCAAGAACTGTTTTAATATTCATAAAATAAAGATCTCAAAGAGCACTTTGATTGGTTCTGTAACCTCTGTGAATACTCAATAAAAATACAGTGATCCTCTGAATAAGGGTTCCATTCCTGAAAAAAATAGTTCCACCCTGCACAATTTCACACTGCACAAACTCCCCATAATATAAATGGGGTTAGTTTAAAAGATCATCTATGATTTTTACCTGAATAAAAACTTTTAAATCATTGTACAGTAAATGTATATAAATAATAATAATGCATGTAAAATAATATATAACAAGGAGGATAAATAGTAAAAACTTGTAAAAAACAAATTTTGAAAACATCACTATAAAAATAATGTGATAACCCAGAGGGGTGTGACAAAGATGACTTGCTATAAACTAGAGATGTGCCGATACCAAGATGTTGGCCGATACCAATACCCACTTTTCAACTGATACCGATACTCCTATACTAACAAATGGCCGATACTTTGCCGGTACCGATACTTTTTGATTAATGCTTAATCTGTTAAATTATAAAAAAAAATATAAAGTTACTTTTATTTTAATATTAGAAATAGGGGAAGTTGGAGACAACTGTTATTGGATGAAATTAACAGTTCAAAAAAATTCAAACACAGTCATACTGTCGAAATTGAAATAGAATATAGTTTTATGAACTTTTATCCAGTATCCACCTGTTTGTTTATCTCAGGAGTCAGGACCCCGGAGCGCAACTTCCCATACAGTGCTGAGCTGAGGACAGTTTCCATGACCTCAACTACCAAGCATGCCCTTGGTAATAACAATATTTCTTGACTAAGTTGACTTGTTAATCTGCATCGTGTGAATAATTAATAAATAAAAAAAAAGATAACGTTTTCTTCCTTCAGTCACAAAAAAAATAAAATTTTGAACAAATTGTGAAATGAAAATTCCATTGTAAGGTATAAAAAAATAAAAAATAAAATTTCCAGTAAATAATGATAAGATTAATAGAAATTAGAAAAAAAATAAAATTTTGAACAAATTACAAAATGAAAAATTCCATTGTAAGATACTAAGATATAAAAAAATAAAATTTCCAATTTTCCAGTAAATAATTATTTTATTATTAAGATTAATAGAAATTAGAAACATATGGATAATTAAACATTAAATATATTCTTAATATTCAAAATAGAAAATTCGTAAGTTGTAGTGAAGGAACATTAACATTTCGCCTCTTTCTGCACTTAGACAATTCCTGTGTGGAGTGTAAATATTGCCCCCAGTGCTAAACAACCTCTCACTTTCAATTGATGAAGCGGGAGAAGACAGGTCCTTTTTGCAAGACAGCTTAATGTTGGAAGTGTAACTGTATTCTGTTTCTACCACTTTAAAGGGTCTCCATCCCGTGATTGTGATTCCAACATTTGATACTTGGTCATTTCATCTTTAATCAGAAATGTTGTTGTGCAGTGCTTCTTATTCTTAGATGAACTTCCTGGAGTTGATTTTTTTTGTTTCACTTCCCTCACTATCATCATGGTCCTCTTGAACCAATTGGTCCATGCACTTGTCAAAGTCAAATTCACTGAACTCATCACTTATAATGTTGTCAGAAGCACTCGCAGTCTCTTGCATATCTTCTTCACTCGTAGTACTTGTATGTCCACTTTCTTCCTCTTGAACAGCTTCGCTCCTTTTCTTAACGCTATCTATCATTGCTCTCTCCAGGTTGCTTTCTTGCATTTTGGAATCTTCACAATTTATTTTGGAACAAGGAGGTCTTATATCTGGGGTCTAGGTATGTGGTTAGTATTGGATTGTAATCATCCAGATAGCGTTCAAAGCGACTCTTCATTGATGCGTTAATAGCTGAAAGAGTACTTCCAAGTCCAAAGAATCTGATGTCAGTTGATGCTTTTGCTATGAACACTTGTAGAAACTTTATTTGAGGTATTATTTCTGAGATAGTAGCAGACCTTTCACTCAACCGAACAGTAATTTTGTGAAATATTTTCAGCAGCGCAGTAAACTTCCCAATCAAAGTCCACTTGTTGGCATCAAATACAGGGAGTTGGGAGTATCAAGGCAGTAGTTGGCAATTGCAATTTTTTGCTCAAACATACGTTCAATCATGAAATAGGTGCTGTTCCACCAAGTTGGAACATCCTGTATCAGTTTGTGTTTGGGCAAGTCATGCTGTTTCTGTAGCGCAGCTAGTTTGTTGTATGCAAGTGCTGAATGGCTGAAATGTCCAACTATTTGCTTGCAACCATATCCTTAACTATTCATTGTTCGAAAATACTGTCATGAACCATGAGTTGTAGAGTGTGGAGGAAGCATGAGAGACTAGCATAGCCTGTGTCTTGAATACCTTGGACAATATTAGCTCCATTATCCCATACAAAAACGTGAATTTTGTATGATGGTATTTTAAATTCCTGAACAACACTTTCGATCACCTCAGCAATGTTTGAAGCAGTATGGGATCCTGGAAAAGGTGCAACTCTAAGTACAAAAATTTTTAGCTCAAAATTAATGTCAGTACAATGTGCTGTTAGGCCAGTGGTGCACAAACTTTTTTGATGTGAGGGCCAAGCGAAGAAAATAACTAAATGTATTAGCCTACTTACTTTCCATCTAAGTCATAAATTGGGTCACTTTTATATTCTAACTTTTTCATTGAATTGAAAAGACCTGTGGGGCCACTGAAAAGACCTGTGGGGGACACATTTGGCCCGCGGGCCAGGGTTTGTGCATCACTGTGTTAGGCTAATAAATGCTGTATCTGAGCTGCTTGTCCAAATATCAGTAGTAAAACTGATGTTCTCTGCTTCTTCCAATGCAGTCTTGACCTTATCCAGTACTTTTGTGAGTATTGGGAACAATTTTTGTAGAGAAATACTTTCTTCCCGGCAACTCATAATTAGGTTTTAGCTTCTTCATTAGTCTTTCAAATCCAACATCTTCAACAATAGAGTATGGTTGGCAGTCAGCAACAATCATTTCTCCAATGGCTTTGTGAATGGTTTGCAATTGGGGATTGTTGATGTCCCAAATTTGCTTCTGAACAAAAGTTTCATCCAGAGTTATTTGAATTTCATTTGTAGAACTTGATGTTGATGTGCCAGTATTCTTTTTTGCAGGTTTGTTGAGATATCCCTCCAGTTTCCTCTTGTTCCATAGCCTCTCTTTTTCTTTAACTTGAGCTTCTTCTTTAATTCTTCATTCTTCTCCTTGTCCTTGCTTTGCAGGTATTTTTTAAGATTTGTTGTATTAAAAGATTTCCCCCTTTTTCCTCCACGTGACAATTTCTTGCTTTCTTTGCAGACTACTTTAGAGTCATCATTTTCATCTATATCGAAATACTTCCAGACGAGAGACGATGTACTTCTTTGACTAGTAGAAGCCATGATAATGAAGCAGAATGCAAGATTTATCAGCCTCAGCATTGTCAGCACTCAGCACATTTATCACTGCGCATAAGATGTGTCAGCGACAAATAATACAACTGCACTCTGTGGCTGGTGCAGTCAAACTAACATGCAGCGTGAGACAGCTCCACTTTCCCATTGCCTAACACCCCTCCCCCGAACCCCACTAGTGGGCATTGGTCAATTTAGCAGTAGTGTATTGTATCATAGCTCTATGAAAGAATACGTAAGCGCGCACAGTAATAAAAGTTATAAAACCAATATTTTAATATACTTATATTATTATAGGAAATTATAAATACTACACATGCGAACATTGCAGTTCTTAGATTTGAGATAGCCTGATAGGTGACATGGACACCTTCGGTGAAACACTTCTTGTTTTAATTCACTAATTTATAATTGTTGGGAATTTGTGGTGCAGCGTCATTTTCAGCTGACTATATTTATTATTTACCATATTTATCTCATAAGAAGCTGTTTTATATATAATAATACTGTATTATAATGGTTTGAAACATAAATTGGCCGAAATTTCAATAATGGTCTATGAAATGACCGTCGGAACTTTGCTTCATGCAAGTTACAGAGGCACTTGAGACAAAGTTTGGCAGGATAAAATGAACCTTATTTATTATGGTATAAGGTCCAAATTTGCTTGCTACATAGAACTCGTGTCTTTTTCAGTTGAAGGTGAAATAAGAGTGATAACTTTGTCTTGAATCACATAATAAATAAAGTAGAAAAGTATTGGAGTATTGGCCATATTTTCACCTTACTGATACTGATACTCCAAAAAAAGGCTGATACTGCCAATACCGATACTATCAGCACATCCCTACTATAAACTAGCCAGTCATACAACGGACAAACTGGGCATGTTGCTGCCAGCTGCAAGTGCTATAGTATTGTATGTACATACTGTGTACATATCATACATGCAAGTATAATATCATATTGTACATATCATACTGTGTATGCCAAAAAGTGTTTATAAGTAATTCTTTTAGTATTTACCACAATTTTAAAAAATTCATGCTGATCTATCTTTGAATCTTAGCCAATGCAGATAGAACATTTCAGTACCCTTTTTCCTATCTGACATCTGCACGTTGGACCTCATGCAGGTCAGGGGATCACTGTACCGGTAAATCACACAATTCTTTTGAGTTTGTTGGTTTAGACAATGCCATATATACCAAATTATAGGAAAATTGAAGATAGTGTGGTGTCATGCACTGCATGATTTGTCCTAGAATACCCTTAATAATGAACTTGACCTCTCAGGGACTATAAAGAGGTAAAGTCTCCAATGACTCACTCATAAGCTGAAAGCCATTTGACCCACTAACCCACAATTTGGGATTTTATCATGTCTGTACAGTACCATCAACTGTGGCACATTTCATCAAGATCAGAGGTGGCCTGATAAGTCAGCTAAGCAGTCTAAAGCTATGATAGAATTTTACAAAATAATATTTTGGGTTAGCTAATTATCATTAAACTAATTATCATTAAACCATTACATTTGCTAAATATTCAATATTTACATAATTTACAAACTGTCTCATTCATGAAATGCTTTAATTATTTCTTAAAGCTATCTAAAACCTGTTATTTACCATATCACATTGAGTCATTTCAAAATAATTGGTATCAACGATTCTATGACTTGAAGTATTTTTATAGATCCATTCTAAAAGTCTGTTTTTTAATTTTTTTATGCCCTCAAGTTCTTCTGTCAGACTCTAATAAGAAAAATTTGCATAAGAAAATAGGAAAAATTTAGCTGGAATCATTTTGACCTTTTGTATATTTTCTCATAAAGAATGTTTCTCAAAACTAAACATGCCCAATTTCTTTTATCTTTTCACTGTATTCTAACCTTCTCAAGCTTGGGATAAACTTGGTTGTCCTACATTGCACCCCTTCAGGTACCTATATCCTGTTTATAGTAAGGTGACCAAGCTTGAATGCAGTGTTCTAAAATGAGGCCTAATATAAAGAATTATTAATCTACAGATGATGGCAAATTAACCCTAGTTATTCATAGTACAAGGATATGTATCATTATCCATATCCATATTTATTACGAAATTGAATTAAAAAATTTAACTTTATGTAGAATTAAGTTGTGCTGAATTACTGGTAATAACATTCTTTTTACCTTTCAGATGTATCATGTGCAAATGAATATTTTTAGCTCATAGGCCTATTCCTTTAATTTGACAATATCAGCAGTTTAAAAAAAACAAAAACGTATCTATGTCCTGCCTATGATGAGGTGATCAAGCTTGATTGCAGTATTCTAAGTGAGGCCTAACATAAGAATTATACAATCTACAGATGACTTCCTTACTTTTGTAACTAACATTCTTCTTAATAATATCTTGCATTTTATTTGCCTTATTCCTAGCCTCTTAAGCACTGCTTAGAAACCTTCAGCTCACTACTAACTACAATACCAAGATCTTTTTCTTGACTAACATCCTCTAACCAGTTTCCTTTTGCATCTCCTAACTAAAGTTTTCATTATTTCTACCAAAATGGATGACTGCATTTTTGAACACTGAGTTCCATCTACCATTTGCTAGCCCAGGCAACTAACCAATCAAGATCTTTTGGCAGTATATAAGAATTTTCAGTGTCTGTAACTGGGGGCAACTACTTTTGTACCATCTGCAAATTTAGAGATCTTACTACCTACTTCCCTCAAAATCATTTTAATACACGATAAAGAGTAATGAACCTAACACTGATTCATGTCATATCCCCTTTTCACTTTCTGCCACCTTGGTTCATGACTGTTTAGAATTACTCTCTGTTCTCTGTCTTCTAACTATTTTTCCACCCAACATATGACTGACCCAGATATGCTGAGAGTTTTTGAGTTACACAGAAGTTTCCTATGTGGAGCCTTGTCAAATGCCTTGCAAAAACCAAATAAATAACATCTACATCATGTTCATCATCTACCTGATCAGTTACAAGCTCTAAAAAGTTTAAGACATTAGAGAAACAAGACCTTCCTGATTTGAATCTATGCTGGGAACTTTGAAATAAGATTAAGATTATACAAAGGCTCTTGAATATTATTATTTATAATTCTTCCTAACATCTTCCTGATCAATGATGTTTGACTAACAGGCCTAACTATGATTTCGTACTTCCTTTCTACTATATAGCTTGCTACTATTTCTGTAAATGAGTACTGTACTAGGTACATTTGCTTTTTTCCATTTTCCATTTTTTATTTGTATGTTACAAATGTTTTAAGCTAACTTTTATTCTTATATAACTGATAATTTTTTCAAAATTAAGTTACAATTATTTCCACTAAATCAAAAACAGGCTCTTAAAATTCTGACTTTGCTGTAATTCTTGTCCAGGGCCGAAGCTAGGATTCCTGCATATGGACTAGACTATTGGCTGTGTTAGTTATCTGAAACAAATCTTTATAATTACTTGAACTGTATAAATACTGATTTAAATAAATAACTTACAGCACCACCATTATCAGAGTGACTTATAGAGGAACTTAAATCTTACCCATCTTACTGATTGACTGCATGTAAATGTTTAATGAATTGAAATCCAACAGCCTATATAGAAGAGACTGAATGCTTGTTACCACTGTTGTTACAGGCTTGCTAAAGGGTCTAACCACATATGGGATGTAGCAAACACAAAAAAGTGTTAACAATTATTCAATCTGTAAAGTGTGTGTATTTTGTATTAATGCTGTACTGAATTATTGGCCATTCATAGAGAATTTCGCATACCCAGAAGCTTTTTATATATATATATATATATATGATGCAAACCCGCAAGGAAAAAGAGGTGTACTGCTGAATATATGAGACCTTGTAATAATTTTTTTTCCTTGTGGGTTTGCATCATTCATATATATATATATATATATATATATATATATATATATTAATATATATATATATATATATATATATATATATATATATATATATATATATATATATATATATATATATTAGGGTGGTCCACTCTTATAGGGGTGGAATTTTTTTTTGTGATTTGTTTTTATTGCTGGGTTGTAACTTATGAGGATGGATGAGAAAACACCTCTGGGAAAGTTTTATTTGAATCAGTTAATTTGTAGGGGTAGCACATGACACTTGAAGTTTTGGTATAATCTGAAAATCACAGCAAAGTTAATCTTGGTGACAGTACATGACTATTAGGGTAACTAACAATTCCGAAATGAATTGACTAACAATTCCCTCTGCACCTCATTTGATCTTTGTTTTCTCACCCAGTTGCCAGGCTGACTTCAGTGGTTGAGGAAACTGCTTCCTGTAGTTAGCAACAACTTGCAGGAGATACTGCAGTTGTTCCTCATTCCTGGTGTGGCAGCTGTTGTATTCATTAATGAGAGCAACCCCCCTCTCTGCATGATCATTCACGACAGAGAGGTTTGCCACTGATTTCTTCGCTATTTGGTAATCAGGATCACTGTCCCAATCCCGCACCTCCTTCCTCAGGTATCCCACACCTGACCCCAGAGACAACAGCAGTCTTTTTGAGTTTGCTGTTGCTAGTGACTCGATTGAAGCCCCCTCAGCAACACCTTTCCTTCTCTTCTGGCAATCAGGCTTTCCTTCAACTTCCTCCATCGCCTTCACCATTGCTGTTTTAGTCTGTTCAGACACCTCAGGATCGAAAATCGCGAGGCCCACCATCTCCTCCGAAAGATACCAAAGATGACTGCTGAGTTTTTTTAATGCCACTTCCGAAATTTTGGGGTCATGGTATTCCCGAAGACTCTGCAGAAGACTGAGGTTGCTGCGAGGCGCAGCAGCAGCTATTGGCGCTGTCATCCATGCCTGCAGGGAGATGGAAACAGCGAAGACACTGACATCCTTAAGACACTTTTGCTCTCGTGGAGTGAGGGCTGGGATTTGTCCCCTGAACAGCCACATCTTCAATGAATAGATCACCTTAGATAACCATCTGGCTTGGTGCATGGGGCCAGGTCGCTTGAAGGTGTAGTTGTCAATGCTCCCTCCCAAGAAAATGATGGACAGATCGAGGAATTCCTGATAGTCATCTCGAAAGGATTTTGAGGTATGTTTTTCCTCAGCAAAGCGGAGAATCCAATCTCTAATGGGGGCCAAGAGTCGATGCACCTCTTCATCATCCCATCCGGTGCCATATGTTCCTGTGTCAATGAAGGTCCATTTGCTCTGAAACCTGCTGAACAATGGAACATCAGGTCCACTCGTTGGGCCATAGCAAGCAGTGAAAACTCCACCGATCATCACTTCCATGATGTGATGATGGCAGGCAAAATGGAGAAGGTCTTTCTTCAACTTCTGCTCCAACAACACACACGCTCCATTCAAACGACCAGCATTGGAGGCAGTGGTGTCGAAACACATCCCCACGACAGATTCTTCGAGGCCCCAATCAGTCAATAATTCAAAAACTGCGCTGGCTTGGTGTTCTCCTGATCCAGTTGGTATTTTGGGGACTCCAAGGAGCTGAGATTGACCCGAAAAGGAGGAAATGAGCACAGGCAGCCGATCCACATGCGCATGGTCTCTGGTGTTGAGGAGGTCTGGAATAAGTTTTCCATCCCAGTGGATGATTGCAGGACCGGACTGAAAGGAAGCTTTTAGGCTACTGCAGATCATGATCCGATGTCGTTCTCTCTGCCGTTTGATGGAGGTCCGGGTGATGTTAAAATTCATTGGGCTGTGGCAAAGGCTCAATGCAGTCTCTGCTATTATGTAGGTTGCCATCCTGTCCGTAGTGTGTGTCCGATCTAGGGCAGCAGCTAGATTTGATGTTATCACATTCTTGACTCTTTTCACCTGTTTTGGAGGTCGATTTCCACCTTTTGCCCATTCATCTTCGGTGGAGGATGACTTGTCAGTGACTGAGGATTCTGTTGAGGACACCAATACTGCTATACCCGACGTTGATGCACCTTCATTGACTGCCTGCAATACAATCAAAGAAAATGGACAATTAGTGTTAACGAACAACTTAATCATTGCAATCAAATGAAAGTAGGAATTTGAAGAACAATCTCACCTTTCTCTTTCGCATCTCCTCCTCCATCTTCCTGTGGGCAGCTTGTTTTTCTTTTTCTGCTGTTTTTCTGTCTACTCCCACCATGCATCCCCGTCTTCCAGGCTCTCGCTGGGCCAGCAAGAAGGCCTTGTCTTCTGGGTTTTTTATTAGAGACAAGGCATCAGCATGTGCCATATCAAATAGGTTCCGAAGTGTCTCCTTGAATCCCTCTTCGTTGTACACCTAAATATAAATAATAAATATATATAATATATATAATATATATATGATATATTATGATAAATGTATTGACTATTGTACAGTATATGATGTCATACTCTCGAGAAACTATTTTATTTATCATTGATCATCCAACTCACCTGCTTCTGGCTCCTCCTCATTTGTCCTTTTTTTATTTTGATCCAATCTTGGTGAAGGTCCAAGATCTTTTGGATTCCTTTGTATTTTTCCCTTGTCAGGATTTGAGCTTTGTTCCAAAATATTTCAAGTTGACCCTCACACTACTTGAGCACTTTCCTTCAACTCCTTCTTGAGATTAGTGTGGTGATGAAGGAAGCATGACAATACTTCTCCACGTGATGGTAATTTGCTTCCAAGAAGCTTGTCCTTCACTTTATCTCCTTCAAGGAGATAAAAGCAAGAGCTTCGAACTTGAGTCATCATATATCCAACCACTAAACACAACCAATGAACACCACCAATAATCTGTCAAGGAAAAGATGTATTACTGGAACTGGAACATAATATACAAGTAAATCTACTAGGTTGTGCAAAAATGAAGTAAGTACTGTGTGCTACCCCTAAAAAGTGATTGATTTGGGAAAAAATTGGCCAGAGGTGTTTTCTCATTCATCCTCACAAGTTACCACCTGGCAATAACAAAAAATCAAAACTTCAATTTTATGGACCACCCTATATATATATATATATATATATATATAGTAAATAAATGATGTTTTTGTGCAAACATTATCCCAACCTTTGCCTGAAGTTGTCAGTATAATGTTGTTATTGTTTCAATGGAAACCTTACAGAGACATTAGCACAATGTTTTCATGTTAACTGTAATTGTGAATTAACCAACTGAACCAAGTGTCAATGTTGCTATAATGTCTATTATTTAGGTATTAGCCGATATTAAAGTGGCATGTAAGCCTATATTTTACATGAATTGTTGGTATAGGCCTGTCAGAAGACATATGGTAGCATGCCACAATAGTAAATAAAATGTTTATTATTATTGTTGTTGTTGTTTGTGGTAGTAGTAGTAGTAGTAGTAAACTTTAAAGCACCATGTATGCTTACATTTTATGCTATGAGTTGGCATAGGCCTGTCAAAGTCTACCCACACTGAGTCAGGACATGCTTGTAAAAAATTTCATACTTTTTCTGAAATTGAGGAAAAGCAAGCGAAATCTTGAATTTACAAAAATACTACAGCCATCAAAGCTTTTGAGCTTCACATCCAGTTATTATTATTGAATAAAAATAATGATGTTAAAGCCATCACATCTCTCATGCTGCAGCAATAATGCATATAAATATTTTTGAGAATATGTAATATATGCATTAATGTTATGTATATAGCCACTTTTAACTCATTCAAGTCATTAATTATTATAATATTAACGGATATGGAGAAATTTAAGAGTGGACCTTTTCCATGAAATCTTTAAGAAAATATTTCTGAAATAGAAATAAAGTGATGGGAGTAATAGGTTGTCTCAAATAGGCTGTCTTTTATTAAATTAAAACTAGTTAGGTTGGTAATAGCTGATATCAGAAATGTACTGTAAATAGGTAACTATTATATTTGATAATCTTAAAACAAAGGAATTCTTGCATTACAATTGAAAATTAATGGAATTGTTAGTGTGTGCATGTGTTAAATTTTGTAATGAAAATTTTTAGATAAAGCAGCATATGTAGTGTATATAGCTATATTTTTTCAAATATAAAAAATATATATTACTTTTAGTTGGATAGTAAGGATGTGTATTTAACAAGCACTGAGAAAATACTATGGTTATACTGGTATATATATATAAAAAATTCAGTTTAGTTATAAATTGAAGTGTGAAAAATTAATTTTAGATTTATTATTATTATTATTATTATTACTACTTTCTCAGTAAATGTGAGCATTTTCTGTATAGAATGTTATGTGGGAAAAGGAATTTCATCATGGGAAAAAGTTTTAAACTTAGGGCCTACTTGAAATTGGTTACTAATTTTGCTTTCTCCATTGCCAGAATTTAAAATATTTTGGGAGATGAGATCATCAGCAGTTCCAGTTGGCCAACTGTCTTTTTCGGAGGTTGATGAGGGTAATTTATTTACTTTATTTATGTATTACTGTATATGAAAGTGTCAGTGTGGCTCTAAATGATTCCTGTTTAAGTATTTACTACAATGCTTAGTGTATGCATTTATATCATTAAAATGTAAAGGTATTTTATGGTATTAAAATGAATAGAGAAAACATTGTAGTTGGTGGTGGTGATTCTTGAGTTTTGTTGAGTAGGATGAAAGAAAATTGGTTCTACTAGCTGATGTCCCTAATATAAAGAACACAAAGTCAGTCTAGCTTCAGACTGCAGAATTCATGAACTTCTTTTGTGGTTTTATTTTTAAAATAAAACTGAAGGTGAAACTTCTGTTCTCTAAATTTATATAAAAATAAGATTTGGGAATTTAATTTTTAATTCAGTTTCATATAGTACTAGTAAAGTGGTTATTCAGGAACCAAAATTTTCAGCTAAAAAGTGTGTGCAAATAAGCAACAAAACGTGACTACCAAGGTAAGTTAGTAACAGTGCTATTTCAAATGACACTCCTTAATTGCTAACAGTTGGATTGACTTGGTGGTTGAGCTATGAGTGTGTAACAATAGATAAGGTTATATTATAAGTCTCCAGTTTTGTGATATTTTAAAAGTCAGCAACCCTATGTGCAATGTTCCCATTTTTTTGAAAAATTCTCACTTTCCAAATTGCAAAAGTCTCGCACACTATGAGGTGTTCTTACTTATAATATTTCTAAGTTGTGCACTAATGCAATTTAGAAAAATTCTTGCTTTAAATTTAAATTAATCATGTGGGATAAAGAATCTCCACCTTTGTTCTTTGATCAAAAATCACCCAAGGACAACAAAACTTGCTGGCACTTACAAATTGAACACTTGAGCCTATAGTTCCATACTTTAGTCTATGGCAAACACTTTCTTTCTGTTAGTTATATGATAATTAAACCAGAAGTTACTGGTAAAAAATTTATTACTAAATTTTCCACCAAGTGGAAAATAAAAATACTTTACATTTAAAACTGGAAATAGTATGTAATTTGTTTAAATGTAGGGTTGTTAATACTTGAAATATTGGCAAATTAGGGATTAAAAATGAAGAACAAATGAAAGGAAAATGTATGGGATGTACTTCCAGATATGGCAATCAAAAGTTTAATATCTGTTCCATATTTCCTGCTATTCCAATGGTGAAGATGGGACTGGTTTGCCTACACCTGAATCATTTAAACTGACCCCAAAAATGGAGTAAATACAAAACTCTCAGCATTGACTGTACATTAGGGTAAAATTTTTAAATAAAAATTTCACTGTGGCTGTATACGCCCTTGTTCCACTATGTGACAGGACTCTACATGCCAAAAACCAACAAGATTGAAAAGCATTGTTTGTGGCAGGGCCCACTTTAGGCAGGTGTGAGGGGTGCACCACACCCAGCCCTGTGCTTTGGCAGCAACAGCAGTAGCAACAGCAGTCATGCCAAACTATCAAGACTGATGTTTTTGTGGCTACTGATAATAACAATTACTTGTCAAAGCTGCATTCAAACGTAATACAATATGCTTTTATTATTATTATTTTAATATATTATTATTATTTATTTTTAATGAAAATGGTCCGCTGAGTATGTAGGTAGTTAATTTAACAATTATTAAACTCCTTTTATAACAATGACTGCATGGATGAAACCAACTGGTTACTGACCAGAGTTAATTTGTGATTCACAGGGTTGTGGTTGTCAGGATTTTATATTTCCTCTGTCAATGTTTTGAATTGAAAGAAGGGTGTAATTAGATGCTAAAACCCATTTCTATCAGTCCTTGCTCCTTTCACAGATAGCAAAGCCTGTGACTATGAGAAGCTCTCCAAGCATATGGCTTATTGGGAAACCCTGTGCTGATTTTGTGTGCTCTCAACTACCATCCAAAAGGCAAATGCTGGCAAAATTCATGTTCCATCACAATAAGAAGTGCATGCTAAGTGAGAGTGCCAGGAAGATGATCCCTGCCATTCTTGAGTACTGTACTGGCAGTGACCAAGGATCCTTAGTTCATCCAAAAAGATCTGTAGAGAGAAGCTGATCAAGCTCCATGGTGAGTACATCAGGCACTACAAGAATCGCAAGTGCAAGAATGAGACATGGCATATAAAGGCTCAGATGTTTGCCAACACACTTCATGATATCTCTGATCTCACTCACAAAGACACATTATCCATCATGATGAGTGATTGAAGATAAGATGTTCCAGTCAGTAGAGGGAAGATCTTCAGAGCTCGAGCTTCAGAGAAGAGAATAAGAAGCTGGCCAAGCAGGAGTTTCACAAGAGGCAATGAAAAGTGGAAACAATGAAGTGAAAGGAGAGAGCTGCAAAGGAAGCAAATGACACTGTCCAACCAACCACTGTGCTGCTACCACATTTTCAAGATTGTGCTTGCAGATGTGTTTTCCCATCTTTGACACTGGAGGACCAGATATATCTCTCTTCAAGCAGTTCAAACAGCAGTGCCCTTTCTTTGAGAAGGGCACATTGAAGGTGGTGGAAGAGCTGTTTTTCACCAGCCCTCTTTCTGACCTCTGGGAAGAGATGTCATACTGTAGATGGCCCTTGCATCCTCCTTTCCAAGGGAAGACTACACCAAGCTCTTTCAACTGTGCCTCATCTTCCTCAGGGAGATTGGAGATTGCAGAGGTGCATTTCAGGGCACTGGGTGCCACACCAAGCCCAGTGGATGGCAAAGCCATTTACACTCTGAAGATCTTCCTTTTCAGGCAGCAGGTCACCCTCACTGCCAGGGAAGAGGTCATCATGACTTCTGCCTCTTCATTGCTCTACTCTGCTGCAAGTTTTGGCACAAGGTCTCTCCTGGCAGTGAGGGCACCTGCCAGTGTCTTCTACCTGATCTCTCTGCCTTGGCAGCTTACCCTGACTGTCACTTGGTTGATGTGGTGCTGAAGGCCATGTACTGCCTGATGGCAGAAAACATGAAGTGGCCAGTGAAGATGAAGTTCTGGAAAAGACTGGAATGCAAGGGACTCAAGCCAGGCACCACCATCGAGGCCCTGTTTACCTAATGAACTAAGAGCATCTTTAATGTCCTGACCATTATGGGAATGAAAAGGTGGAGGTGTTCCTGGCCACCTGGGGGAGTGGTCCACTGACCCTGCATACCAGGAGCTAAAGAAGCAGGCATCAGAAATGAAGGTCATGAATGACTGTGTGGAGTGAGGAGTTGCACTGATTCAGAAGTACAACTCTATGATCACAGAAAATGGGGAACAGAAACAATTCTTCCACACAGTCAACCTCCACTGGAAGTCCATGCCAGCACCTTGGAAATCAGACCTTAAGATTGAAACCAAGATGGATGGCATTGAAATGTCATGTATTTAGTCATTTGTCTTGCCTGGCATAATAAAATTCATTGTTACTACCTTCCTTTTTTTAATGTGTCACCTGTACAAGAACTTGGAAGATTTTATTTTTTCATTCCAATATACAAAAAGTTGACTTTTGGTGCTACCCCAAAATATTTTCCAAATGAGTTCAAATTTGGCATAAATATTCCTTGGGTGATATCTAACAAAGGTGGCTATAGCCATGATTGAAATTCTAATCAGCTAGAATTCTTACACTGCACTGTTATTGAAAAATACACTGTAAATGTTCTGTGATCAGTTAGGCTGTGAAGTTGCACATTTAGTTCTGAAGTACCTGTGTGTGCTACCAAAAGTACAATCCATTGGCAAATAATAGTTCATTTATTCATCATCAGAACTGCAATGACGGGGGGCATCCATGTACATTTTTGTCTATGGAATTATCATTCTGAATGATTTTTATTGTATGCAGTTTTCAAACCCTGTTTGTTTATTTTTAATGCAGAGTAATTTATTAGTTCAATTTATAATGTTAATTGTATGCAAGTATTTTATGAGATTTTGAATATGGCATACTTTCCTGTCTCTGATTGCTGCTACAGGTATCCCTCATTTAATGATTGGGTTACATTCCTGAAAAGCTGATTGCTCAGTGAATGATTGCTAAATGAGGATAACATGAGTTAATAAGGGATACATTCCTATGTATCCTATGTCGATACAGTCGACTGGGCTAGGCCAAGCACTCTAGCAGTGGAGTTAGCCCCTTCACCAGGCTATGTCATAGCCAGTGTCGTAACCTAGCTTCCCATTGATCAGCAGTTAAGCAACATTGGGTCTGGGTAATAGTTCGATGGGAGACCATCCTCTGCTTCCAGATTATGTAGCGACCCATGGTTTGAATCCCACGTAAAGCTGTAGGTCCCCTCCCTCATACGATCTTAGATGTTGCAAAGGAGGTTAAACAACCCCAATCATTATTATCGCCCCTTCGCCACTCTTGTGGCACTTAATGTCCAGCTTAACCTCCAAAGTCAAGGACTTGCAAGAGAGCTTAGCATTACCCAACAATGCAGGGAAAGCAGCCACATGCTTACCTGTCATTTTCAATGTTCACAGTCACTTAACACAGTCCAAATTAGCACCAAACAGTCTGCACAATGTTGCTTTGCACTCCACAAAGGTGGTGAATAACACAACATTCACAATTGTGCGCAATCTTACACAATGATACAGAGTGATGCAGAAGCATGAGTGACTCAAAACACTGGTGGGGCAAGAAGGAAGTGCAGGGGGTGTCTGCTTAGGGGCACACGGGTCAGGCAAGCTGAGCAGAGGAGGATAAATCCATTTGCGCACATGGTGGCCATTTTGATTAGATAAGTGAAGTTAGAGATGTGCCAATGGAGTACCAGAAACCAAACTTTGCCCATTGTAGTGATTGCTAAACTGAATTTTGGCCAATCATTGTATAAAAAAAAGTATAAAAAAAAATATATTGCTAAAGTGAGTGATTGTTGAGTGAATGATCGTTAAATGAGGGATACCTGTATTGAAACTAGAAGAGAGTTGAAAATATTAGATATCCTCTTGGGCATAGTTCACCAATAGGTGGACTGTAGTCCAGATCTGGACTGTTGTGAATAAACCCATACCCTTATTATAGGATTCACTTTAGAATACAGTACAAACAAACTTTGATATTTTGAAAGAATCAAAATCAAACTTTTTCTTTTAATTTTTCCAAATTTAAATTTAGTTTTCATTTGGGGAGATTAGAAGTGGTGATTTTAAGATGTTGGGTAAAATAATGTTGACCACATTATGAACTTGACCCACCAAAAGTGTAGTTAGCAGATATTTATAGAATTACAGAAATGATGTAATAGTATTTGCACCAAAATCTATTAATATTTTTAACATTTTGTTTAGGTCAACCATACCTTTCAGTTGCAAAAATTTTTAGGCTCTGTAAATCTACCTGAGGGTTTAACTAACCTAACCTAATCATTAGTGATGTACTGATTCCAAAATTTAGCCAATGCCAATTCTTTGCCTATATTTAAAAAAAATCAATTCCCTTCATAAATTTTACCAATCTAATGTGAAAACTTTTTCCTATTTCAAATTTGTTTAAATGCTTTTCCTTGCCTTACTCCACAATATACAGCACCAGAATTTGTTACTCATATATTGTAGCCCCAACCCCCTGGGTAGTCACCTTGTCATGGTGGTGGGGCTTCCATGTTCTGACCCAGTGGGCTACATCAGTGGAGGCACAGCCCCAGGAAGGGTCACCCATGCTGGACAGGCTATTAGGGGGACTGGACAAAGACCCACCAAGGTCTTTGGCTCAGGCATCGCTGTGTTGGCTGGTTGGGTGTCTGGGCTGGTGGGATTGGGGGGCTGTGGTCTTTGCTCCATTGTGGTCAAAGTTTCATATCATGGGGCCCCTTTTTAAACAGATGGTGTGTCCTGTGGGGATGAGGTACCATGCCCCCTACGGTTTGCACTCAGCCTCCCTTTCTTACTGGTCGGCAGTTTCTCATGTCCCCAGGGGCTATTTTCTTTACGCTTCATTTTTATGGATAAAATTAATACTCTTCTAGCACTCAGATGGTAGGTGACCAGGTCCTTGAGTCCTCTACCACGGGAAGACTGCATCTTGAGGGGGTTGTCCCCACTCTGGCTATAGAAAATTTGCATCTTCCTCATTTTAAGACTGCAAGTCTCTTGCCCTTCACCTCTTCATAGGGGCAGATGGCTCTGACCCTGACTACCCTCATTTTTTGTTCTCAGTTTTTCTGCCTCTCCTCCTCTCTCACAGCAGGATACTTTTGAGGTCTGTGATGACTTCACTTCCCATTGTGGTGATCCCCAACAGATGTGGCCCCAGAATGATGGCTCTCTTGTGGTGTAAGTCTCCTCCAGGGCCCAGTACCCGAAGGTTTCATCCCTCTCAACCCTGGCTTCTGCACCCCTGGACTGCCTCCCTCACTCTTCTTTTAACCCTTGTATGAGGGTACCGTAGTTCATGCCCCCCATCTTTTGGAATACAGTGATCTCATCACTGCATGAGGTCTGATGTGCATGAATTCAGAGATAGGATGAGGACATTTCACTACCCTTTTTTTGATCTGCACAAACTAAGATTCAGAGATAGATCAACACAAATTTTTTAAAGTTGTGGTAAAGAATGACTTGTGAACACTTTTTTGTGTATGCAGTATGATACGCATACTGTATGTATGATACTTCAGTATTTGTAGCTGGCAGCAACATGCCCAGTAGTGTGTCCCTTGTACGACTGGCTAGTTTATATCGGATCATCTTTCTCACACTCCTCTGGATTATTACATTATTTTTATAAAGGTGTTTTGGGGGGGGGGGGGGGAATAATTTAAGAAGTTTTTACTATTTATACTTGCTATTATATATTATTTTACATGCATTATTATTTATATACATTTACTGTATCAAAAAACTGCACATTTTGAGAATGGGGAATAATAATGGCCTAAAGCATCACTTCTGTATACTGTGAAATATGGGTTAATACTGTACATATTCTCAACTATGGCATGAGACATTTGATGTCTGTTTTTTAAAATACATGTCCAACTGCCCTTTTACAATATACAGGGGTTAGACAAAATAATATGAACACCCGCCGATTTCACCAGTTATCTTTACGGACTGCTCAGACACAAAGTAAACAGTCAAATGACTGGCAAACCTATTTAAATGCGTAACAGAGAGTGTATACGTCATGTTATAACCCTCACGTTGTTTTTACAGATCTGAGTGAATTATGAATTAGCAGTTATGAAAGACCTGTCAGACTTCCAAAGAGGGCAAATTGTCGGAGCGCGGATGGCTGGTGCATCGGTGATGAAAACTGCTCAGATGTTCAATGTATCCAGAGGAACTGTCTCTATGGTCATGTCTGCATACCAAAACCATGGAAAGACAAGCACCAACAAATGCAATAGTGGACGCAAGAAGAAGCTGTGTGATCGAGACCGCCGGGTGCTAAAGCGCATTGTGACAAAGAGCCATAAGACCACAGCTCCAAAAGTGACTGCAGAGCTTAACCAGCATCTTGCAAGCCCGGTATCGACCAGAACTGTACGTCGCGAGCTCCATGGAGCTGGATACCATGGGAGGGCTGCAATTGCCAAACCCTTCCTTTCGCACATCAACATTGAGCGGCGCAGAAAATGGTGTAATGACCATAAGAATTGGTCAATGGACCGGTGGAAGAATGTAGTCTACTCCGACGAATCCTCCTTTACGCTATTTCCATGTTCCGGTCGAGTTTACGACTGGAGACAGCCTAAAGATGCTTATGACCACGACTGCCTGACCCCAACCGTTAAGCATGGAGGCGGATCTGTGATGGTTTGGGCAGCAATATCGTGGAATACTCTTGGCCCAGCTGTAGTACTGCATGGTAGGGTTAACGCCCAGGTCTATCTGTCAATATTGGCTGACCAGGTCCATCCCATGGTCCAAACGCTGTTTCCCAATGGCGGCGCCGTCTTCCAGGATTATAATGCACCAATCCACACCGCTGGGGTCGTTAAAAACTGGTTTGAAGAGCATGTTAGTGAAGTAGAACGCTTGGATTGGCCTCCACAATCCCCGGATCTTAACATTATCGAGCATCTGTGGTGTCAGTTGGAGCAGCAGGTCAGAAGCCGATTCCCACCGCCGGCGTCTTTGGCGGAACTGGAGCAGGGTTTGCTCGAAGAATGGCTCAGGATTCCTCTAGCCACTGTCCAAAAGCTGTATGAATCAATTCCCCGACGCATTGCAGCTGTTATTGCCGCTAAAGGAGGACCAACTCCATATTAAGAATAAAAACCGCCATTTATCAAGGTGTTCATATTATTTTGTCCAACCCCTGTATATATATATATATATATATATATTAGTGTGGACCAAAAAAATGAAGGTTTAAAAATCTTTGTTCCACATGAGTAATGTTATTCCTTTTGCTTACCTTAATCAAATTACAAAATTTGAAACCTCTACGTCAAGTTTTAGGGGTCCCGAGAAAATTGCACTTTTCCTTTTAATGCTGAAAAAATTAGTTTTTCCTCATTTTCATAAGTTCTGCTTTATTTTTTGTTGGAAATTCTTTACGATTCTTGAAAACTGTTTTGAGCAGGTATTGTTTGTCCTCTTCTTTAGTTGTCACTGCTTGATTAAATTTTTCAATCAATGCAACACCCCACTCAGCTGTGTCATTTGTCACTCTAAGGGCACGAACTCTAGCACAGCCTCTTTGGTACTCAGGATCTATTCCCCATGTTGATGCAGAATTTTCAGTGAAGAGAGAATTGAGATGTAGAGCATCAAAAAGAGATTTAGTCCTTGAAGTAACAAAATCAGAAATCCTTTTTTCTTTAAAAGAAGCTAGGGTTACCTTTGCTTCTAAACGTTTCAGTCCCTTATTTCTTGGATGCATTTTGATATTATTTCGCATTTGTTCCTTTTCTTCAAGGGATATGCTTTTGTCAAAGAAGCTTAATCCAACAAGTGTTTCTGAGAGGTACCACAGATGTCGTTTAATGGCATTTTGGGCTTGCTTGATAACACTTGATATCAAAGAATTTTCCTCCATTATTGCAAGATCTTGCAAAAATTTAAGATCAACATTTGGGGCTTCCTCTGGTTGAGAAGCTTTTGCCCAAGATTTTGCGTATACCAATGCAACAAATAAACAAATTTCTGTTATTGCATCAAGTTCTTTTTTAGTCATCTTAAATTGATTTTGGAGAAGAAAAAGCTTAAATGCATAAATTCCTTTTGCCATCCATCTTGCATGATGGTACGCTCCAGGTCTCTTCAAGGGAGTATTAGAAATGCTTTCTTCTCCAAAAAACAAGAGAACAAGTTGAAAAAATTCTTTATAATCATCTCTTGGCTGTTTAGAGTTGAGTGCCTCCTTCATGATTAAGACTGTTTGATTTTTTAAATCTTGAACTCTTTCAATTATTCTGCAGCTTTGGGAATCAACAGCAGTTGTGATTTGAGAATGATCCATAAAATCCCATTGAGTTTTGAATCTTTTGAAGATTGGAATATCAGGTTCAGAGGAATGGCCCATAGAAGTCTGGAAGACTTGAGATAGGACAATCTCATAAATATGGTGTCTGCAGGCTAAATAAAAGCTCTTTTCCAAGTTCTTGTTCAATTTTAGTGCAAGCTCCAGCATGGATTCCGGTATTGGATGCTGTTGTGTCAAATGACAGCCCAATAATTCTCTGGGTTATATCATGTTCTTGCAGGAGAGAAATGCAAACACGAGCCATCTCCGTACCCGTGCCAGCAGTGACTTTAGGAATTCCCAGCAATTTCTCTTCACCATTCCCACTGACTAACACTGCAATCCTTTCCATTCTTCCTTCGCCTGCAAGAAAAAGTTAAAATATATAATTTATATATAATTTATTTTTAATATTTTATTTTATATATATTATATTATATATTTAATATTTTATTTTATATTTAATATATTTATATATATATAATATATAATTTTAAATTAAACTTGATTTATTTTAAATTAAACTTGACTAATTTTAAATTAAACTTGACTAATTTTAAATTAAACCTGATTTATTTTAATTTGAACTTGAGTTATTTTAATTTGAAGGTAAAATGGTGTAGATTGTGAAAACTAGCTTCAGACAGTGAAATGTAACCTAATTAAATAGAAATTTAGCTATCAAAATGTTTAATTAAAACCAACCAGATAATAACATATTGCCTAGGTGTGAAAACCAGACCCACAACTAAGTTTTTCACCTGAGAGATAAAATATAAATATGCTAAATTAATCAGACAAAAAACTAACCTGATATCTCTGGGAGCATTTTTCCATCCCAATGAAGAACTAAAGGCTCTCCAGTAGGGTGGTCCAAAAAGTTAAAGCATCGACTAAGTTCTCTCCACAAGGTTGGTTTTATGCCTCTTGGTGTGGACAGTATTTGTGCAAAGTTTCACGTTATTCGGTTAATATTTAGGGGTCGCCCCACTTGCCCCCTTTTTGAAAATTTGGGAAAATATATAGACAACTGAATAACTAAATTTTTTTTTGGTTCTCAAAGAATATGAAAGAAAACAGTAAGAAAACAGTAAGACAATAGGACATGATAATGGGTGTATCTTCATTATTTCTTCTGCATCAGAGTCGCCTTGGATGGTATTGGTATCTGTTTTCAGTGGGTGGCTACGAGTTGTAGGAGGTACTGCTTCTGGTCCTCGTTTCGTGTCAAAGTGTCATTGTAGCGTTGTGCGAGAGCAATACCTCGCTCGGCAGCATCATTGACGACTTTCATCTTTAAGGCGCGATCTCTAAGTTCCCTGTAGTTCTTGTCATTTGGCCATTCCCGTGGATCTTTTTGAAGTAACTGGCGCGCTTCCTCCTTACCTCCAACTTTCAAGGCATCAAAGAGGGTCAATGTCCTTTTCGTGACGAAGGATGCCACATCATTTTCAACACCAGCTTCCGCCATGTCAATTCGTCGGGGGCAGCCATTCTTTTGGGGATGTTGGAGGTGTTGAACCATTCTCCTTTTGGTATCAGGATCCTATTATCGAAGAAGGCCAGTCGAATCAGATGCTCCGACAAGTACCACAGGTGGCGTCTTAGAGCTGTCTTTGCCGCTTGTGCAGCTCCTCCGTGTGGATATTTTTCCAGAAGATGCAGCATTTTGAGATCATTGAGAGGAGCTTGTGTCCCCATTGGCGCTTCATGCCAGTACTTGACGTAAATCAGACTGACAAATAAAGCCAGCTGAGTCACGTTTCATTCTTCGCGTGCTGTGAGCTTGAATTGATAGTGAAAGAGGTAGATTTTGAGCGCATAAATCGCCTTCGCCATCCATCTCGCGTGGTGCATGGGACCCGGAGCTCGGATAAAGAGTTGACCACCAGTCTTTCTACCCAGGAAGAGCAAAGATAGTTCAAGGAACTCCTTGTAGTCGTCACGAGGTTGGCTTGCCTGAAGAGCATTAGGTAAGTAAGTGAGCATCTCTTTTCTCATCTCTTGGAGTTGAGGGTTCTCGAACAAGCTGTCCGATGCTGAGACAAATGCTTCGTGGGAGAGAGATAGCCATTCCTTTTGAAATCGCTTAAAAAGGCCTGTTTCAGGACTTCCTGTTGAGCCAAATATTGAGGCAAAGACATCAGCAAGTACGACTTCAAGTATATGATGTCGACAACCGATCCAAACTAGCTCGTGACCCAATGCTTCTTCAATCCTGACACAGGCTCCACGATGTAAACCCGTGTTTGACGCAGTGGTATCGAAGACGAGACCTCTCACATGCTGTTCCACGTTCCATAATTTCATAGTTTGAAGGCATGCCTGGGCCTGTGCTTCTCCAGTTCCTTGTTTCATCTTTGAGACACCAAGCAGCTTCTCCTGTCCATTGAATGTTATAAGGATTGCTATCCGATGCACATTCGTCTTCTTCCCTTCAATGCTGGGGAGAAGCTTTCCGTCCCAATGGAGAAGGACAGGGTCTTCTAGAGAGAATGATTCTAGGTCTTCTCGAGCTGCCTGTTCTCGCCCACTTTCTCTGTAGCGATGAATAGAGCTCCGAGAGCACGTCATCCCAGACAGATCATGCCCCGCGGCCTGTAATACAGCTCCAGTTACGAAAACAGCATTCCAGTCAGAAAGATTGGTGCGATCCATTGCTCCAATGACTTCTGGAGATTGGAAAATGTTCGTAACCTTGTTCTTGGGACACTTTGGTTGCTTCATGCCTTGCCTTCCTCTTGGCTTCCTTCTCCATTCTGGATCGCTTTCTGTCCTCTTGTGTAGTCGTTTCCTTATCAATGCCAGCCATGCTGCAAGAATTGACGTCCTTGCGCTGCATGGACAGGAAATTTCAGTCCTCAACATTGACGATTGTGCTCATGGCATCACTGGTTGCGATGTCAAACAGTTCCTGGATGTCCGCTTTGAAGATGTCTTCATTCATTCTATCGCTGGCACGTTGCCTGGTCCTGTGCTTCTTGAGTGTTTTGTAGCGGTCTAAAAGCTTTGAAAGCTTACGGACACAGGAGTCGATCCGTTGAGTTGGGATCCGCGCTCGGGTCCAGACTTCAATCACCCTCTGGCATGCCTGGTTCAGACTGTCGGAGGTGGTTTGCTTTTGATTGATGTGGTGGTATTGCCCCAAGAGGAGGGCGTCAAGGCATGTAGGGAGCCTTGACGTGGATAAAGTTCCAGTTGCCATCCCTAGAAGCCAAACTTTTGGAATTGATCGAGTTTGAGCCATCGGACCTACGGAAGAAAAAGTACATTATATAATATATATATTCAGAGTGGGGCGACCTCTAAATATTCACCAATCACGCTGCAATTTTGCACAGACCATGTGGACACTAAATGGACAAAAACCACACTTGTGGAGACTATCTAAGACAATTTTGAAATTTCCCCCTATGGATTTGGACCACCCTACTCTCCAGGACAAAATGCTTGCTCTTGATATTCTGTTGCTATTTCTTTGCGTAACTTTTGACAAGTTCGAAGCATAGTAGATTTTGACACTAATGTTTTCCAAATTATGGCCCAAAGACTGAGCAACAACAGCATAAGACATAGCTGCATCTCGATTGGAAAGATTCATTCTATCATAGGCTGCTACAACATTTTTGTCAATAGGCTTTGACTTTTTAGGAGCCAACATTTTCTTTTTAAATTGCTCTTCAGAGGGACCTTGAAAATTCATTTCAAGGTTGTCATCATTAGTTGATGATGATGATGTGAAATCATCTCTATTGGTAGGCAAGAATGATCTTTTAGATCGCTTCTGCTCTTTGAGGGCTCTTTCACACTCTAATTCTTCACGATGAAGCCTTCTTTTCTCTCTTTTTGCAAGAATTTGGTCTACTGTACCCATGCTACTTTGTGTAGGATCTTCTTGCTGGCTTAAGTAGAAAAGCTTGTCTTCTTCATTTGACATCATCAAAAGGGCATTAGAGTGACCAATATCAAGAATTTCAGCCTTAATTTCATCTTTAAACATAGCTTCTTCAATACGGCATTTTTCCTCTGGCCTTTTTCTGTTTTTCATCAATTTATCATAACAGCTTATTAAAGAGTCAATCTTTCGGATGGCACTCTCTCTACGCATTGTGGGAATCTTGGCTTTCTCCCAGTAGGTCATCACTTCATCTAAGCAAAGATTAATGGATCTTCTTCGTCCCAATTTTTCCTCTTTTTGATGGAAGAAATATTTTTGCAAAACTTGCAGTTTTGTAGGTAAGCGGCAACAAAGTATATCTTTATATAAATGGCCAATGAGCCAAACTTTAGTTTTAGAACGAGTAGCCATTTTTAGTTTAAAAAATTAAATTTCTGAAATAGTAAAATAAACCAGTTAAATTAGGAGATAAAAAGGATAACTAAAAGGTTCAAGCCAATTAGGCAAAGCCTTTAATTTAGAGTTGACCAATTAAGGATAATATATTTTATCCAAAATTTTTGTTTTCCTTATTAATAATTTTCTCTGAAATAATGATCTAAGATTGTTTTTGTACTCTATTAACACCAAAAATGTCTTAAATAAGAAGAAATTTTTTCATAAGTTGCAACTCGAGAGTTGAGTTGATCATTGATGTTCTAAGCGCGCCTATTCATTGGAAAATTTTTATAAGTCATTAAATCTCGGGACCCCTAAATATTCTTATCCACACTAATATATATATAAAAATACCTTTCAACCTTTAAAATGTTTCATGCGATGGTTCCTCATTTCACAAAGGTCAAGCTTGTCACCCCTCCTCTCAAGTTGGCCTGGTGAAGTTGTGAGTTGGTTTCTTGCACTCTCCACCTCACATAGCTAGGTACACCTGGCTCATCAGGGATTGTTCTGAGCCAGGTGTCTAATCTTCTTTTGAAGATGTCCACCACAACACCACTCATGTTCCTTTGGCAGCTGATTAAACAGTCTTGGTCCTATCACAGCAAAACTATTTTCTCTCAGGGTTAAGGATGTTCCCTGTCTAGCCTTTAATTTGGGAACATGACACAGTCTTCCTGGTCTAGTTTCTACTGTTATTTGGAGAGTTACAGGGGTTCAGAGTAAGATTAGGAACTAGTTTCTCTATTATTTTCCAAGTGTAAATATGGTGTGTGTATATATATATTATATATATATATATATATATATATATACACTAAAATCACAAAATAACACGTGATCTTATTAATAAGCAAACAACCACAGGGAAAAGGAAAAACAAAGTCCGAGCGCTTTCGTGATATATTCACATTATCAAGGAGGAACAGAATATATATATATATATATATATATATAATGAAAAATTATTTCACGAAAAAGTATTTATGATGAATAAAACCACGGTGTTTCTTTTTTCCTTCGTGGTTTTATTCATCATATATATATATATATTTCTCTCTCTCTCTCTCCTCTCTCTCTCTCTCTCTCTCCTCTCTCTCTCTCTCTCTCTCTCTCTCTCTCTCTCTCTCTCCTCTCTCTCTCCTCCGCAGGGGGTATAAAGGTTATGCACGTTCCTTCTGGGTGTAGTAAACTTTATACTTGGGGTGTGACAGCCCTCCGGTCCCGAGTCGTGGGATTCTAGAGAAATTGGCTGCCAATTCCTTTAGGTTCTCTCTCTTTCGGGAGGGGGGTGAAGTCTGTTGTACAAACCTGTCCCGTGGGTTACTAGGACCCCTTCCCATCCCACTCTGTCCTTTTAGCTTAGGTTAGGGATGTTCTCCTCTGACTGCAGAAAAAAAAAAGAAAAACTTTTAGTATTGTCTTTTTCTCTACTGTTACGATTAGGACGCTACTGCTATCTCATGCGTGGGAAGAGAGGCTTGGAACCTCTATAAATAACACCATTTAACTTCAGTTGTAGGTAAATATTTAGAGGGGATAATAGCGAGTAGGATTGTTGACCATTTGGATTCTTACAAGCTACTTGGGGACTCCAACATGGGTTTAGATGGCATAGGTCGTGTCTCACCATCATGCTCGAGTTTTTCTACGTCATGTTGAGTGAGTATGATAAGAGTAGGGCGATTGATTAGAAGGCCTTTGATAAGGTACCTCACCGCTGGCTAATGGCCGAAGTGCGCGCGCTGGGTATTGGTGGGGAAGTAGGTAGGTGGATTGGAAACTGGCGAAAAATGCCACAAAGTTAATCCCTTTCGTTAGGCATATGGGCTACAATCGACGCTTACGTGACGCGGGTTCAAAGATGTCGATTTTAGAAGCATGTTTAGTTCAAATGATAACCCAACTCGCAACAATGGTTAGAAGTTGGATTTGAAACGATTTAGGACTAGTATATGTGGGAATTACTTTAACACGTTGATAGTTTAAGATTAAAACATAAGAAAACTCTGCAGGAGTTCGCTTGCACGGTGTCTCTGTGAGCAAGGTAAATATAGAGCTATTTATATACTTTTCTATCCAGTTTTCTACTACTGCTAGCATAGTTGAAAGACAAAATTTTCCCTGGCACCCGTTGCCATTGGTACCTCCTCGGTATGGGCCGCAAGGCCTTTTGAGGTACTTCTTTTCCTTGTAACTCCTTGTAACTCTCTCTCTCAGGTTGGGCCTCGGTCACTAGTGGGGTTCCTCAGGGTTCCGTTTTGGGGCCACTGTTGTTTACCATTTACATAAATGATATCGACGGTGGCATCGTCAGTCGGATCGCCAAATTCGCTGATGACACCAAGCTTGGGGACAATGTTGGGACGCCCGAAGCGATCGAGGAACTGCGTGCGGACCTAGGTAGGATAGGAGAGTGGTCCGAAAAATGGCAAATGCCGTTTAACTTGGGTAAATGCAAAGTGATGCACATTGGCTACGCCAATCCCAAGTCGGACTACTCTCGATGTTGGGCAGTAATATCGAGGTGACTGATTTAGAAAAGGACTTGGGTGTGCTAATTAGCAGCGACCTTAAGTTTACGAAACAGTGTGTAGAGGTGGAAAAGAAAGCCCAGAAACTATTGGGTTATATCAGGAGGCAATTTCAGTTTCGGAACAAGGAGATAGATTGTGCTCTCACTGTACAATTCCCTTGTTCGGCCGTACCTGGAGTATGCTGTGCAGTTCTGGTCGCCCACCCTCAGGAAAGATATTGAGAGGCTGGAGCGAGTGCAGGCGAGGGCCACAAAGTTAATCCCTTCCGTTAGGCATATGGGCTACAATCGACGGTTACGCGCCCTGAACTTGTTTTCGCTTGAAACTCGGAGGCTGCGCGGTCAACTGATCGAGGTTTTCAAGCTCTTACGAGGGTTCAACGATGTCGATTTTAGAAGTATGTTTAGTTTAAATGATAACCCAACTCGCAACAATGGTTGGAAGTTGGATTTGAAACGGTTTAGGACTAGTGTGTGTGGGAATTACTTTACGTATAAGATCTGTGACACATGGAACAGGTTACCTTCGGAAGTTGTGAACAGTTCCTCTGTGGATCAGTTCAAGAAAAGGTTAGACCAAATTTTGAACACTATTTGAGTGTGTAGAAAATTTTCCGTGGCACCCGTTGCCATTGGTACCTCCTCGGTATGGGCCGCAAGGCCTTTTGAGGTACTTCTTTTCCTTGTAACTCCTTGTAATCTCTCTCTCTCTCTCTCTCTCTCTCTCTCTCTCTCTCTCTCTCTCTCGGTAAATTATTAGAAAGGATAATAGCTGATAGAATCGTTGACCATTTGACTCCCAACATGGGTTTAGATGGCATAGGTCGTGTCTCACCAACTTGCTCGAGTTTTTCCACGTCATGTTGAGTGAGTACGATAAGAGTAGGGCGATTGATATACTTTATCTCGACTTTCAGAAAGCCTTTGATAAGGTACCTCACCACCGGCTAATGGCGAAAGTGCGCGTGCTGGGTATCGGTGGGGAAATAGGTAGGTGGATTGAAAACTGGCTGAGGAATAGGCGGCAGAGGGTGGTAATTAAAGGGGCTAGTTCGGGTTGGGCCTCGGTCACTAGTGGGGTTCCTCAGGGTTCCGTTTTGGGCCGCTGTTGTTTACCATTTACATAAATGATATCGACGGTGGCATCGTCAGTCGGATCGCCAAATTCGCTGATGACACCAAGCTTGGGGCCAATGTTGGGACGCCGAAGCGATCGAGGAACTGCGTGCGGACCTAGGTAGGATAGGAGAGTGGTCCGAAAAAATGGCAAATGCCGTTTAACTTGGGTAAATGCAAGTGATGCACATTGGCTACGCCAATCCCAAGTCGGACTACTCGATGTTGGGCAGTAATATCGAGGTGACTGATTTAGAAAAGGACTTGGGTGTGCTAATTAGCAGCGACCTTAAGTTTACGAAACAGTGTGTAGAGGTGGAAAAGAAAGCCCAGAAACTATTGGGTTATATCAGGAGGCAATTTCAGTTTCGGAACAAGGAGATTGTGCTCTCACTGTACAATTCCCTTGTTCGGCCGTACCTGGAGTATGCTGTACAGTTCTGGTCGCCCACCCTCAGGAAAGATATTGAGAGGCTGGAGTGACTGCAGGCGAGGGCCACAAAGTTAATCCCTTCCGTTAGGCATATGGGCTACAATCGACGGTTACGCGCCCTGAACTTGTTGTTTTCGCTTGAAACTCGGAGGCTGCGCGGTCAACTGATCGAGGTTTTCAAGCTCTTACGAGGGTTCAACGATGTCGATTTTAGAAGTATGTTTAGTTTAAATGATAACCCAACTCGCAACAATGGTTGGAAGTTGGATTTGAAACGGTTTAGGACTAGTGTGTGTGGGAATTACTTTACGCATAAGATCTGTGACACATGGAACAGGTTACCTTCGGAAGTTGTGAACAGTTCCTCTGTGGATCAGTTCAAGAAAAGGTTAGACCAAATTTTGAACACTATTTGAGTGTGTAGAAAATTTTCCGTGGCACCCGTTGCCATTGGTACCTCCTCGGTATGGGCCGCAAGGCCTTTTGAGGTACTTCTTTTCCTTGTAACTCCTTGTAACTCTCTCTCTCTCTCTCTCTCTCTCTCTCTCTCTCTCTCTCTCTCTCTCTCTCTCTCTCTCTCTCTCTCTCTCTCTCTCTCTCTCTCGGTAAATTATTAGAAAGGATAATAGCTGATAGAATCGTTGACCATTTGACTCCCAACATGGGTTTAGATGGCATAGGTCGTGTCTCACCAACTTGCTCGAGTTTTTCCACGTCATGTTGAGTGAGTACGATAAGAGTAGGGCGATTGATATACTTTATCTCGACTTTCAGAAAGCCTTTGATAAGGTACCTCACCACCGGCTAATGGCGAAAGTGCGCGTGCTGGGTATCGGTGGGGAAATAGGTAGGTGGATTGAAAACTGGCTGAGGAATAGGCGGCAGAGGGTGGTAATTAAAGGGGCTAGTTCGGGTTGGGCCTCGGTCACTAGTGGGGTTCCTCAGGGTTCCGTTTTGGGGCCGCTGTTGTTTACCATTTACATAAATGATATCGACGGTGGCATCGTCAGTCGGATCGCCAAATTCGCTGATGACACCAAGCTTGGGGCCAATGTTGGGACGCCCGAAGCGATCGAGGAACTGCGTGCGGACGTAGGTAGGATAGGAGAGTGGTCCGAAAAATGGCAAATGCCGTTTAACTTGGGTAAATGCAAAGTGATGCACATTGGCTACGCCAATCCCAAGTCGGACTACTCGATGTTGGGCAGTAATATCGAGGTGACTGATTTAGAAAAGGACTTGGGTGTGCTAATTAGCAGCGACCTTAAGTTTACGAAACAGTGTGTAGAGGTGGAAAAGAAAGCCCAGAAACTATTGGGTTATATCAGGAGGCAATTTCAGTTTCGGAACAAGGAGATTGTGCTCTCACTGTACAATTCCCTTGTTCGGCCGTACCTGGAGTATGCTGTACAGTTCTGGTCGCCCACCCTCAGGAAAGATATTGAGAGGCTGGAGTGACTGCAGGCGAGGGCCACAAAGTTAATCCCTTCCGTTAGGCATATGGGCTACAATCGACGGTTACGCGCCCTGAACTTGTTGTTTTCGCTTGAAACTCGGAGGCTGCGCGGTCAACTGATCGAGGTTTTCAAGCTCTTACGAGGGTTCAACGATGTCGATTTTAGAAGTATGTTTAGTTTAAATGATAACCCAACTCGCAACAATGGTTGGAAGTTGGATTTGAAACGGTTTAGGACTAGTGTGTGTGGAATTACTTTACGTATAAGATCTGTGACACATGGAACAGGTTACCTTCGGAAGTTGTGAACAGTTCCTCTGTGGATCAGTTCAAGAAAAGGTTAGACGAAATCTTGCACACTATTTGAGTGTGTAAAGACATTTAGGACCTCAGTCTGCGGAAATTTCTTTTCCTATAAAATAGTTAATATCTGGAACCAACTTCCCTCAGAGGTTGTTTCCAGTCAAAGTGTAAATCTGTTTAAAAATAGGCTAGACAAAGTACTGAACACACACATAGTTTAAGATTAAAACCTCAGAAAACTCTGCAGGAGTTCGCTTGCTCGGTGTCTCTGTGAGCAAGCTAAATATAGAGCTTTTTATATATTCTCCACTTTCCTGTAAAATTTCCTTGGCTACTTTTCCAGGGTCAAGGTATTTTCTTCAACCTTTTTCCGTACCTGCCTCTGGCAGGGAGGGAGCGGAGGGTGGGGAGAGAGCCTTCTACTTTTCTATCCAGTTTTCTACTACTGCTAGGATAGTTGAAAGAAAAATAAACTTATACAAAATTTTCCCTGGCACCCGTTGCCATTGGTACCTCCTCGGTATGGGCCGCAAGGCCTTTTGAGGTACTTCTTTTCCTTGTAACTCTCTCTCTCTCTCTCTCTCTCTCTCTCTCTCTCTCTCTCTCTCTCTCTCTCTCTCTCTCTCTCTCTCTCTCTCTCTCTCTCTCAGCAGTATTCCAATTTGGGTATGATCAGTAGGGTGTAAATTGAATTTTAAGAGGGGTTTGTCTTCAGCAACTTTTGTGAAAAATCGCATTAAGTGTTCAAAATCACACTTTTTTGTCAAAAATGGGATTTTTGGTAAATTTCAGACTTGATAGCCTCAAATGACCTCCATGTCCCATATTGTTCACATACACCCGTAAGCATTTCAATGGGCAAGCTTGGACCCATTTAAGATCAGCCAAAGTGGTTCATAACTACCAAAATCACCCAAAATGGCGCAAAAATAAGGAATTATATGATTTTTAGTCTCCTATACACCACATTTTGCAGGTGTTTCCTTTGATGCAGGTTTTTTTTTTTTTTTTTTTTTAAATGCCTCCAGAAATTTTCTTTTCAGCATCACTGAGTATGATGGCAGCTGCCCCCACCTTTCTCCAAACTGCTGTGAAGTTCAACCTTTTTTTTGCAATTGCAATTATAATTTAATATTTGTGTAAGTCCCTCCTCCACCCCCAGCTTGTAATAATATGCTGGTCAACTGAATGTTTTGAGATTTTTTCTTCTGAAAGCATCCTCAACTTCAGGTGGAGACCTGAGAAGCTCCTCAACTTCAGGTGGAGACCTGAGAAGCTCCTCAACTTCAGGTGGAGACCTGAGAAGCTCCTCAACTTCAGGTGGAGACCTGAGAAGCTCCTCAACTTCAGGTGGAGACCTGAGAAGCTCCTCAACTTCAGGTGGAGACCTGAGAAGCTCCTCAACTTCAGGTGGAGACCTGAGAAGCTCCTCAACTTCAGGTGGAGACCTGAGAAGCTCCTCAACTTCAGGTGGAGACCTGAGAAGCTCCTCAACTTCAGGTGGAGACCTGAGAAGCTTCTCAACTTCAGGTGGAGACCTGAGAAGCTCCTCAACTTCAGGTGGAGACCTGAGAAGCTCCTCAACTTCAGGTGGAGACCTGAGAAGCTCCTCAACTTCAGGTGGAGACCTGAGAAGCTCCTCAACTTCAGGTGGAGACCTGAGAAGCTCCTCAACTTCAGGTGGAGACCTGAGAAGCTCCTCAACTTCAGGTGGAGACCTGAGAAGCTCCTCAACTTCAGGTGGAGACCTGAGAAGCTCCTCAACTTCAGGTGGAGACCTGAGAAGCTCCTCAACTTCAGGTGGAGACCTGAGAAGCTCCTCAACTTCAGGTGGAGACCTGAGAAGCTCCTCAACTTCAGGTGGAGACCTGAGAAGCTCCTCAACTTCAGGTGGAGACCTGAGAAGCTCCTCAACTTCAGGTGGAGACCTGAGAAGCTCCTCAACTTCAGGTGGAGACCTGAGAAGCTCCTCAACTTCAGGTGGAGACCTGAGAAGCTCCTCAACTTCAGGTGGAGACCTGAGAAGCTCCTCAACTTCAGGTGGAGACCTGAGAAGCTCCTCAACTTCAGGTGGAGACCTGAGAAGCTCCTCAACTTCAGGTGGAGACCTGAGAAGCTCCTCAACTTCAGGTGGAGACCTGAGAAGCTCCTCAACTTCAGGTGGAGACCTGAGAAGCTCCTCAACTTCAGGTGGAGACCTGAGAAGCTCCTCAACTTCAGGTGGAGACCTGAGAAGCTCCTCAACTTCAGGTGGAGACCTGAGAAGCTCCTCAACTTCAGGTGGAGACCTGAGAAGCTCCTCAACTTCAGGTGGAGACCTGAGAAGCTCCTCAACTTCAGGTGGAGACCTGAGAAGCTCCTCAACTTCAGGTGGAGACCTGAGAAGCTCCTCAACTTCTCCTCTTGACATCTTACAAGTGAAGAGTGGCTCATACAGTTTCTCCTTATCCCAATTAATCAGAGTAATTGGAGAAGTGGAATCGAAATTCAGTTTAGGGTTTCTATGAGTTCTCAGACTCATGTCTCCATACTCAGACTTACCTCTGATCTTCTTGATCATCTCGACCCCTGATGCCCTCTCCTCCTCATCGTTACTGCACAGGAGAGAGTTTATGGAACATGTCATGCTCACAGTGAGGACTTCATTGCCTATCACATGAGTGATTATGTTCCTGACTTCAGAGGTCTGGCTTCTCAGCAGTCCCAGAGCAGTCACAATATGGTGAGGTCCATAGCTCATGTGGTGCTTCACCTTCATCTCAAAATATATCTTGAAGTAGAAGTCCAGGCAGAACTTCAGCAGCACCTCCAGCTTCTTCAACATCTTCCCCTTCAGAGCATGCTGCCTCATCCACAGCATCAACAGAGCCTCACCTGTAGTCAGTCAGTGTGACTGATTTAGTAGGCCACACTTCAGACCAGCAACTTCCTTGCTCAAATCTCCTGTCTTGAGAGCTTTAATCAGTAGGTAGCAGTTCTTCTGGTCAGTGCTAGGGTTCTGTACAATGTCTTCTGGCAGTTCAATTATATCTTCTCCTGGCAGAGCCTTGAAGGTAAAGTTGACAGGTGTCATTGATCTTCTCCAAAAGTTTTCCTATTTGGCCACTGAACCCAGACTTGTGCGTGTAGGGACCATCAAGCTTCATGATCATGTGCCTGAGGCTGAGTTCATTAATATGCAACTGGCATATCAGCCAGTGACACTTGTGACCTAGTGGTCTCTCCAAGTGAGTGATGGCTTTTCCATCAGGTCCTGTGTTTGTGGGGTCACCACCAAGGACCACAATAGTATCTTTAGCACCATGAGCACTAATGTATTCAAACAGAGCCTGAGCTATCTTCAGTGCAGGTTTCTCATTTCCTTCAGGTTCTTCTGGTGTACAATGGAAGAGATACTTCCCCTCAGGTTCCCAGGTAGCACTATAGTGCTCTTCAGTTGTAATATCAGGAAGGAAGTGGCCAGTTTCTTCATTGTACCCCATGATCTTTGTCGTCTTATCTTGTTTTCTATCAAAGAAAATTCCCTTGATCTCGTCTCCCTCTGTCCTTTTCTGCAGGGCCTCCACTGAGGCACCTATTACAGACTCCTTGCCCCTCCACATCTTCATCCTGTCAACAACTAGATATGCCTCAGCAGATAGATGGCCAGCTTTGATAAGATCTTGCAAAAAATCAGTTGCAATGGCTGTTGCAGGAGTGTTTGTCACTTTGAACATGATTGCAGCCATACCAGTGCTTGAGATATCCATGTAGTTCCTCTTGGCAGAGGTGGAGACTTTGCCAGTGTTGACATTGGAGCTTGTGCCTGGTGCAGAACTGGAAAAATCTGTGTGTGTGTCCTCTTTTCTGTTTCTCTTATTAGCTGCCTTCTGTTCTTCCTCCTTCCTCTTAGCAGCCTTCACCTGCTTCACTGTTTCCTTCACATCAACAGATGCCATTCGGAAGCCAGAAACTTCTGAGGTTTTGAACCTCTGGTAATGGAGTCATTCTAGCTCTAGCTTTGGAATCTTCTGAGGCAGAAGACAGTCACAGTTGACATGAACTAGCAGCACAGCCAGAGCAGCCAGATGCTTCAATTCCACAGTGTGATATCATGTCCGCAGGTTGTTATGTCAAACAATGTATCAAGTTCAGATATTCTCTTCTCTCTCTTTGCAGCCTTCACTCTGCCATTCACTAGGTCAATCATTTCATTCCACCTGACAAGAATCTTCCTGGCAATGGATCTCTCTCGAATGATCACAGAAGGAGTGAACTTGGCATTGCTTTTGTGCCACTGTGCCAGTACCAGTGATGCCAAGTCCTTAGCCAAATCTTGCAGAGGGTACTGAGCTCTCTCCATATCATCCAGAAGCAGCTTCTCTTCCTGGAGGAGGATTCCTCTCTGAAACACAGCTCTCCAGGTTGGAACTTCTGTGGGAAATAACTGCTTGCCTGGACCCACCAGATCACTCAGCTTTGAACCAGAACTTTTTCTGGTCTTTCGTCCTTGCTTAGCCATGATGGCTACACAATCTTCACCAAGCTTTGTATCTGAAACAAAAAATTATCACAGTGAAACTCTAGTAGCATATAACAGCTGTTACAATGGTTTTGTTTGGTAAGAAACTGGTCTGTTACATTTGTACTACAGTGTTGTGTCCTGCACAGCTGTTCTGTACATAACCAGAAAATGAAAAAGTGGAAATTGGAACACTTAAACATGGTTTTTAGCAAAAGTTTAAGGAAACAAATCTCTCCTAAAATTTAATTTTACATAGGAATACATACTGCCAATCTTGAAATTCATGCATCAATGAGCATGATACACCCTAATGATCAGTGTTTTCAGTAGAGGAATCATTATATTTTCATCCCTTCGTTTAAAGGTTCTCAGTATCTGCCCAGTTATTCTCTTTGCTCTGTTTACTGCTATCTTAATTTGTGTTTCAAATTTTGCATTGTCAGTCATTATAACTCGTAAATCTTTTGCTTTAGAATTTCTTTGAATTTCCTGTCCATTTGGGGTATAATATTCCATAGATTTTAGGTCCCCCCCCTTTTTCCATACCATTATTAAAATTTCTGTTATATATATATACATATATACACACATTTAACTGCAAACACGCAGTATAATTAACGTAAAGAATGTCGCTTGTATAGGAGATATTCCGCGCAAGATGAGAGAGAGAGAGAACCATCTTGCCTCACTCATGATTTGGTGTATTGACCCTCTAGAAGTTCTAAAAATATATTTTCGTTTTAGGACCCTCTACCCGCCACATTTTTGTTGAAAACAAAATGGCAGGTCATATTTTGAAAGACCCTTAGTATAATATCTATTGGTTTTTGAGAGAAGATAGCATGTTATGTTGTGCATTATTTGGTTATAACTATGATAAGTAAATATATTCACGCAACACAAGTGATACTTATTAATCACCAACTATGTATCTAAACTTATCTAAACATCACTCACACTCAAGGTCAATGACATCTTGCATATGGCTGATAAGGGATGGGAGTATGAGCCATATGCTGCATATTATAGCATGGGTGGCTACAAAGACTATTGAGTAAAATATGTTTAAATTTTAGTTTTAGAGTTTATATATAATTTCGTTTTAACTAATTCCATGTTTTGTATTTTTTCAGATTTTCATAATGTAATATTTTTGTAAAAATTTAACCTCAGATCTAAATATGGCAAAATCCCTACTAACTAGACAGTTGGTGAAGCAACATTTTCTGTTCGGAATTCCAAGTGAATTGCCACATAATGTCTTACCCTCTAATATGCAGGTTGAGAGATATTTTCTTCTACTGAAGGAAGGCTCATCTACAAAATTAACAAATAATGATATGCTTAAAACAATAGCAGAAGCATTGGTCAAAGTGTGGAAATGTTCATCAATACCCGCAGTGAGTAAAAAAATCCATAATTACCAAGCTGAAATGCTTTACCGACAAGGTTATGCAACTCAATCAATCCAAAAGCAGTGCAAAGCTTATTGAATTGTTCAAAAAATCATTGGTAGAACTCTGACATTTGTGCCTGTAAATGCAACTTCATTTCGCACCATGATTTTGGCTGCTGAAAAAGTGGATGTATGAGTAAAGAAAAACATATTATTTGTGTTTATCCAAAAGAATAAAGAATACCCAAAGAAGAACTGGAATTCCTTGAGGATCAGAGGACTGAGAAATATGGTGATTGGAGGTGTGGATGTTACTCTGTCAAGTTCTATAACAAAAAGAAATGCAAGAAAGTTGAAGGAGCAACAAGGAAGTAAGCAAAGAAAAATAATCATGCATGAAGAATTTGAAAAGGTAGTCATTGATGATGTGCTTTCACCAGATACTAATACTGATATCTCTAGTACCGTACCGAAGAAAGTTCAACAACTGAGTCTGAATATGAATGCCCCAACATTCAAATGAGAGCCCCTTTACCCAATCTCACCATGGAAGCTGACAGATTTGGTGTTTCAGATCGGGCTGCATTGGCCATTGCTTCAGCTACTTTGGTGGATTTGGGTATCATTACTGAAAAAGACAGTGACTTTTTTATTGATTGAAGTAAGGTGAGAAGAGAGAAACTGAAATTGAGAAAAACACTATAAGTTGAAGCTGCACAAAGTTATGGTGATGATAAAGCTTTATATTTTAATGGGAGAAAAGACAAGATGTTGGTAAAGACAAATAAAGATGGTAAATGGTACCAGGATATAATTGTTGAAGAACATTATGTACTACTGAGTGAGCCTGGTGGAGAATACCTTAACCATTTGAGCCCTAAATCTGGAAACGCAAGTGATGTATCTGAATTGTTGTTCACTTACCTGAATGAAGTGACACTAGACCAGAATCTCCAGGTGATAGGGTGCGACAGTACGAATGTCAACACTGGGTCAGAAGGTGGCATAATCCATTTCATCAAGCAGAAGGGGCATTCCAGGTCAAATCGCCCCAAAATTAAAAAAATTTGTCACCACTCCAATCCAGATTTTAATGAAAATTGACATATGGGGTTCTTCCAGGTGCTGATTTCACTGGTTCAAATAAAAAAGTTCTATGACCCATAGTTTTTGAGTTATGGGGGCCACTTTACCACCTAACTTTAATGGGCAATAACTCACAAACATCTTGTTGTAGACCTATAAAACTATACATTTTTAGAATCAGCATGAAGAGATCTATTAAATGATACCACATTCAAATGTGTAGAACAATAATGAAAATTTTACCCCCTTTATTTTTATTTTTATTTTTGACCCCCACCCCCCCTAGACAGTGAAATCCCCCCCCCAAAAATTTTCATTTATTAAACTCCCATTAATTGTTAAAAGATACAAACAATAAAAAATGTGGGTATCAAGTTGCAAGATATTTTAAAAATTATTGAAAAAATATGTACATTGACATTTGTACATTGAAATTTTGAAATTTTTACAGAGACTAAAATAGAGAACTACAAATGATATATTTACATTCTATGTATAACTCATATTCACGCACTCTCTCTCTCAAATGTTTGTTAATTATGCTTATTTTTATTACAGATGTGCTTATTTTGAGTCAGATCATATCTTATTTTTGAGATTTACAATTGTTTATTTTTAGTAATGAAAAATGGTTAGATACTGTGATGATCCTTTACAAAAACATAAGAAAAAGATACACAAGGATATAAGAACCATCAGCCAATCACTTTATGATCGATGTAAATGGAAACTACGAAGGAATACTGTACTATGTAGCAACTGTAGAAAATTATTGACCCAGAGACCAGAGTTGCTATCAACATCACAAAGTGAAGAGTCTGATCACAATCAGTCTTCTGAGAATGTTATTTCAGAAAGCGATGAATATGATCCAAGTATATCAAGTAATGCCAAAGAAGAGGTTTCTCAAGTTCTAGAAAGTCTTGCTGTGACTCCAGTGAAGAAGCGTAAGTATTTAATGATAGGTACTTTTAATATTTGTAATTTTTTTATTTATATTATTTATTTATAATGCATTTACTTTCAAGACAGTTTTTCAGCAGTTGCTGAAAAACTTATGAAATTAATATGTTGACATATTAATTATTATTATCCATATATCAAATGGAGTCAAATATTTATTAATTCAAAAATTTCAGATGGTTTGGGTTCCTCAAGAAAAGAAGCAAAAGCTATTCAAACAATAGAAAAAGCACATCGTTCTTTAAAATGAAAGCTAGAAACAAGTTTAGAAATTGAGATCCCAAGACCATCAAAGCTACAAAGTTGGATCATGAAACTTAAAGGTATGAATTTTAAAATAATATGCTATTATTAAGTATGAATATACCTAAACTACAACTGAAGCATAAAAACAAAATGTAGGTATTCACCTTTGATAGTAGAAACTAGAAGCACAACTCCCTAAAGATTGGAGATCAATGGGCCCATTAAATCATTTGGAATTCATGTGGTCACAAAATAATTTTTGGTTTAATTTGACTCTATCTCAAAGAATGCTCATTTTGTTACACTTTGAAATCAATATTATAATCCAAAAAATTTAATATGCACATGTAATATTTTGTTTATAGCTATTATACATTCATGAATTTGTTTCAGGTCAATGATTCATCTCATGAATGAACTGATTGAAGCTTTCCATTCTACTGACAGTTATGAGAGGAAACTCAAAATATTGACATTATCTCCATTTACCATATCAAAAACTATAAATCTATTTCAGACAACTGAATATTTAGTTAAGAAAAGCAGAAATATAAAAGAGAGATGGAATTATTCCTGAAATTGAACCCATGTCAAAAGGAAAAGTAATGACTAAAGGTACGAAAGATTCTGTTCAGAAATTTTTCAAATCAGATGAAATTAGTCATTTGTGCCCAGGTACAAAAGACTGCCTGAGTATCAGAAATGAAAGTGGGTATAAAGAATCTGTGCAGAAAAGACTGGTGTTAATGAATCTGAAAGAGGCTTTTAGTCTCTATAAAAATAATCCAGATAGTCCCGAAATTGGCATTTCTAGTTTTGCCAGCCTTTGCCCCAGACATTGTGTTTTAGCTGGAGCTGCTGGTACCCATTGTGTGTGTGTATGTACATACCACCAGAATGCCAAAATACAATTCTCAGCTTTGGGTGTCAAAGGGTTGGAATACACAACTCTTATGGAGAAAGCAGTGTGTGATGTCAACAACAGGAATTGCATGATGCAAATATGTAATCTCTGTCCAAAAGAACAAAGTATTAAGAATTTTTTGCTCACTTTTCAAAGTGTTAATGATCCTGAATGTGAGGAAATAAAATATAAACAATGGGTTACTACAGATTGATGCAATATGGTTGAAAAAACAGAATCTGTAGATGATTTTATAAATTCATTAAGCACAAAAATTGTCAAATTGACACGTCATCACTTTATAGCAAAGAATCAGAGTGCATTTCTAAAAAACTTGAAGAATAATTTAAATAGCCATACAGCTGTAGTTCTTGGTGACTTTTCAGAAAACTACTCATTTGTAGTACAGGATGCAGCCCAAGGTTTTCATTGGGAAAATACCCAATGCACAGTGCATCCCTTTGTGTTATAAGGAACCAGAAAGTAATGAAACAAAACATTCAAGTTATTGTTTTTTGTCTCCAAATACAAAACATAACACTACAATGGTTTACACTTTTTTAAATACACTCATACATATTATTTAGAAAATCCCACCTTCATATCAAAAAATTACATTATTTTACTGATGGATGTGCAGGACAATATAAAAATCATTTCAACTTTGTTAACATTTGTAAACATGAAGATTTTGGGCTGGAATGTGAGTGGCATTTCTTTGCCACAAGCCATGGTAAGAGCGCTTGTGATGGGATTGGGGGTACAGTGAAAAGATCTGTAGCCAGAGCGAGTATGCAGAGAACATTCGCAAATCAAATATTAACACCAGAAGACATGTTTGAATTTTGTTCAAACAATATAAGTGACAGCATAAATTTTTTTTTAATAAATTCTGAAGAAATTGAAGCTATGGAAAAATTTTTAAGTGACAGATATGAAAAAAGTATGCAGCTAACAGGAACACAAAAATTCCACAGATTTGTACCTATTAATGCAAATAACATAAAAACATTTGAATTATCTTCTGATGAAGTTGGTGAGGTGAGGATTATAAGCAAAGCTTTTCTGGGTGAAGATAATGTTGAAGTTAATCCAAAAATAGGAGAGTACATAGTTTGTACTTACAATGATCAGAAATGGTTGGGATTTGTACATTCCTATAATGAGGAATTTGATGACTTTGAGGTTAGCTTTTTGCACCCATCAGGATATAGTGTTTACTATTACTTTCCACAAATTAGAGATACATGCCACATATCAAGAGATAAAATTTTAGGTTTATTAAGCACACCAACTTTAAAGCCAGGAACAATGCGTATTCAATATGTTTTCCCAGAAAATGAGTTGAAAAAACTTGTGTAATTATGAATCAACTTGATGTAATGTGTGTTCAATTTGTATTTTTGCTGTTTATTTTCATCCATGTGAATATATCATTTGTAGTTCTCTATTTTAGTCTGCAGGTGTAAAAATGTCAAAATTTCACAATGTACACATTTTTTCAATAATTTTTAAAATATCTTGCAACTTGATACCCACATTTTTTATTGTTTGTATCTTTTAACAATTAATGGAAGTTTAATAAATGAAATTTTTTTTGGATTTCACTGCCTAGGGGGGTGGGGGTCAAAAAAAAATAAAAGGGGGGGAATTTTCATTATTGTTCTACACATTTGAATGTGGTATCATTTAATAGATCTCTTCATGCTGATTGTAAAAATGTATAGTTTTATAGGTCTATGGTAAGATGTTTGGGAGTTATTGGCCATTAAAGTTAGGTGGTAAAGTGGGGCCCATATCTCAAAAACTGTGGGTCATAGAACTTTTTTATTTTGACCAGTGAAATGAGCACCCAGAAGAACCCCATATGTCAATTTTCATCCCCCCATTTTGGTCCACACTAATATATATATAATATATACATACATATACATACATACATACACAGGGTTTCATAACATGTGGGGGACACTTTCAGGGTGGATTCAGAACCTGAAAACAATGGAAAAAGTTTATATAAATATATGCCCAAAATTGCTTTGTTTCTGAGTTACAGCCTGTTAAATGCGTTCCAGCAAGTATCTGTCTTACCTTTAAAGGAAGTGCTCAAAATGACTGCCTTGCGCTTGAATACATGCCTGAACATGCCTCATAATAGACTGCCTGATGCATTCAAACATTCCAGGTATTGCTCAGATTTTTTGGCATCTTTGTTCTACATGTTGGTGAAGCATTTCAACATTGTCAAAGGGTGTCATGCAAATGATGGATTTGAGATGACCCCACAAGTAAAAATTGAGTGGATTCAGGTCTGGGGAGTGAGCAAGCCATGCAATGGGTCCTCCATGGCCTATCGATTTATCAGGGTAGTCTCTGGCTACTCGACTAAAGTGAGGCAGAGTGCCATCATGCATAAATCACATATGACATAGGACACCAAGAGGAACTTCATCTAGTAAATTACTTAAATCATTCCTTAAAAAATTTGAATAGAATTCTCCTGTTAATCATCCAGGCAAAACAAAAGGACTGATTAAGTTGTCGGCAGTAAGTCCTGCCCATACATTGATATTAAATTGTTGTTGGTGCCTCAACTGGATGATGGCATGTGGATTCTCTTTGGCCCAGTGATGAGTTGAGTGTTGTGAAAATCAGTGATGGCTCGTGACTTTCAGTTATGGGGGTGCTGCCTCAGAAATTGCGAACAATTGTGTCAATTATATATATATATATGAGAGAGAGAGAAAGTCGAATAGACAAATAGATAACTACTCACTACTCAGTCATAAAAATAAGTAAAATAGTATCATAAAATCAATTATAGCCTATAGGGTACGCTTAACGGGTAATTTCGAATTTGTCAAAAATTTTATTTATAAACAAATTCCATTCTTCTGTTTTTATTCTGAGTGAAAAAATATTCTAATTTCTAAGAAATGAAAGCTATATATTGTAAATAATCCAATTACACTGGCCAACAAAATGAAACTTTTTTTCTCATCACAAACATAATCACACTTTTCTTAATGCATCCTTCGCGCTGATTCTGAATCTGGTTTTATTTTGTTTCTAGCACGTATAGTTATATAGATACACTGGTTTTGATATTTTTAAGTTTTTGATATTGCTGTAAGAAAATTTATGGATGTATAGATCACACTCAGGAATGCTAAACAACAAATACGTACATCATATACCTTACTCAATGTACTTATAAATAAAGAATATATACATTATTTTATTAAAAGCGCTGTGAGTGTGATTTCCTTTTGTAAATTTGGCCTGGATTGTCACGATACAGCATCCAACAATGGTCCACCATCATGCTTTCATTCCAATATCCTTGGTAGCGCTTCTCCATCATCTGAATATCTTGATGGAAGCACTCTTCTTGCTCGTCACTCACTGCACCAAGGTTTTCAGGAAAGAAATCTAAGTGGGAATGCAGGAAGTGAATTTTTAACGACATTCGACACTCCATTTCTTTGAAGGCATCAAGGAGGTTCTTGACTCCATCCTTATACGCAGGTGACTTGTTGCTTCCAAGAAAGTTTTCACATATCCATTTGAACGCCAGCCAAGCCTTCAATTCCAACGGACTTAAGACTTTTTCAAATTCAGTGTCATTCAAAACCTCCCTTATTTGTGACCCAACAAATATTCCTTCCTTCAATTTTGCTGCAGTAACCTTCGGAAATTTCCTTGAAAGGTAGTGGAACCCTTCAGAATTGACTTTACCCATTGCTTTAACAAAATTCTTCATTAAACCAAGTTTAATGTGAAGAGGTGGCAGATAGATCTTTTGGGGATCCACTAAAGGGACAGACTGGACATTGCTTATCCCTGGGACATATGTATACCTAAGTGGCCAGTCACTTTTGGTGTAATGTTCTATAGTGGCATGACTGTCCCACAGGCAAAGGAAACAACAAAATTTTGTGAATCGTGACTGCATACCCATAAGCATTCCTATAACTTTTAGATCTCCACAAACATTCCATTGATGACTGTCGTATTTGATTGCCTTAAGTAGTATATCCATATTGTCATATGTCTCTTTTAGATGGACAGAATGGGCAATGGGGATGGATGGCATTATATTACCATTATGCAAAAGAACTGCTTTCAGGCTTCTCTGCGACGAATCAATAAAGAGGCGCCACTCAGATGCCACATACGTCTGAGATATGGCTGTAAATAGTCCATTGATGTCATGGCAATAACAGAGAGGACCATCTACTGAAAAGAATGATGTTAATTCAAAATTCCGCTTTCGGTAGTAACTAATACGAACATTGTTCTCAAGTAAATTGTTCCCCTTTAGTCTTGAGGCGAGAAGCTCTGATTTCTCTTTAGACAGCGATAAGTCTCTAACAAGATCATTCAACTGTCCTTGGGTTAACTTTTTAGGCTCTAAATGTCTACCTTCAAAAGTGTACTCTGGTTCTGTAGATGGTCCGGAAACGCCAGTTGCACCTTCATCACTTTCCATGTCATCTATGATAGAATCTAGCCTATCACTTGGGGGAATTGGAATGGGCAATGTTTCATCATGTTTTACTGGTCTACGTGCTGAATCCAAGTTTGGATATACAATCTGGTGTTTGTTCTTGGCAGAAAACCCCATTAAGTTCACACTACAAAAATAACAGTCTTCATGATGATCTCTTGGCTCCCTCCATATCATGGGTATGGCAAATGGCATTGAAGCTTTCTTTTTGTTAAGCCAATCACGTAATCCATTTGAACAGCCAGAACAGATTTGATGTGGCGCCCATGGTTTATCTTGGTCACCTAGATGGCAACCAAAGTATAGCTTGTATATTTTCTTAATGTCAGTTGTAATACTTCGTCGCTGTGTTTTAGTTGTCAACTGGCCGCATACGAAACAGAACTTGTCGGGGTCATTCTTACATTGTTGAGGCATGTTGACTGACCTGAGCAAACTATAAATTCAAAAAAAATGTACACCAACTTGACACAACAAGTTCTTGGACTGGACTGATCTTTTGACACACAAAGCATGGTGTTGTTGCCTGAATCACAATGCTGCTAGATGTAAAAGCTCACACCTGAAATACATAAGATGTATAATTAAGATAATTGAAATAAATAAGATGAATAAACTAAAAAAACACAATAAAATAAACGCAATCAAATGTTGAAATATTAGTATTTTGCCTATTTAAAATGGTTAAATCTGTGTAGTTATATATATGCCTTCATCTTGAAAACTATACGTGCTAGAAAAAATCTGAATGCAGTTTTGGAATCAGCGTGAAAAATGCTATCCAGCCACCACAAATTTTACTCTGATGAAAAATCTTTGTTGACCAGTGTTATTATATAATTAACTTCAATCTCACGACAAAAAATAAATGATAACGAATCATTGATAAATGCAATTCGGAAATTAAATTTTGAATTAGCAAATGATACAGCAACACAACTACCACGTCAAACAAACAAATCAGCACTACTCTGTCCACAGTGCTTTGGATCCTCTTAAACCCGCGATTCTGACTCGCTCTTCATACGTCCACCACCGAAGTTTCAAGCGTTTCGAACAAAATCTGGAACTGTTAAGTACACAGTTCCATGGGAAGGCTGAAGCTACTTTTGTGATTCATTCGTTTGGTATTGAAATAGTTTAAGGAAAAAAGGATATAATCTCTGATTTAAAAACTCAAAGTTCATTGAAAAGAAACAATCAGAGAGGCTATTTTAAATATAAAGATCATAAGATCATGGGGGTGCTGCAGTTCCACAGTGCCTATCTGCAAGCTGCTCCTGGTGAAAATTGATCATGCCATTTCTTGTGAAGGCAGCCTCATCAGAAAACAACATGGAGGATAGAAAAAGAGGGTTGCAAGCACACTGTTGAAGGAACCAAGTACAGAAAGCTTCTCATGGTGAGAAATCAGCTTCAGTAAGGCCTTGTACTCTCTGAATGTGATATGGGTAAAGCTGTTGCTCCTGTAAAATTCTCCACACAGTTATGTATCTTACACCCTCTGCTGCTGCTATTCTTTGGGTGCTGACACCAGGATGTTCCTCCACTCGATTCAGGACCTGCTCCTCCAACTCAACAGTTCTGGTGTTGATTGGTCTACTACCATCTGAAACTCACTTGATGAATGATCCTGTATCACCAAGATGCTCGTCTATTCTCTGAAAGGTCTTATCTGGTAGACAGTGATTAGGAAACCTTTCCACATACAGATGTCTTGCTGCAGCTGCATTACACTCAGCAAGTCCATACATGAGATGCATGTCTGCTGTTTCTACGTTTAAATAAGCCTCCATTCTCACTTCAAATGTACACCATCACTGAATAGCACAAAAACTTTTAAGGTGTTTTTTTTTTCACCCGACTGCACTTATTAATGGTAAGAAGTTACAAATATGAACAGTGAAACACCACAATATACTTCTGACTGACTGATGGCTCTACACTCAACGATATTGAAACATGTCATAGAGTGTACAAAACATTACAATTGGCAAGGCCATACATTAAATAAGTCTCGTACACACTCACATTGTTGACGAGCATTGTTTGTAAACAGTTTGTAGAAAGAATTGCTGGAACACAAAATGGACTGTAACTTGGAAACAAAGCAATTTTGGGAATATGTTTATACACTGTGTTCCAAATTATTAAGCAGATTACATTTTCTCCAATGTTTTCAAAAGTTTTTCCCTGATTTCAATGAAATTTGTAGCAAATAATCACTATATATAGCAGCATTGATGGTATTCATTTTGATAAAATATTTTGATAATTAAAATAATTATCTCATTTTATTGAAAAAAATGTGAAATAGTGTGTTCCAAATTATTAAGCAAGTATTCTATTTACAGATCTAAATGGTGAAAATGGGTCCGGAGGAGGATTTAACACCAACTGAGAAAAGAAAAATAGTTAAGTTACTCGCTGAAAATATAAAATCTATTGAAATTGCGAAGCAGCTTGGCAGAGCTTATCGAACTGTAAACAAGTTTGTAGCGGAGGGTACCAAACTGAGGCAGTGAAATGATAAAGGAGCTACAAGAAAAGTGACAAGGTGGCAGATATCTGTAATCAAGAGCAAATTGCAAAGCATCCATTGTCCTCAAGTAGAGAGGTTTTTGAGCAGGCTGGCATACATAATGTACCAAGAACATCTCGATGTGGAATCCTCCAAACAATTGGCAAGACATGTAAACCTACGATTCAGTCACGATTAACACCCAGGTACAAGAAACAGTGCGTTGAATGGGTGCATCAGTACGTGAAAACAGATTTTAATACTGTATTGTTCACTGATGAATGAAAAGCAACCCTTGAGGGACTTGATGTTTGGTCAAGAAGATGGATTGCTGAGAGGCAATTTCTACCATCGAGATTAAGACACCAACAAGGTGGAGGTAGTGTCCTGTTTTGGGTAGGATTGATAGGCAATGAAGTAGCTGGCCCATACAGAGTGCCTGATGGTGTCAAAATGAATGCCCAGTGTTATACAAACTTTCTAAAAGAAAACCTCATTCCATGGTAGAGATTGACCCTTAGCAATCCATCTTCTTGACCAACCATCAGATCCCTCAAGGGTTGCTCTTCATTCATCAGTTAACAATACAGTATTAAAATCTGTTTTCACGTACTGATGCACCCATTCAACACACTGCTTCTTGTACCTGAGTGTTAATGGTGACTGAATCGTAGGTTTACACATTTTGCCAATTGTTTGGAGGATTCCACATCGAGATGTTCTTGGTACATTATGTATGCCAGCCTGCTCTAAAACCTCTTTACTTGAGGACAATGGATGCTTTGCAATTTGCTCTTGATTACAGATATCTGCTGCCTTGTCACTTATCTTATAGCTCCTTTATCACTTCAGTGCCTCAGTTTGATATCCTCCGCTACAAACTTGTTCACAGTTCAATAAGCTCTGCCAAACTGCTTCGCAATTTCAATAGATTTTATATTTTCAGCAAGTAACTTAACTACTTTTCTTTTCTTAGTTGGTGTTAAATCATCCTCCTCCACCCATTTTCACCATTTAGATCCGTAAATAGAATACTTGCTTAATAATTCGAAACACAATATTTTATATATTTTTCAATAAAAAGAGATAATTATTTTAATTATCAAAATAGTTTATTGAAATGAATACCATCACATGCTGCTATATATAGTAATTATTTGCTATAAATTTCATTGAAATCAGTGAAAAACTTTTGAAAACATTGGAGAAAATGCAATCTGCTTAAAAATTTGGAACGTAGTGTATAAACTTTTTAAATCATTTTCAGGTCCTGAATCCATCCTGAAAGTACGTGCCACATGTTATGAGACTCACTCAATCACGCTCTCTCTCTCTCTCAAAAAAAAAAGTTACAATGACTGGACTGCAGAAACTGAAGGCTGAATGTGTGAGGTGTCAAGTAAACCAGTGTGTGACGAACTTCAAAGAGGCCTGCTTCACGAAGATCAACCACTCCAGCATGTGCCGCTTTTGCAAACTCATGTGGTTTTTGAGAAGCTAGAGGAGAGGGTCTTGCTGCTTGAGTCATCCAGACCAGCTGTTGGAGGTGCGACGGCCACTGATGCGGCTGCGCCCTCCACCCGGGAGCTCATTGATAGGATAGCTGCTGTGGAAAGGTGGTCCAGTGATGGATTGGACAGGGCTCGGGACCATGGAGAAAGGGTAGAGGGGCAGCCAGGGGCTAGGGTACAAAATGAGTGTGAAGAATCGCCAGTGACCCACGTGGAATGCACAGAACCTCAGTGCAAGGTGGATGGCGTAAAGAAGAAGCCTACTGATGGCCCAAAGAAACGGAAGGATGTAGCAGCTGGTCGGGGTGGGTTGGGTGGTGTAAGTACGTCTAACGTCTATGGGTGGCGATGGGTATCGAAAGGTCTCGGGCAAGAAGGCTGTGAAGCCAAAGCCTGAGACCCCAGTTGCCCCTGTCAGGACCTCCAACCGCTTTAGTCTCCTGTGCTCGAAGGAGGAAGACACCGTTTTGATTGGGGACTTGCAGATCAGGGGCCAGGAGAAGTACAGGGCTATTCAAAATGATTCACCTGATTTCAAATGAGAATATTTTTTAATGTTACAAATACAGTGTGATTTGTGATACATCAACCAAAAGAAAAACTGTCCAAATTTTGTCTCTCACCTCATAAACGCTCTATGTGACTTCCCCTAGTTACACGAGCAACATCGACACAATAGTCGAATTACTCCCATACTCGCTCCAGCATGTCCATTGTCACTGACTCTACGGCAGTAACAATGTGAATGTTTCCTCGAACTGCCGATACCACCGACAGATGCTCTGAGCACCCGGTGGATCTGTTCTGTAATGTCGACGAAACTCACGCTGCACTGTGACTACCAATTTACAGCTCAAAAACTGCAACACACAAAATGCCTTCTGCTGTGCGGACGCCATTTTCACACTGACTGTTTGTTGCTAGGCTAGGCCATGGCGTGACTTTGGAGCCCTCTCGCGGTGATCTTGTAAAACTCGGAGATTTCCTCTTTCATGTGGTGTATGCCCAGTTGATGCACAGTTGATAGGTACAGAAGTATTCTCAGTTGAAATCGGATGAATCATTTTGAATAGCCCTGTACTTTGCTTCTGCAAACCAGGATGGGAGGAAGGTAAGGTGCTTACTTGGGCAGGAAATGGCGCACTTAAGGAAGGAGGTAGGGAAGGTGCGTGTGGCTAGTCGGAGGACTGCGATCGTTGTCCACGCTGGTGGCAATGACCTGTTCCTCAAAGGCGGTAGGGTAGGTCTTACAGAAGGGATCATCACCGAGATTGTCTCTTGCGGATGATCTAAAACTGAAGACAGACAGGGTAATGTTGATGGATATTTTACCGCGGATGAATGCCAGTGACCACACGCTCAGTAAGGTCATTGGCATCAACGAGAGGGTGCAAGACTTGTGCATCCTGCTGAGCGTGATGTTTATTGACCCGTTCGACGCATTTTCGGGTAGGTGGAACCTTTACCAGAGGGATGGTGTCCACCTCAATGACAAGGGTAAAGGTGTGCTAGGCGCGCTGCTCAACCGGAACCTATACAGAATGGTGAGGTTGAGCTGGTGGTGGACGTACCTTCAACTGAAGGGTGCATCCAGGTATGGGTGGGCATGACTCCAGATTCCTGGGATCTTGGGAGCATTGCTCCAGTAAATTTGACCATGAGAAAAAGTAAATTTGGGTTTGGGTTTTGTTCATCCGCTAGACGTTATGCAATTTTTTTGCGTATACGTTCTTGTACAAACCAATTTTTTTAAATTACAAATTTAGTTATTTTAAGTTTAGTTGGTAATTCCATATTTAACAATTATTTTTATTTTTCGTTAAGCTTCAGTGTTTTGATAATTAAAATTTTATTAAAACGTATATTTTTTTAATATAAAATTATCAGGATTGGACTATGTTCCATTGATCTCAGCCAGGTTTGATAAATTGGCCAGATAATTACTTGTGCGGTTTTAAGTAATCCACCATGACTCTAGAATTGAAAAGTTTAGTTAAGTTTAAACTTACTTTTACTTACTTTAACTTACCTACTTTTACTTACTCTTCCTTACTTTTACTAAGTTTAAAGCACTTACTTTTACTTACTTTCATTGTACTATATTTACTTACTTTTACTCACTTTTACCATACTATATTTACTAACTTTTACTTATTTTGTATTTTTTCAGGTAGTCAATAATCAATAATGGATCCTAATATTGATGAAGTTGGAGAGAAAAGTGAGGGTGTTAAAAGGGGTTACTTTTGTGGTCAATGCAAGAACAAATATTCAAAGAAGCAAAACTGGGAGGAACATTTTAATTCCAAAAAAAATATTTGTTACAATACAAGAGGTCCCAGAGTTTGGGCCCACAGCTTAGATATTGCAGTAAAGAAATACCAGGATGAAAGTGCAGCAAAGAGATACAGCAAAGCAGTCATTTAGTTTGTTCACAAAATGTGCTAGTGCTAGACCTCAGAAAAATGAACCAACTTCATCAACTGCTAATCTAGAAAATGAAACTTTTTCACGATGTTTCACAGACTGAAGAAAGTGCTTCTCCTCCACCTAAGAAACAAAAGGTAAGTGAGGAATCTGCGCATCAGACTAACAAAACTGCTTTAGAGGAATTTGAAAATTCCCAAATCCAGAAGACATTGAATGCAATTTTGCGCCTAACAAAAGAAACTCACCAAGCTGTTGTGGTTAATAAAGAGAAGAGTCAAAATATGCCTTCAAGTTCAAGTGTTGCATCCAAATCTAATAAAGCAAAAAGCAACAAATTTGACATTTCCATAGCCCATTTAAGCAAGTGTAAATCAATACAAGAAATCCTGAACAATGATTTGATCAAATCTACATTCAAATTGGTGGAAAAGAAGGATCTAGGGCATGCTGATGATTCATTTTCAGTACCAAGTGATATAATGGAAAACATTGCAAATAGTGACACTAATATGCCTGATGTAGATATAGCTGTTGAGGATGATGATGATGATAATCAAGAAGATATTGATGATGCTTCTGATGATAAAATGTTTACATTATATTGCATAGCTTGCACAGACCCCAAAGCATGTGCTTCAGACAAACATTCTAACATAAAAGGTTACTTCAATGTTAAAGATTTAACCTATGTATGCAAACAAGGAGAAAATCAAGAGAGATGGTTTAGAAATCTGAAAACCCACCTGAAGAGACATTTAATTAAACTTCAGCATCATCAAAGAGCTGCTGTTTATGAAGTGATGAAAACATCTCGGAACACTACTAAATGCATAGAAGACTTATGTGGCAACATCTTATACTACATAATGTAAACAAACACTGCATGGGCTCTATATCCAGTACTTCTAGCTGTATTACATAGGTCAGGTTGTGAGGTTGGAAATTTGAATCATAGCACACATGCGTGCGAGACAATTTGTGAGCTATTAGATAATCAACTTAAAGCACAAACTGTAAAGTGGTTCTTAGAACAAACTTCAGTAACAATAACAGCTGACATTGGAACAATTTTGGGATTAAGCATGCTAGTTGTATTAGTTATGAGTGAAGAAGATAAGACTGTAAAACTTGCTGGGATAAATTTAGTATGCAGCAAATCAGGAGTTTATTTGGCCAATGAAATTTTTGATGTGTTGAAGTCTCCTAATCACTTGAAACTATCTGAAGAAGCAATTAAATCCAAGGTATCTGGAATGGTTGGAGATGGGGCTTTTTGTAAGGACAATGAGCCATTTAAAAACAAAATGAAAAAGTTGTTTGGAGAAAATTTCAAATTTCGATGGGACTTAATGCATCTTGTGAACAGAGCCCACGTTGATGCATTGAAGAAAATTTGTAAACTAAGTGAGCTTTTAGACTTTATTCAGAATCACACTTCAAATCTGAGATCAGGCCTTGACTATACCAATATGGTTCTTGACAATATCATTGGTTTTAAGAGACCAAAACTCAAATCTGATACTCGCATGGCTAATTACAAATTTGATCAATTTGATAGATTTGTGGAAAATTGTGTGTTTTTTGATCATCCACAAGAGAAAGAAATTAGTGCCAAGTTCTATGTATTGATTTCCTATGTAACAAAGATTATGTTGCAAGTAGCTCAAAAAACCACAGTTAGTGCAGAATTTGTAGAAAATATATTTTATAAAGAAGGAGGGAAAACTGTTATGTTAAGAGTGATGGAAACAATTTCCAAATTAGCTAATGGAGGAAATGCAAATGATGTAGTTTCTGAATTTAAGCACGATACCACAGGGCAGCAAAAGGAACTAACAGCTGAGGATTACATCCTAAATGAAGTTTACAAATACATCAAGAAACGTTCTAATTACTACCAGGTTGCTGAAGTTGCTAGACCATCCAGAACCAGATCTGAAAGTAGTTTTACAAAAGACTCAGTGATAAATTGGCTGACAGAATATATAGAACAGCTGTGGAAAGGAATCACAGAGAGATTAAAGCATTTTGATAAAGATGGATCAACTGCCTGGAGTGAAGCACCAGCTGAAGGGACATTCTCCATTCTTGGTTACATTGTTGAACACAAAGGATCCATTAAGCCATCTCATTTGACTAAGCTGTGCAGAATTGTGAAGGAGGGTCCAGCTCCAGGCACTAGATCTGCTGTAATGATCACACACAAAGCCATTGATCAGTGGCCATGCATACATGGTGGTAAATTCACAACAAATGCCTACATGCAAGGTCTAACATCGTCCACTGTTGCTGCTGCAATGAATAAATAAACTTAAGGTGAGTTATAAACTGTACATTATTGTATTATTATGTTTAGCTAAAACAATTTGTAATTGGTATGTCGTCAATTCAAGAGTTTACTATCATTAACCTCTCTAGTGGTGTAAGGGGAAAAAAAAGTAAATTCAGAGCTGTGCTCCAGTAAGTTTTTTCAAATCTGGAGTCATGCGGGTGGGTGACCCTCCTTCCACATTGGAGGGGGCTCAGGCTCCTGCGGAAGTTGCCCCCCTCCTTGGTGAGGGGCTCTTTAACTCCCTACAACCCTGGCTGTTTGGGAAATGGGTCATGCTAGGGAGTGGTCAGAATAGGAAAGGCTCCCTCCATGCAATGCTTTTTAATGCTAGGTTGATTAGGAATAAGTTTTGTGAGCTACGGGCGCTCTTAGCATCAGAGTACCAGGATATCGTTGCTATCACCGAGTCCTGGATTCATACTGATCGTAGGGACTATGTTGGGAGTTTCAATCCCGGGTATAGAATGTTTCGCAAAGACCGCACCCGTCGGGAGGGGGGAGGGGTACTAATATATGTGAGGGACATGTTGAGTCCAGTTGACTGCCAGTTCCGTTCGGAACTGGAGCTGCTTGGCGTCGATCTGAACGTGGGAGGGACGAACTATAGGTTAATCTTGGTGTACAGACCTCCGCATCTCCTCCTCGAGGAGGATACAGCCCTGTACACCAAACTTGGTAGCCTGCTAGGGGATAGGGTGTATGTAGTTTTAGGAGACTTCAACTGTCGCGGCATAAAGTGGGAAACAGGACTGCTGATGCTGAAGGGAGGAGGCTAGTTGACTTTGCTGATGAGAACATCCTCACTCAGTGGGTCAATGAGCCTACACGAGGTGAAAGCATTCTAGACTTAGTATTCACAACCGAAGACAACCTCATCACTGGCCTCACCATTGACGAATCGTTGGGCGGAAGTGATCACGGTCTGATTAGGTTCCATGTGTGTGTCCCCTAGGTGAAGCATAGTAACTCGAGAGGCAGTAAGCTCAATCTCCGGTGGGCGGACTTTGTTAGCCTCCGGGATAGGGTAGGTGAGATGGGTTAGAGGTTGGCGGCGATGTTGAGGGAGTGTTGAGTGCATTCTGGGACGTGTTTATGGTGCTGCAGTCTGCTGCCATACCCTCAAAACCAGTCACCCCTGCTTCAACACAGCCTAAGTGGTTCAATCGTGACATCGCTTCGGCTATCCAAAACAGGAAAGTAGTGTATAGGAGGGCGAAGGCCAATCGTTCCCATGAGAACACTGAAGCGTATGTCCACCTGTGTAGGGAAGTGAAGGCGAAGGTTAGTCTAGCGAAACGTAATGAAGAACTACGGGTGGCAAGCCTCTGCAAGGGAAACCCTAAGGAGTTCTTCAGTTATGTTAATAGTAGAAAGCCCATTAGAAGCATGATAGTCCGTTAAAGGACCGAAGCGGCGTTCTGCGGACCTCCGACGCGGAGATCGCCAATGTGCTTAATGAGTACTTTGTGGGAGTGTTCACCAGGGAGGACACCCGCATCATCCCCAAGCCAGGCGTGAGGCACGAAGGTGCTGGCCTGGATAATGTTCGATGTACCGTGACAGTCGTTGCCGATAGAATTGACAAAGAGCACGTTTTAAGGCTCTTGGGCCAGACCAGTTTCTTCCCAGAGTGTTGCGGGAGGTGCACGACCAGGTGGCTCCCCACCTGGCTACAGTCTTCAACAAATCATTGGAGATGGGCCAGGTGCCTGATGACTGGAGGGAAGCCAACGTGACCCCTATCTTTAGGAAAGGGGATCATGAAAGTCCAGGGAACTATCGTCCCATTAGTCTCACTTCAGTTGTAGGTAAATTATTAGAGGAAATAATAGCGGATAGGATCGTTGACCATTTGGATTCCTACAAGCTGCTTTGGGACTCCCAACATGGGCTTAGACGGCATAAGTCGTGTCTCACCAACTTGCTCGAGTTTTTCCACATTATGTTGAGTGAGTATGATAAGAGTAGGGTGATTGATATACTTTATCTCGACTTTGAGAAAGCTTTTGATGAGGTACCTCACCTCCAGCTAATGGCGAAAGTGCTCGCACTGGGTATTGGTTTGGAAGTAGGTAGGTGGATTGAAAACTGGCTGAAGAATAGGTGGCAGAGGGTTGTAATTAAAAGGGCTAGTTCGGGGTGGGCCTCGGTCACTAGCAGTGTTCCTCAGGGTTCCGTTTTGGGGCTGCTGCTGTTTATCATTTACATAAATGATATAGACGGTGGCATCGTCAATCGGATCGCCAAATTCGCTGATGACTCAAAGCTTGGGGCCAATGTTGGGATGCCGGAGGCGATCGAGCAACTGCGTGCGGACCTAGGTAGGATAGGAGAGTGGTCTGAAAAATGGCAAATGCCGTTTAACTTGGGTAAATGCAAGGTAATGCACATTGGCTACGCCAATCGCAAGTCGGACTACTCGATGTTGGGGAGTAATATCGAGGTGACTGATTTGGAAAAGGACTTGGGTGTGCTAATTAGCAGCGACCTTAAGTTTACCAAACAGTGCGTAGAGGTGGAAAAGAAAGCCCTGAAGCTGATAGGTTATATCAGGAGGCAATTTCAGTTTTGGAACAAGGAGATTGTGCTCTCTCTGTACAATTCCTTGGTTCAGCCGCACCTGGAGTATGCTGTGCAGTTCTGGTCGCCCACCCTCAGGAAAGATATTGAGAGGCTGGAGCGAGTGCAGTCGAGGGCCACAAAGTTAATCCCTTCCATTTGGCATATGGGCTACAATCGACGCTTATGCGCCCTGAACTTGTTTTCGCTGGAAACTCGGAGGCTGCGCGGTCAACTGATCGAGGTTTTCAAGCTCTTATGCGAGTTTAACGATGTCGATTTTAGAAGCATGTTTAGTTTAAATGATAACCCAACTCACAACAATGGTTGGAAGTTGGATTTGAAATGGTTTAGGACTAGTGTGTGTGTGGGAATTACTTTATGTATAAGATCTGTGACATGTAGAACAGGTTACCTTCAGAAGTAGTGAACAGTTCCTCTGTGGATCACTTCAAGAAAAGGTTAGACCAAATCTTGCATACTATTTGAGGGTGTAGAAAATTTTCCGTGGCACCCGTTTCCATTGGTACCTTCTCAGTATGGGCTGCAAGGCTTTTGAGGTGGTACTTTTCCTTGTAACTCCTTGTGTATATATATATATATACACATTCTCTCTCTCTCTCTCTCTCTCTCTCTCTCTCTCTCTCTCTCTCTCTCTCTCTCTCTCTCTCTCTCATTAGAGGTACAGCAAAACTAAAGATACCTTACAAAAGAGAATTTAATACTACATTTAATGAGAAAAAAATAAAAGTTGGTGTTCCGCCATTGGCTTCCAAGATAGCCTGAATTCGCTTTGGGTAGCTTGCAAAAAGTGACGTGAATAGATCTTGATCATTACACAAATTTGCTAAAACAGTTTCATTGTGTTGCGTCATTGTATCCTTCGAAAATCGATTTGCTGCAGGTTCTTGAAACGAGACATTCAACCTTGTCCTTTATAACTGATCCAATGTGTTCACAGATGTTCAGGTCAGGAGAATTTCCTGGCCATTCTTCATTTCCAAAGAAATCGATCTTTGGTTCCGCAACAACTGTTGAGTGGCTAATGCCTTAAAGCAGGGGGCCTTATCGTGCAGAAGTGTGACCTGATTGACATCCATAACATTGTTTGGGTTTCTTAGAAAAGGAATGACATGCTGGGATAGAATAATATCATGAAAATACTGTCCATCCCAACTCTGACCATTTAGCTTCAGCACCCACATGAGCTTCTTTGCAGTGAACAAAACAAACACACCAACACAGTCTGGACTTTTTAATAATTTGCGATAATGTCCATTGTCATAGATTTCATCTGGTGTTGTGGCCCACACTCAATCATTTTGGTAGTTAGGCTGACATGTTACATAAACAAAAAATTCATCTGAGACAGCTAAATGCATGCAATCATCCACATCCTAATCTTCAAGATAAGTATTAGTTTTAATTTTGTTGTTGTTTAGAGACCTCCCGTTCAACCCCTCGATACAGATGCTACATTTTACTCACTTCTTGGTAATTTTATTGATAATCGGAATAGTATAATTGTCGGAGACTTTAACTGCCCTAATGTTAATTACGAGAATTTTACTGGTAATGAGGAGGGTTTGAGATTGGTTGAGTTTATGGACGATAACTTTTTACGACAGATAGTTACCGAACCAACGTGCAGTGACAATATTTTAGATTTGGTGATGACGAACGGCAAGAATATAGTCGAAGGTTTAGAAGTAGGTGAGAGTTTAGGATGTAGTGATCATCAAATTCTTAGGTTTAAGTTATTGATGGAAAACACTCAGGATAGTAACGTAATAGAAGTCCCTGATTTTCATAGGGCTAATTTTGATAGTTTTGCTGATAGGATGAGAGTAGTGGACTGGGATAACTTATTTATGGGCAATGACACAAATTTGCGTTGGGTGGCATTTAAAGAAAGTTTTAGGAATATTGAAAGGGAGTTTATTCCCCGTAGGCCCAAGCGCGCTAGAAATCGTGGTAGGCTGAAGTGGTGGACTAGGGAAATAGAGTTTATAAACGAGCATAATAGAGCATATAGACTTAGTAAGTGCAATGGCATGGCAGCTAACTTTAATAGATATATCGAGCTTAGACGTCAGGTTAAAAGATCAGTTAGGAATGCCAAGCGTAATTTAGAGATACTTATAGCTGCGGATAGTAAACATAATCAAAAAAGTTTTTTGAATATGTAAATAATCGTAAGCCGGTAAAAGATAACATAGGCCCTCTAGTGGATGTTAATGGCGCTTTGGCTTCTGACGCTCAGGCGATGGCGGGTATTTTCAATAACTTTTTCGCGACAGTTTTTTACCGTAGAAGACATGAATAATGTCCCCGACGTGGACGATATCGTTCCATTTAATAGCGAGACTATTTTGGATGAAATAACTGTTTACAAGGCTGAGATTGCGCATTATATCGATAGGCTAAAAGTTAGCAAGGCTCCAGGCCCTGACGCTTTTTATCCCAGACATTTGAAAGATTTGAAAGACGTTATCGTAAGCCCCTTAACGAAGATTTTTAATCAGTCACTCGAAATGGCGATTATTCCTGAAGACTTCAAATTAGCTAACGTCACGCCTACTTTTAAAAAAGGCGACCGCGCAGTAGCTAGCAATTATAGGCCCATTAGCTTAATGTCAATTGTCGGTAAACTTTTGGAATCCATAGTTAGGGATCGTGTCATCGATCACTTAGAAAGTAGAGATTTGATTAATAGTAGGCAGCATGGGTTTCGACACCATTGGTCTTGTTTAACTAATTTGTTAGAATTTTATAACGAAATAGTGCGCGAATACGATAGGCATAGAGCAGCTGACGTTATTTATTTAGATTTTAAAAAGGCGTTCAATACAGTTCTGTATAGGAGACTAATTGCGAAGGTCAAAGCGCATGGTATACATGGTCAGGTAGCTAACTGGTTAGAAGAATGACTTTGTGCTAGGAGACAGAGAGTCGTAGTTAATGGTAGTGAATCGGGGTGGTTAGATGTAGGTAGCGGTGTCCCACAGGGTTCAGTGTTAGGCCCATTGGTATTCGTAATTTACATTAACGACATAGATGTAGGATTGACTAGTAACGCATCAAAATTCGCGGATGATACTAAAATAGGCGGTAAGGTTGTTAACGAGGGCGATAGTAATAGGATCCAAGACGATGTAAATAGGATTATGGAGTGGACAGATAAGTGGCAGATGCAATTTAACGTAGACAAATGTAAAGTTTTACATACATGTTCTCGCAACAATAATTACACATACACGATGGATGATAGGGAGTTAGTGAGCATTGACGAGGAAGTAGAGTTAGGCATACGCGTATCTAATGATTTAAAGGTTAGGAACCAGTGCCTGGAGTCTTGCGCAAAAGCTAATAGGATGTTAGGCTTCATAGCGCGTAATTTTGAATTTAAATCGAAGGATATTATATTGCCCCTTTACAAGTCCCTAGTCAGGCCTCATTTAGAATATGCAGTTCAGTTTTGGTGCCCATACTTGGGTGAGGATATTGATAGGTTAGAAAGGGTTCAGCGTCATGCCACGAAACTTATTCCGTCATTGCACAATAAGCCTTATGAAGATATGATTAAAGAGTTAGACCTGTATTCACTCGCAACTAGAAGATTAAGGGAGGAGCTTATTGAAGTTTTCAAAATCGTTAATAACATCGATAACGTAAATTTTGACAAACTGTTCACTTTTGATAATAGTAATACTCGCAGTAACGGATTTAAGTTGCGTGGCAGACGTTTCATTACTAATATCGCTAAAAACTTCTTTACGTTTAAAGTAATTGATAAATGGAATAATCTTCCCACCTCAGTCGTTCATTCTACCAGCGTTAATATGTTTAAGAACTGTCTTGACAGACATTTTAAAAGTGTTAACGTTGTTTAATTTTTAAAAAAAAAGTTAGCAACAGGAGCTCTGGTGGTGGTGCTCGAGGATGAGTCTGTTGACGATGAATGCCAGCTCGTGACATGCCAGCGTGTGATGCCAGCAATAAAAAAAAATTAAAAAAATTAGACTAACACGAACGTAGATGTAGCTCGTAGCGTAAACTAACCCACTTTTTGTTTAACTTTACCTACTTTTTTACTTTGCATGTCTGTAACTCTTTTCTTGCATGTTTGTAGTTTGCATGGTATGACTGTGAGTTAAGACTGTGTTTGCATGGTTTGTAAGCGTTCTTAGTTTACTTCTTTTCATCTTTCACCCCTCTCCTATTCTCTCCAACTATTTTTCTGACTTGTCGGCAGTGGCCGGCGGATTATGATGGTGAGTCTTTTTTCTCTTTTTCTGAATGAAAGTTAACCCACGAATGATAGGTGTTGCTCCTTACTTAACCCCTTATTCTCTTCTCTTCTCTTAACCCCCTACTCTTTCCTTTCTCTCGGGCTAACCTTAGAGTGGATCTTAGGGTCTTTGTTAGCCTTAGCTTCTGTAGATAATGGGCAAACCACATTCTGTCATCAATGTTAAGTTGAGTTTTTCTTGGCTTTGGAAGTTCATGCCAAGGCTTTAAACCAGTGGTGCACAAACTTTTTTGATGTGAAGGCCAAACCAACCATCTGTTTTATATGTAGGGGCCAGATATATAGATTGGGTCATAAATTGGGTCACTTTTATATTCTAACTTTTTCATTGAATTGAAAAGACCCGTGGGGCCACTGAAAAGACCTGTGGTGGCCACATTTGGCCCGCGTGCCAGGGTTTGTACATCACTGCTTTAAACCTTGCCTATGATGGTACAGTCGAATGATCTCACCACTAACGATCTCTCTAGAAAGTTTAGCACAGCTGTTTTTCCACTTACGCGTACTGCTTTTAATGATGGCCTTTGTTTCTTGAGAGAGTGGCAAATTTGGGCACCCAGATTTGGTTGTATCCATTTCACATTCATCCAAAGTTTTATTCCAATTTCTTTTGACGAAGTCCTCACTTCTTCGCAACTTTTTGACAACCCATGAATGTGTTATAAAGGTGGATCCAGCATGACGAGCTTCCTGAAATGTTATTGCTTTTATGTGATCTATCACATTTTGCCTCTCCGAATCAGCAATTGAGAAGCCATTATATTATCACTTTATCAGCTAGAGTAATTTTAATACCTGCAATAAATAAAGAATTTTATATATTTTTATAATCACTAAAAACTATTTCGATATAAGTAAACATGTAAGCTGCAAATGGGGGGCTAAGGTTTTTTGGAACCCTTTACAAAGGGTTTAGATTAATTTGAGAATTATATTATTCATTCAGTACTTCTTTCCAAATGGAAATCCTGCATAATTGCGCCTTAGTGACAATGGATTGAGAGTCCAATAATGAGACACTCACCCCTCTGAAGTTCACTCAGGATTTTCTTACAAAGAGAAGTCACACACTAATGACATCAACTGCTAGTGTGGGTGGTGTAGGAGAATGTCTGCTCCTAATATATAAGAAGGGGCTCCACACCCTTAAGACAAATTCAGGTAGAGAGGGAATTTGGATGGATCTCTGGACTGAGATAGTGGGAATTCAGTGTGTATATTGGAATTTGTTTGTCATTTATGGCAAAGTCAGTTATTGAAAGGGAAGTTTGGCTGTAGGAAGACAGCAAACTTAAATACAGTTGACTGAGATATTATTCAATAATTTAAGGACTAGGAATTAAGAACTTTAATTTGATTCTTTAATGTAGTGGTGTAGTGGTTAGCATCGCTGACTATGAATCCATCGGCCCTGGGTTCGAGACCCAATGGCAGCTGGTGTGCAGCAGAACCCAGCTGTTCATCCTTCCACACAATAAAGAAAGTAGTTGGTAGATAAATGGGTACCCTAGGTAGCCTAGTGGTTAAGATGCTGGGCTGCTGATGGGGTATGGTTCGGATTCCACGTTAAACTGTAGGTCTAAGGTGGAGTGAAATGCTTGACCTTCATTAGAATGAACAATTCAGGTGGAAGCTAACCAAAGGTACCAAAGGTATAATTAATTCAACTATAAACCCTTGACATTGTTTTGAAGAATAATATAATTGCTTACAATAATTAAAAGTGAATTTTTGCTGATGAGTTTCTTTGACAATTGAAACCTAACTGAACCCTTAGAAAATCAAATTTGTGCGCACTGCATTCGCAGGAAGGATAAGAAATTGAGACGATCCTTTCTAATTGAGGGAGTGCCATGTTATATCCTCTTGGAAATTCCTCAGAAGCAGCCAAGGAAGGGTGTATAATATATATATGGGTCATTCCATGTCAAATGAACATAGATCATGGGAGAAAAATTAATGACCATCTTGGATTCAAATAAAATTTGGCAAGCTTGCTGGTTATGGTAAGTGGTAAATATGAAATTTCATCTCCCTATGTCATTTAATTTGGGAGATACAACATTTTGAAATTTGAAGTTTTGTTGAAATTTTTCATATTTTAGATTCACTAGAACGTGTATAACTCTGGAGCTAATTAAGTTAGAGAGTTCATTCTGGTGCCATTGTAAAGCTCTTAAATAGGGTTTTCATTTAATATGCTACTTAATATATTTTTATTTACTTTGATTTTTTTTACTTTGACCTTTGACCTTAGTTAATGAAAAAATGTATAGCCAAATTTATTTAAAGTTTTCCAAACCATTTTGTGAGTATTTTAGTACCTCTGGAAAATTTCATTGTGGGACATGAATAGGATAAGGAGATACAATTTTTTTTGTAAGTGCATATTATGTACACACAATATCATTGGTCATTTTATTATTAGAATATAACATAGGTAATATGACATGAAAACATAGTTAATAGAACATGAATATAAAACTGAAGCGAAATAAATCCCTGATACCTTTAGTCATTAAAAGTATTAATGACTAGGTCCAAAGGGATGCAAAAATGTTACTTGAGCTTCATTGTCATTGACTTTCAACACACATGCAAGCTACCATTTTCCATCATATTCACAAGTTACAAAACGTGTAATGTCTTCCACTTAATACTTTTTGTATTGCTGCAGTGTTATATATTCACTGTTGTAGTTGCTTGCCTCTGAGAATACTTTTGTCTGAACTTTTGCTTTTGAGACAGGAATGACAATATATTTTTTGAGTACCTGGAAGTGTTCAAGCTTTCTTGAACCTCCTCTTCAAGCATCATCTTATCTTTGCTATGGTCATTGGCAGTACAGTACTCGAAGGTGACGGAATATTTACTACAGCCCAGTCATAAATAGATGAATGGTTGCCTCAGCATTGTTCCAATGAAAACCCTGAGCTTCATTTTGTAAAATGTAGTAGTAGTTTTCAGAAAAATCACAAATAGCAGTAATTTCTCCATCTCTTAGTTTCAACATGAAACTAAGAGATGGAAAAAACATGGTTGCTATTGCGCTATGAAAGAATGATGAAGTAAGATGTTTAACTTTTCAGCAAAAGAATCAAGAAAGTCACTGCAAGATTTGACAGTTGTTTCAAGAGTTGATCTGTCATCATCCATTGTTGGTAGGTTATATTATCTATGTTATTCTTCCAATTTCTGCTCAATGTCTTTGATAAGGTTCTCAGTCCCTGGACACATCTCTCATTCTCCCAGATAGCATTTTATGCCTGGCACATTACAGATAATTTTGGTCAAGCAATCTTCATAAGTTTTAATTGGGTTCTCTGTCTTCAGTTAAAGCATGCAACTTTGCTCCTAAATTCATAAGTTTTGCATTCTGGTGAATGGTACAAACACATTGTGTGAGTACCACTGGCTCCAGCCAACGCAGTTTTTCTGGCTGTAATTCTGCACACTTTGAAAAGCTTATCAACTTTTCAGGATTCTGTTCCTTAACCCTCTAACGCCGACTGAGTCGAATACTTAGCATTTCAAATACACGCATTTAGACTTAACCCTACAAAAACGTTCGGCGTTAAAGGGTTAAAAATTGAATAGGCTTCTTTTAGATTACACAAAATCAATCATTTCTGAAGGTGGACTTTGTTGCCTTCCATGTTAACAGAAACATAGTCTTTCCTGCCTGGCATGATCCTGCTGATATCATTAGAAACATAAAATTGTTTTACAATTCCAACAGTTACAGGAGGCAGCAACACTTTGCCTGGTTTTTACATTTGGGCTTGACAATATCCCTTTCTCAGCCACTAATTTCCTGGCACTCCGAACCATATAATTTGAGGCTTTGAATTCTTGTTGGATTTGCCTAATTGACTAGCTCATAGGAAGAACAGTAAAAATTAGAGGATTGTTTAAAGAATAAACAACATACCAGGGCTCAGTATTAAAGCTAACATCCAAGTCTGTTTTTCTCATCAACTGGATTTATGTCACATTCTGAGTTTGAAGTATCAGATGTTGCATTTCCACAAGTTTCAGGAAAATTTGTGATGGTTTTCCTACATTTATCACAGATTTTTTGTCTTTTTTGACTTTTTGAATACTAGGTACTTTTTTCATTATCCACTCCAACAGTCTTGGATATTTCTTAGAACTAGCACCGTGACTTATACTAAAAGGATTACAACACTGTTTCAAAAAATTAAGTTCTTTAACATTTGAAACACTTGTGGACATTTTAAACTCTGAAAAGAATGAAACAGCTCAACTACCAGAACCAACAATAAACTGAAAGGCTGGCTGAAGCAGGTCTTATCATGTCTGAACATGACTAATCATGCAGTGCAGCACCAGAGTACTTACAAAAAAAAATTGTATCTCCTTATCCCAGTGACCAGTCATGTCCCAAAATGAAATTTTCCAAAGGTACCAGTACTGAAATACTCAAATGTTTTGGAAAACCCTTAAATAAATTTGGCTATACATTTTTTTATCAACTAAGGTCAAGGCAACAAAATCAAAGTGAATAAAAATATCTTAAGTAGTCCTATTTGAGAGCTTTACATTGGTACCAGAATGAGCTCTCTAACTTAATTAGCACCAGAGTTATAAGCATTTTAGTGAATCTAAAATAGGAACAATTTCAACAAAACTTCAAATTTCAAAATGCTGCATCTCCCAAGTTAAATAACATTGGTAGATAAAATTTCATATTTATCACTTACCATAGAGTACCCAACAAGCATGCCAAATTTTATTAGAATCCAAGGTGGTCATGAAAACTGCTGTGTTGATTTGTCATGGAATGACCCATATATATATATATATATATATATATATATATATATTATATATACAGGGTGGGCGGAAAGTAGCTCCCTATTTTGGATTGGTAAAAAAATACGTATATTATCCATTTATTTCAGAAGAAATAATATGAAAAGGTAGGCATACATGGTAGGTTTTCTCTGAAATTCAATGTGGGCTCCAACTCTTTCCACCAGCTTCTGGAGCCGCCCAGGAATGGCGTCCACTGACTTTAGCAGGAACTCCGGCGGGATGGAGGACATGACTTCCCGAATTCGGTCCTCCAGTTCTTCCAATGTCCTCGGTTTGGTGCGGTAGACTTCTTCCTTTACCCACCCCCAAAGAAAGAAGTCGCACGGTGTCAAGTCGGGGCTCCTGGCTGGCCATTGATGTGGACCACGACGACCCATCCAACGCCCAGGGAAGTGGGCATCCAGCCACTCACGGACAACAAGAGCGAAGTGCGGAGGGGCACCATCTTGCATAAATATCAGATCGTCGATGTTCTCCCATGTGCTGACAACCGGCCAGACCTCGTTTCGCAACATAGCAAGGTACCGCTCAGCATTCATGGTGTTGCGCAGAAGGAACGGGCCCACAACCTGATCTGAGGTCATACCACACCACACCATTACACTGAACCGATTCTGCCGTTTTTCAGCGGTAACCGTGCGACTTCTTTCTTTGGGGGTGGGTAAAGGAAGAAGTCTACCGCACCAAACCGAGGACATTGGAAGAACTGGAGGACCGAATTCGGGAAGTCATGTCCTCCATCCCGCCGGAGTTCCTGCTAAAGTCAGTGGATGCCATTCCTGGGCGGCTCCAGAAGCTGGTGGAAAGAGTTGGAGCCCACATTGAATTTTAGAGAAAACCTACCATGTATGCCTACCTTTTCATATTATTTCTTCTGAAATAAATGGATAATATACGTATTTTTTTACCAATCCAAAATAGGGAGCTACTTTCCGCCCACCCTGTATATATGAAAATTATTTCACAAAAGTAACATGTGAAAAATGTTTATGATGAAAATAACCACGAAGGAAAAAGGAAACACAGAATGGTGCTCAAGCACTTTCGTCTAATGACATCCTCAGGAACACTCAGTGTTTCTGAGGATGTCATTAGATGAAAGCGCTTGAACACCATTCTGTTTTTCCTTTTTCCTTAGTGATTATTTTCATATATATATATATATATATATTTAGTGATGGGACGATTAATCGGAATTGGAATCGAGAATCGGAAGAATCGAGCATTTTTCAGGAATCGGAATCGGAATCGAGAGAATTGTACCATGATTTCCGATTCTTAAAAAGATTCTTTAACTTTTAATTGAACCAGTTTTGCAATGTAAACTTTAAAATTTAAATGAAAGAGAATAAATTTTTATTTTTATTGTATTGTAGCTATACATTAAAACATGTATATCCATGATGTGTAATCAAGAAGATTAAAATGAATTGTTACAACTTACAGTTGATTTTTATTTTTAAACCAATCTCTTATAATTTATATTACCATACTCATAATGTAAATAGTTAATCTTACCAGAGTAAAATATGACAATTTCCAGAAAAACAAGTATAGAATTATATTTAAAAATATTGAGAATCGGAATCGAGAATCGTATCGGAATCGAGACTTTTTAGTGGTATCGGAATCAGAATCGGAATCATTAAAAATTTTGGTATCGTCCCATCACTAATATATATATATATATATATATATATATATATATATATATTATATATATATATATATATATATATGAAGGGAGGTTGGTACGAAAGTAATGCCTCTTATTTTCATAAATACAATAAGAGGCATTACCTTTATACCGCAATGTGTATATATACAGTATGTATATATATAAAAACTTTTTTTTGGATGTTGATCATATTTTGTGTGATAAGTGATTTTGTTTTACCATACTTGTACAGATAATAGAATTGTATTTGAAAAACTTGGAAGAGTAAAATTATGATTGAATCCAAGATGGCATCTATCCAAAAGATAAACTGATTCTAATTTTTTAATAAATATATTTGATAAATTTAAATTTCTTTTTAAAGTTTAGAATTAGTTTTAATGTATTATTAAAATTAATAAAATATTAAGGCTTTTGTGTTGCTACAATGACTTTGATAAGCCACTGTCCTCAAAGTAGCTATAATTATTTTCTGTCTCACATATATGTTTCTTTCAAATTAAAGATTAGCATTGGATGGGGTGAATTGAACCACCAGGACACTTGGGATGATTTGGACCTCCGTAATTTTAAAAAAATATAAGAATTAAAAAATAATTTTGAAAGTCTCTTCACATAGCCCAGACAGACATCCATCTTTGATGCACAACTAGCATGAAATGCTCAAAACTAGTCTTCAAGGGTGCCCTGACCCTTCTTAAACCTCAAAAAATAACTTCAGAAAATGCAAAAAACTTCTTTTCTACGTGAAGGTCAAGATAAAAACCCACTCTAATAGACAGAGTTTATTTCCACAACAGTTTCGATGCCCACTGGCGTCCTCTGGGTGGATACAGAAAAACGAATCCACCCGAAAAGGATGCCAGTGGGCATCAAAACTGTTGTGGAAATAAACTCTTTTAGAGTGGGGTTTTTTTTTTTATCAAACTTCAGAAAAGCTTTTTTTTCCAAATTTCAGATATTTTTGCTAACTTTCTCACTATGGCAAAACTATAATGCATTTCAAAACAAAAATTGGTGTGCCTCTAGCAGAAATGTTATAGTTTAGGCACTATTCAAATGTCAAAAACTTTATAACTTTTATACTTTCTTCATAATAGCTGAAAGAATTTTGGTCCGATTCACCCTGTCTAAACCAGTGCCTCTGGGGTGAATCAGACCACCACCTTGGGGCCTATCAATACATAATATTGGTGTTTTACAAACAATCCGATGATTGGCCTATCAGTACATAATATTGGTGTCGTTTTAAGAATATTCAGGAAGAAGTAGAAAAAAAATACTTTGCTGTGAACTATACTGACTTGTTTTATATTGGTAGAATATTGAAAATTGGCAAAACAAAAATTACATTCAAGTTCTTACGCTGAAAGAGAGGAGGGGTTGATGGAAAGTACTGTAGCTGTGTGTGGCCAGTCAGGGATGACATTGGAGATATTTTGAAAAATAATGTGTTTGCAGGACCTATTGACCTTCAAGACACTGTCCCATTTACCATTACCAATGAAAAGGAACTGCAAAAGAAGTTCCTCTCCTGGAAATTACCTCAATATTTCCAGGGAGGTAATAGAGACTAATGAAAAGGAAAAATGGAGAGGCCTGTAAATAGTTAGTGTTGTAAATATAAGTGTTTTCATGAATGGTCATATTCAACCCCGCCATCTGGTCTGATTCACCCCATTTCTTCAGGGCAAGATGGACCTCAAAAATCATCAGTAATTAGGTAAACATAGATACGAAGTCAATTTTATTTGCATGACATATAGTTGCCTTTACTAGACATGTGAATGGTAATTTACAGGTTTCTAACCCCAATATTGAAAGTGGCAGAAGAAAGTTATAAAATGGTCCAATTCACCCCATCTGTCACTACAAAATACTTCATTTTACAATTTTGCTTACAAATCTTCAAAATGCTATATTTTATGCTTAAATTCTTGGCAAAATTTACAGATGTTTTGCCTTATTTTAAATTTTGGCTTAGCCTAAAACATAATTTCATATTTTGTCTGATACATTTTCATTTCATGGAAATAACATAAATATATAAACAAAAGGTGAGACTCAGCCTACCAAAATAAACTTGTTCTACCCATTTTGGGAATAGACTCAGGACAAATGTACTTGCTCTTAGTGGGCCTAACATAACATTTCCCACTTCCATAGATAGGCTTAACATGGAAATTGGCAGTCGATATCAGGGGTGTTTAAGCCTAGGGTGGCCAAGATCCAAAAATTAGGGGTTCTTAAAATTTCTCTCGCAGCATCTTGTAGGCTACATGGAAGGAGTAATTTTTTGAGAACTCCCCAATGACGAAGAACCCCATTTTTGAGACTGGCCTTATGGCATTTAATGAACTTTTCCTGCTGTTTTGCAGTGAATGCTTGATGAGCCAAGGTTTTCGACTAAATTAGAATTTATCGAGGAACTCATTGATTGGTTCTACAAAGATCTCCAGCTGAGAATGGTCTGTCATTGTTCATTATTTTATATTTGACCTCATTGACATAATTTTCCTTGAAACAATGACTTAGGGTCCTTGTGAAGGGATTAACTTAGGGACAGCTGGTGCAGGCCTGAGTGGCAAACTGGTAGCTAGATGGATTGCATACGATGCAAACAAGTGCATGACTAATGTTTCAAGGGTACCTCCTCTTCAGTTGTCATCTCCATCCTGAATTTAGACATCATGAGCTTTATATTTTAATGAATAGTGCACACACAAACACAGTGGGTACCACTGGCCCTGTCAAGATGTACTCTTTTGGTCTAAGTTCAGCAAACTTGGAGAAGCCAGTTTTCAAGTTGGAGTGTTTGTCTTTGAACTGTGTGCTTCCATCAGGTTGCAAAGGCTTAGCTGCTGCTTCAGCATCCCTTTCTTCTGACCCTTTACAAGAACAGTGATGTACAGTACTGGTACAGTAATTTTTTTTCCTGCTATTTGGGGACTGATTTCATCACTAGTAGAAGTTCCTTAGTGTTTTTTTGGTTTCAGGGGCTAGAGTAGTTCTGGCTCTTGGATTTGGTGTGGTGAGGATTCCCTTGTCATTTGTGAGGCTATATTCTTGCTGAGCCATCCTCTGTGAGCATCCAAATTCAGTCGAGATTTTACAGATGAAGTCAACTCCCACCAGCTGCAAGGGTTACGTTCTTGTTAAACTTTGTGAATAGTGAACAGATAATATAATGGGATTCAATGGGATATGTTCCAGTTCCCAAAAATCAGAGTTAAAAATGTATAAATAAATAAAATATATTATATCCATAAGAAAAATAGGTTAATGAATAACACTTGCCATTAATTAGAAGACTGTCCAGCTTATGGCAGTGAGCTCTATATAAGGAGACAATTGATTGTCTATACCTCTACCAAGGCAGTGCTCCTTTCCATGTTTGCATCATTCTGGATAGCCTTCTGTTTCAAGTCTTCTCCTGTGGATAAGCAAAGAAAAGGGTTGCAGAGGGTGAAAAGGGTTACTAAATGACAACTGTGGATAAGCAAGAATGTGAATGGTGAAGATGTGGATTGTGGGAGTTAGTTGTGCTCCATTTTTGTATGAAAACTAATAATCACAAAATTTTGCTCAGTAGATCTGTAGAATGGAATTTCTGCTTCAGAATACTGGAATACCTCGAAATTCATCAATTTTGATTTTTTTTTTTTTTGTTTGTTTGTTTCACATTTAAAAAAAACAAAAAAACAAATTTGAATATGGATGATGGATTGCGAAACTATAGGTAGTAAAAGATTGATGACAAATCTGCAAAACGACAAAATTTGAAATGATGAATTTTGAGGTATTCCTGTATCCACAATTCTCTCAGCTTCAGTACCATGTTGCCCTTTGTTATCTTCAGATAAATCTGAATTGATTCCTTCAATAACTTGTGCTGCACTTGCACTTCTTTTTCTTCTCAGGAATGTAAAAGACCTGAGTTTAGCTTTTCATTTGTCAAATGGTGATTGCCCAATTGTAGCTCAGGATTCATTGAATTGAGTAGCTTCTCCTTCTGGAGTAAAACAAACCTCAGATTCCAAATTTATACCGAGGCTTCTCACCTTCTACTGTTGGAGCCATGTTCAGTTCAACACTGATTCAAAAAAGAGGATGCACAGAGTCAATTAAGACATCTCAGGCTTCATTGAACATCACATCATTTTAAAATAGTACTGAAGGGCCTACTGTTGTGTGGCAGGTTCTTCAATTTGCTTTTATAGTCATTACCATTAAAGTACAGGTACTCTTATGGTATGCTGAAGTGTAGATTTATGCTTCAGCAAACCTTCATCTTATGAGAAAGCACTGCATAAGCATAAAATATATAAACATGCATAAACTGCATAAATACTGCACAAATAGTGCATAAAATCAAATGTGTAAATACACATACACCTTTGTGTAAATTCACAAATACACCTTAAAATATCTCTCACCAGCTTAATACTGGAGAACGTTTATAAGCAATCACACACTCATGCTACAGAGTGGCTAGCCTTTGAGGAAGAGAGACAGGCCACCCCACTGTGTAATGCAGCAGGTATGTTATGAATGATGTCATGATAGATTCTCATCTGCCAAATTGTATGATATGGTGCTACATTATTGGAAGAAATAAAAGCTGCAATGATTGGCACAATCAACCAACTCAGTGCACCCACCTCTCATTGGTCTAAATTAATCATATTTCACATAGAGACTAATTTTTTGCAGAGACAGCTTCCCCTGACACTAATACTTGTCAGTGCATATATTCTTTGATAAGATTAAGTCCCCTTGCATATGGAACTCTGTGAAAATAAACTGTGTGAAATGATTTGTGTATCAGTTCAGTGGACCCATATTGTGAGAGGAAATCTCTTGGCCTACTCTAGCCTATGGCCCTATACCTACGCTAATTGCTACAAGAATTAGGTCTATTTTAGTCTATAGCTAGGCTAACCATCACTACAAGAATCAGTGATGTAACTTGAGTTCTAGGGCTTGTCTACTTTTACTCAGCTTAAGAACCAGATTCAAATGAAGATCCTTTTGAAATAGTTTTTTTTTGAGTAGCTCAGCTGATGCAAAATTTATGAGTCAAATTTGGATAAAGCCAGCTCTACTGAAGTTTATCTCATGGCATAAGTAAAGAAACTGAGTCAAGACAAGATTCTCTCTGATTTCTGATCATAGAAGCTCATTGACCATTGAAGAGGGTGCCACAAACTAAGGAATGTAAACTACATACATAGCCTCTAATTTTAACTAAATATTGTTATTCAAGAATTCTTTTGTATTTACTTCAATTTAGTTGTGTGTGTAGTAATAAAAATAAATGAATTACTTGATTTATTGAAATGTTCTTGTTAATTATATTAATTTGTCATTCATGACATTGAGTAGGATGAAAGACAAAATTTGAGTAACTGAAACAAAGTTCATTCTGCTCTTGAGTCTGCTTTTGATTCTGCTCTTGATACTACTCATGATTCTTTATTGTGAATCTCTTGAGAGAGTTTAACTCTTGTATTGCAGATAAATTAAGTATTATTTTCAATCATTGATTGTGTTTAAGTTTTGTATTTGGCAATTAAGCCAAATGAATAATTTATGGTATTGTGAATAAGTTCATTTGATGGCAAGCCATAAATGATTAAACATTTATTTAAGACAGAATTTTCTCTTATGGCTCATACTGGTACCCTAAGTTAAGATGAGTTTTAGTAAAATGTATCACAGTGACTGAAATACCATAATTTTTCCATAACATTGTTACTTCGAACTCTTCCATCTTCTAAACCCCTAGAGATCCCATTGTAATTGTTTTATATTAGTAGTACAACATTGTCAACATATGGATGGAGTTCTGTGACCTTTGGTTTTGAGGCCTGGTCAAGGTTACTAAAAAATTAAACTTCTTTCAATCATTTTTATGATTTGCATAGAATAAAAGTTGCAGAGCCAAGTGAATACTTGGGGGAAGGGTTAAATGTATGTTAATGTACATTAATGTACATTTCCTGTATTTGAAGGGTTAAAAAATATTTAAAAACTCTTCTGCTCTATTGCTGTTTAAAATTTTACTCATTCCCTTAGGGTTTTTTCCAGTATTAGCTACTTGTTTTATGGTTGCCAAACAATGATTATTTGCTTCCCCATTTACAATGCTGCAAAAAAGCTAATCCTTAGTTATGGTAATTGACAAGGCTTATGATATCAGAATTTAAGTTTATATCCCACTCACTTAAACTATTTTGTCTATCAAACTCTTCTTTTTTAGCTGAAACAGCATCAGAGCGCAAGCGGCGAAGGAAGTCGAGGTGGCAAGGGAATGAGAAGGAAAAGACTTTTATTCCTGGAATGCCAACTGTATTGCCTTCCAACATGAATAAGGACCAAGAGGAGGCATACTTGTGTAAGTATACAAGAACCACCGTTTATCTTCATATTAATAACATCAACAATAATTTAAACAGAAGAGAAAAAGCATTTGGTAGCCTACTCCAATTGGGATGGATCATCATATGGGCTTCAATTTGAGTGAGATGATGTGAGTCAAGTTGTTAGTTGTTGAAAGGAGATTGGTATTTGATTTGGTTACTAAATATTATGGACCAATAACTGAATAACATGACACTAGGCCCCTGTACACCCAGATGTCCTAAACATTTACACAATTTAGGTTGTAACATGCATTGGAGGTAAGTATAATTATTGTTTTGATTTGAATTAATATTAATCATGCAAATATCCCCATTAAGATAAATCCTTATTTTCAGGTAAAGTTAATCTCATTTTCAGATTATAGCTATTTAACTAATTTTCAACCTTATTTTTCTTGATATGGTTAATTCATGTTTTATTCCTTCGACATAAGGTGGCTGATACCTTCTTCTTGTAATACAGCTATTTTATCTCTCTCAAAGCATTTTATTGATTGAATTTTGGGCATTTTTGCCCACTAACCCATTCTATTACAGTGCAACTGCAGATAGAGGAGCTTAGTCGTCGTCTACGTTCCAACGATTTGGGAATCCCTCCTAACCCTGAAGACAGGTTGGCACAACTTCCCATTTGTCGTAGGTGTGATGTGTCGCGTGTAAACGACACCCGAAGATACTTAGAATAGTAGGGGGTAATATATCCCCTACTTCTCATATATGGCAACTAGTCACATCACACACTAGCTTTGCGCTAGTCAATCTTCTTTCTCCACAAGCTCCTCTTTCATGGTAGTTTGTTTAATTAAGTTTTTTTTCCATTTTAAATGAAGAATATTGCAATGTGCTTATAAACTATGGATTGATTACTTAATATTCGCTATCCTTAAGGAAACAGTTCACTGGTAAGTAAACTATACTGGTATTACTAAATCTTTCTAGAATTTCATCTTCATTACATCATGCCTTAATATATATAGATCAGATATAAATAGAATGGATGGCTTCCTGTCCTTTGGGATACTTATAATTCCATACATTGAGATTTTGTCAGAATGCAGCATAGGCCTGATTCTTTCCTAATTAAAGGTACATTATTTATTTGGCACACTTTGTAACTTTGTAATTGGTCTTATGGCCTGAAGTTAAATACTACAGGTCTGTATTATTTGAAACATTTTCTTGAATAGTTTAATCTCTCTCTCGTCTGGAATTATGTATCTTGAGGTTAAGTTTTCACCACTTATCATTTCTTTATGAAGTAAAACAAATTTCATAAATTTCCTTCATGAATTATCATTGATTCATTTATGCGAGTCTTGGCATAAATTTTTAGTTTAAATTGTATTTGTGCGTAATTTTAAAATACTTTTCCTCAGTTTTAAAAATAGGTTTAAATTGCCTTTTTGGTTCTTAATGTTACTGTTATCAAGTGATATGGAACTTAATCAGTTGATCCATTTGGAGTACCCACCACGGATAACCCATGGAACTCAATGGTCTTGCGAAACATAATGTTTAGTCTTAGGTTCTAGTCAAGCAAAAGTTCCCCATTTATTTCAAATTAGTAGGGCCAACCATTCGTATTTTGCGATTTAAATTATTTCAGTTGATTAATGCAAATTTTTAAATTTAAATGCTTCTAATTTCTGATGATGTTTTGGAGTTGTTTCACCTCTGTAATGGCAAATGTCACGTGAGGGAGGGTACCTACAGCTTTGTGGGATTAACCATGGGTCATTACATCATCTGGATGCGGAGGGCAATCACCCAACCAACTACTACGCAGACCCTTTCTAATTTCTAAGCATACATGCTATCACAAGCCTAAGGTGTTAGAAGTAGAAAAATAATTTATTTTGTCTAGTTCACTTTATTCTAGATAAATGAATTAGATTGTGCGATACCACTGAATTTTATGCTTAAATGCGAATGGCTCTTGAGGTGTGAAAGAACTTCACCATAATATCGATAGATAGCAATAAAGTTTGTTGTTGTTCAAAACAAAGTGCAGTAGGCCCCGTCTCTTCATTCATTAGTTTTTACCATTTTATAGTTATTTCTGACATCTCCTACTGAGTCTCTCTCAAATACTAAGGAGGGAATTGTGATTGCAGTATGGGATTGTAGCAGTTACATTTAAACATGAATTCTTCTTATGTACTTGATACATTTCTCATTTAGATAATAGACTTTCGAGAAAAGTGTAAGCCTTCAGTGATGTCTTTAATAATAACTGAAAGCTGGAATAAATTAAACTCGCCTTTTGTCCAAATTGTATCTTTATTAATGTGTATTGTTCCATAAAAAAGTTAACCAAAAAATAAAATTTCCTAAGGTGATTAAAAATTGACTAATTAACAATTATTTTTATTAATTTTGGTGAAAATAATAATAATAAATAATAATTTCAAAGACAAAACCCAACATTACTAAGTAGTTATCTTTTAGGCTTTCTAAAATATTTTTGGTTAACATTTTTCAGTAAGTGAACCTTCAACATTCCTTCGAAGGTCAGTTTTCTTTGTTGCATGCACATTGGGGATAAAAGTTAAATTAAACTTTCATATCACTGAAGTGGTTAAGTTATTGGGAACAAATCTTAGCAAGTTTTTGTACAAAGCAGAATGGAGGTATGACAGTTTGCTAAATCACTGAAAATTAAGAAGTTTTTGAATGTTTTTGCTTGCTAAATGGTACTTAATTTCTTGTTTCTGATGTTCATAATTTTATGAGTGAATACTCTGATAATGGGCCTGTTTTTGTCACAAAGATCCCCACAGGTCACACACATTTTGGGTTTATAAAATTTTTTATGAAAATTTGCATCATCATTTGCCTCATCCTCATCATTTAAACAGTGACTAATTTAGTGTTTTGTGGTTTATACCATATAATGAGTAGATTACTTTTATACACATCTTATTTAGCCTATTGTTTTTAAACTTTCTTAAAACTCTTGAGTGGTATGCAGGATTTATTTCCTCTTCCTGATGCTTTCTCCATCAAGTACTTAAAACCCAAGAGAAGATATTTGAATCATGCATAGTTGATGAAACTATTAATGGACTTCACCCTCCTTGATACAGTGTGTAGCTATATTGTATACAGATTAAATGGAGTTTGTTTTGTACTGTTATAAAGACGGTGTTCAAATATAAGAACAAAAACAGGATAGTTTAAAGATCTGAAAGGTGGGAGCACTGTATGGAGGGTATAGATTTGAGTTTTTTGTTTTTATTTTTGTGTACCTTAATTTCTTCAGTGGTACTTGGATGGGATAAAGTACAAGTGTGTGTATTGAGCCAAATAAACTTTTGTCTGGTCAAAAGCTTTCACGATTTTCATGCTTTTTTACATTGATTCTTAGGTTTCAGCTTTGAAAAGAATTTGGTGTCGAGATAAATGATGCTGTTTGGAGACATTTAATCCTAAAACCATTTCAGTTATCTCAGTTTCCAGGATCTTTGAATTTAATGTTTACTATTATTTTATTTTTTCCAGAGGCAAATCTCTTCACCTGTGTATTTTAGGTGCCTCTGTTTAGTTTCTAACTTTTGTTTCCATAGGAAGAAAATATTTAAATTATTACTTGAACACCATGGGTTCCATTAATAATTAGTTTTGTACTGTACTTCATTATTAATAAGTACATTGGATTTGTGTTACGCTCTTTTAACTAGTTCAAAACCTTGGAAGATTTTGTAGTTATATGTACATAAAATATATATATATATATATTACTGGGTGATTTTTTTTTTTAAATATTTGACAATTTAGAAGGTTTATTTTTTTAACTAAAATAAAAGCATGAAATTTTCACTGTACCTTTTCTACATGTGGGGAAGTAGACCCCTAGTATAAAATATGCTCTACGTGATATTTTCTCAGTATCATTAACTCATTGTGCATGAACAAAATTTTGTAGTACTTTGGACAGAGTATCTGTTGAAATATGAGAAATTTTTCTTCATTTAATGCTTTCAATTCTTCTTTTGTGTGTGGATTCTGTTTAAACACGTTCTTCTAAATAACCCTACCATGATATTCTTTTATCATAATCTGCAGGAAATCTGTTGGACAGGACTCTTCTGTCGAAAGTATCGTGCAAGTATTGTGAGCTGAGAGGACATCACATAGAGCATGTTTTGCACTTGTGGACTAATTCCCCATATGTAGAGAAGATACAGTAAAACTTGCATCATTTTATTTCAGTTAATGAAAAAATACAAACCTTTTAAAGTGTCAGGTGTTTAAAACACCAAATATATATATATATATATACACACACACATATATATACATATATATATATACACACACATACATACACAGTGGTCCCTCGCATTGTGTTATTAATTCATTCCAGAAACACGAATGTTATGTAAAAATAACGCAATGCGAACCCTAAAATACATGTATTTAGCCTAATTCGTTCCACAGCCTTGGAACTATGACTTTTCGGGTAAAAATCAAAATGTTTTCTATGGTTAAAACACAAATAAAAATTATAAATAATGCACAAAATAGTAAATTAAAAGCATATTAATATCACATAATTATAACAGCTAAATAAAATTAAAATAAAAACAAAATTAGCATTTATCTTAAGCTGGAGGCTTAAGGTAAATGCTAATTTTGTTTTTATTTTAATTTTATTTAGCTATAGATAGTTATATTTGTTAAAATATAAACTATATTACGTAGATAATTTCTAAATGAAATCACAGAGCATCCACCCACTACATCGTACAATAATATACTGACCATGCATGGTTGCTGCATGGTTGCCGCATCATGTGGGTTCAAAACATGTTTGGAACAATAATGCACTGCAAATTTTTGACACAATGTGAATACATTATGCTCTATGGGAGCTGCAATGCAATAATGCAGTGTGAATACAACGTACTGCAGGGGTCCACTGTGTATATATATATATATATATATATATATATATGATGAAAAGAACCACGAAGGAAACACAGAATGGTGCTCAAGTGCTTTCATCTAATGTCATTAGATGAAAGCGCTTGAGCACCATTCTGTTTCCTTTCCTTTGTGGTTCTTTTCATCATCAAATATTTTTCATGTGTTACTTTCATGAAATTTTTGTGAGAGCGTACCATATTCTCGATAAAAATTCCAGAGATTGAGTTTGACAGTCTTTCATTCAATATTAGTTGAATGTCATCTGTCATGGTTTCCTTTCTTTTCATTGTTTTTCTTCATTTTCAGTTTTATCTGCTCATAATTGTCTTTGCTTTTAATAGATCTTATTTAATAAGCATTTTACCTTTATTCACTTTCAGTCTATTTGTGTGGTGATACTACTACTACATTTTGGTAATCTTTCCTTTTTCTTATCTGATCCCTAATGATCCAGCATAAAGTCGGATATACTTCTGATAGGCCTACAGAAATTTGGCCAAGCACTTGAAGTGTGTTGTCTACTAAGCTTCAACTTTAACAATTCTCTATTACGAAGCTGATTATTTTTAAGGAATGTGAAAATAATAACCGAATTGAAAAGGGATTATGAGTTGGGGTCTGAAATTGAATTTTATATAATTCAGAAGATGCTCTGTAAATAGAATTGAGGTTTCAATCGTAACTTTTATTTTATCAAATTTACTTGGATTAGAAGAGTAGTTTCATAATTAATGAAACTGCATTCTCTTCATTCTGAATACATAACAATTTGAAATAATGTGGACAGCAGAATTTTAAAGTTTTTGCCCCTCAACCCCCCTTTTTCATGACCCCACCACCCCTTCAGTGGCTGGCTGCATTGATCCCTGTACAGAGACAATCCTCAAACTCCCTAAAATTAATGGTTTCAAATATGCCTGGGGGTTCAAGGGTAAAATCCAGTGCTGTGAGCATTTTTGCTTGCTTTAACCTTGTGGTCTTATTAACAAGGTTAATTTCACCCTCTGACAATTTACCATACAATAATTTTTTTGTAAATTAGCTTTTGAATAAGGTAATTCCCATATTCTTAAAGAAGTACTGAATAGTCATTAGATTATCAGTAAACTTTATAAAAACCCTTAAAAATAGTTGAATAATTTTATTAAGGTGTATGCTAAGTAAAAAAATTTGGATTTATTTGGTGGTTCTCCTTGAAGTTTAGTAGTCTTCAGAGAAAACCCCAATAAAGACAGGGATTTAAACAATACTGCTGCTAGTAACCACAATCCAACAGTGCTCCAGGTAGGAATACTGTTGGTTTATGGTTATTCTCAGCTTGAAAGCATTGTCAGTGGTGTTAATTAATTTTATTAAGATTATCAGTATTTGAAAATAAATATTATTGCAGTTTTCTGCTCAAGATAATAACTTCAGTATTCTGATAGTGTAGTGGATTGCTTTCTGAATATTTTCACGTTCGTTTGTGGTACATTTTAATAACATTGCTTTGCTTTGATCCACATCTTCAATGAACACACTTTTTGAAATGGTAATTCATGTAATCACTACTGTTTGAAGGCGTTTGAAAGGAACTTCCATCAATCAGTTAAGAAAAAAGTGCACAAGTTTACAATTTTCTTCCATTTTGAATATAAGTGATTGTTCTCAACAATGAGTCAATTATAAATTAGTTCCAATTGTTTGGTCCCTTGCATTCAAGTATGCAAGTGGAAATCTGTTTTATTTATTTATTTAAGTTTCATCACACAGAGTATGACAGGATTATTTTTGATTTCTTAGGTACATAGTGTGAGGTGGTTCAGTCAGTCATAGTAACACCCTGGTAAAATTCTGAATTCTTTTTCTAGTAGCCATAATTTAATTTAATAAGATTTTAACTATATTTTATTTATTACTGATATTTTAAAATTAAATAGCATATTTTAATACAAATTTTTAACATTCTAGGTACCTAAATAGGAATCTGGAAAGAAAAAAAACAAAAATAATGTAATATTAGGCCTTGTAGCCGGTGCTATGAGTCAGCACCGGATTTAAGACCGTACCCCCTACCCCCCGACCGCAAAGGAAGTTGGTGAATGGTCTATTCTGATGTAATTCGTGCCAGGGAACCTGATTTTGGCCATCCGAAAGCAAAAAAAATATTTAGGGTCGATTTTTATGATTTTCGATTTTTGGCCTATTTCCCATACAAATTCATATGAAAAAAAGTGAGTATCGGTAGGAGGGGGTAGCGAAGGTCCCACAGCCTTGATTTTTGGTGTGGATACTACTATTACAAAATGATCAACCTCACAATATGTACCTAAGCAAAATCTTGACCTTGACCCCTTTTTGACCCAGCCTAATATATACAGGGCGTCCTGTAAGTCTGGAACCATAGGGCAAAATAAGTAATTCATGTTTTTCCGTTTATGCAAGTGCCCATGATGTCTTTGAGTAAGGAAGAACACATCCAGGTAATTCTGGTCATAGGAAATTGGAGTGAGAGGGAGGTCGCTGAGGAATTTAACAGATTGCATCCAGACCGTGCACCGATAACACACAGCTGTGTCAGCAAACTTGTAGCAAAGTTCAGGGAAACGGGATCCATAGGAGATAAACCAAGCAGTGGACCTCCGAGGACATCCACCGACGATGACACAGCCGCTACCATCCTCACTCATTTCACAAACAGTCCCCAAAAGTCTCTTCGGCATTTTTATTGCCATTTTTATCATTTTGCCCTATGGTTCCAGACTTACGGGACACCCTATATATATATATATAATTTTTTATTTTTTTTAATATGGAGATAATTTTAGTTTGTGGTGAAGAATAATGTAGCCTGACTTTTTCAGAGGAATTTGCCTTAAATTGGTTTGACCAAGCATTCCTTAAGCTTAAGTTAATGAGACACTGGAATAAGATTTCGGCTTTATCTTTACACCTGTCCTCAAAAGCAAGGTGTATTATTCAGTTATTTAGTAAAATTTTACAGCAAAGTTACTTTGGTTTTGCATATCACCATCTGACATTCATTGGTAGTATTTTCATAATTATTGTTGAAGACTGCGAAAATAAAATAGATCAGTGTAATGTTTCCTTTCAAGAAGAATAGTTTGGTTTTTTTAAGTTATTTCCCAGTTTCCAGAGTTTATTTTAATGATGTAACAAGCCATGATAAAAGTGAACAAACTTTTGAGCACAAACTATCATTTGAAATTATGACAATCTTCAGGTATAAATATTGTAGTAGTAGTAGTAGTAGTAGTTCATGGGGGCAGACCTACAAACATATACAATATACCAGATATGAATACTGAAGTGTTGTAATCAAATATGAATGCTTTCCATTTAAATGGTAATGAATTCAGTAAATTTACATTTTAATCAACTATCAGCATGGCCGTAACTACCTATGAGGTCACTGAGGTCCGGACCTCGGTAATTATTTCCTAAAAAAAAAGAGACAACCGTTCTCCGTGTATGAAACGCATATTACCGCTTTTCTTTTGAAAAGAGGGAGCGTCGAGCATTTTGTGTTTTGTTTTTAGTGTATAGCTTGGGTTGTGTTTGTAGATGTCATTTTGGTCTGAATTTTGCTCATCCCGCCACGCTAAAAAAAAATCTGGACCTCGCTAATTTCTAAACCCTAGTTACAGCCCTGACTATCAGTGTCAATAATAATTGATTACACATGAATACATGGGGACTGCTTTTTTCTGTTATTATTATTATTATTATTATTATTATTATTATTATTATTATTATTTATAAGAATTTCATTTGATTCCCTTCTTAAAAAGTGTTGAAAGAAAAACATCAAATTTGAGTTTGAAATAAATCAAATGGTATTTTCTGGAAATTTGTAATTTGTCTAGCAAGACTAAAATTTTGATGCATGCTGATACCTATTAGTTTAGTATCACTAATTATTTAGAATTATTGATACTTTACAACTAGTTGTTCTCGCATAAGTCCAGCATCATAGGAGAAATTCATATTTTTCTATTTCTACAAACCATAATTCATATTTTTCTCTTTCTACAGGCCATAATGTCTGTGAACAAGGAAGAACGAATCCAGATAATTCTATTCATAGGAAATCGGAGTCAAAGAGAGGCTGCTGCTGAATTTAACGGACTGCATCCAGACCGCGAGCCAATAACACAGAGTTGTGTTAGCAGACTTGTTGCAAAGCTTAAGGAAACAGGATCCATAGAAGATAAACCACGCAGTGGACCTTCAAGGAGGTCCACTGACGATGATACAGCGACTGCTATCCTGGCTCATTTTAACAGAAGTCCCAATAAGTCTCTTCGGCGATTGTCCACTGTGACAGGAGTGTCGAAAAGTAGCATCCATCGCATTCTTCAGGCTCTCAAATGGCATCCATATAAACTTCAGATCCTACATACAGAACTTAAGCGATGATGATCCCGACTGGCAGATGGAATTTTGTGAATGGGCTACGGAACAATATGCTCGGGATGCCAATTTCCCATCCACCATTCTGTTCAGTGATGAGGCTGTTTTTTTATGGAAATGGTGAGGTAAATCGACAGAACACCCACTACTGGTCTCAAAACAACCCTCACTGGTATACCTCTTCAAAGGAGCAAGGTGCATCTTGGGTGATGGTATGGTGTGGCATTTGGAAGGATCGTATCATAGGCCCCCTCTTTCTCAATGAACATGTCACTGGAGACACGTACATATGTATGCTCAAGGAAGAAGCATTTCCCAGTGTCCTGAATGAAGAAGGAAATTTCCTAACATGGTTCCAGCAAGATGGCGCTCCTGCACATTACAGCACCCAAGTAAGGGAATACCTGTACCAACAATTCCCTGGTCATTGGATAGGACGTCATGGGCCTGTGGAATGGCCAGCTAGAAGCCTGGATCTCACGCCACTAGATTTTTATCTCTGGGGCCACTTGAAAGCGCTGGTATACACAGAGAAAATTAGGAGTGTTGAACATTTGCAGCAGTGCATTGTTGGGGCATGTAACACCATTATTCCTGACATCATTCACCGCGTGCTTGCTGACTGGGTATCACGTCTGAATTTGTGTATTGAAATCAATGGTCGACATATCAAGCACATTCTGTAAATAAAAGCTTTTGTTTTGTCTTTTATTATTTTTTTTCCTATGATGCCAGACTTATGGGACACCCTATATAATATATATATATATATATTAGGGTCTCTTATTTTCGAAGTGTTGATTTTTTTTAGGTTGTGCCCCCTCAACCAGTTCCATTGGTTGAAAAAACATCACATATAAAATTTTTTTGGATTGAACAATTTTTAGAGGTCGCCCCCGCTTATTAAAGTTCATAAAATATAGCTATTATTTATGCAATTAATATTTGAAATTACTAGCAGTTGTCAAGTATACTAAACATATGTTTTTAATTAATTAATCATCATATTTATGATGAATTCAATTAAATGAATATATTAGAGATAATTGTCAAGTTTGTAGCTGAAAATATTGCTTGATAAGACAAGATCAACCTGTTTAAACATGTTTCATCAAGAATGCTCCAGATTATGTTGCAATTGTTTATTTGTCATCATTCAGTGTTCTGCTGTCATAAGTAAAAGGTGTGTAACTGTGTATCACTATACTTCTTTTTTGCTATTATCAGATAATAAACTATGTTATTTATATTTTTCACAATTATTTATACTGATTTTGTTATTAGTGTTTGAAAAAAATTTAATGAATTTAATGAAAAAATTAGAATTTATGCTCTTATACACACACATGAAGTTTTAAACAATGTTGCTATTTGTCACAAAGAATTTAATTTAGTTCAATGGAAATTTTACCTGACATGTGTTTCATGATCTGTGTTTCTATCAGTGGCGTCACTAGAGGGGTGTAGGGGTTTTTTGTGCAGTGTTTGAGCAGAAATTTATTATTTTTTATAAAAATATCCCTGTAGTTAGTTATAACAACAAAAACATTTTTCGTAAGCCCAGCTTACATGTATCAATATACCTACAAGGCTAAAACTCTATGCTAATTCACTTTTTGAACCTTCTAATGCGCTCTGGTCAGAGCTGTCATTATTACCCAATTACAATGACACTTCGAATCACGTGGTTTCGTCTGCACGCTCTACAAGCACGCGCTGTTGTTTTTGTTGCTGCTGGTGTTTTTATAGTCGCTGATTTTGTCAAATTTTCTGTTGTTTTAGCTACAATATTGTGGTAATTAGTATTTGTGAACCTATATCAATAACTTTTTGAGAATGAAGTAGTAATTAAAGGAAAAGAAGGAGAAAAATAAAAAAAGGCTTCCGCTCAGTTGTTGCAGCCTCTGTCTTTATGATGTTGCAGCCTCAAATTTATGAGTATATTTCCATATGCATTTGTCTACAACTTCTACATTATTTGGGCCGTTATTGATTATGCAAACCTAATCCATTAATGTATCTCATGTAACGGTAAAGTTTAACGTTAAAATGAACATAATTTTGATGTAGTTCTTAAACGTTTTTACTTCGAATTCTATTGTTTTCTTACCGAATTTTCACTTTAACCACATGAAACTATGTAAATGTAAATACATTTAGGCTGTGCGTATGATATTGTAATTTAAAGGAGTAATTTTAATTTTGCTAGTTGTTTATGTCACTACTATTGCCATTACATTCAGTGATATACGGGAATTACGATTTACGAGTAACATTAGTACAAAAAACATTACTAAGGATTCTGTATGGTCTGGTACGGGAGGAGGTCCATGGGGGGGGGGTGACACCATGAGTTACCGCACTGGGTGACACCAACCCTAGTGACGCCACTGTTTCTATTTCCAATAAAATAGCAAAATATAAATTTCTACTACAAAAATATTTATTCCTTGTTTCTTAGATTAAAAAATAATAGGAATAATAATTGAGAAAAATACGTTAGATTTATAAAATAGACCAAATTAACTTTGTCTACCAAATTTTTTTTTTTTTTGTAATTTAAAAAAGTCAAAACAGTGATTTAGCCCTGCTCTACAAAACCATAACACTACATTAATATTTTGTTTTCTTATTTTGCAGATGAATACAAGAAGACCATTCTATTTGCTCGGATCTACAGTAGATGATATTAAAGGCTCAAAGCTGCCCCCATATAGGCAAGCTTTTGGTTATTTTATGCACCTCCACAGAGAGAAAAACATGACAATCCGCGATGCTCTGCGTCAATCTATTCGAGCCACAATAGTTATCTGGGATAAGGCCAATATTCCTACTCAGCAGGAACCTCGTGCCATGAAGAAGTTAGAGAATTTCTTTAACGAATGGACTTGCTTAAAGAAGCATGCTTCCAGAACAAGCCAGAGCCATAAAACCAAGGAGGCTGATTTTGTAGAGCGATTGGAAGATCTCTTTGACATCGCCCATGGAGACGCTGAGAAGCTGATCAAGAATCGTGAGGACTGGGAGTTCCTTCAACTGCAAAGACAAAAAGGTCGTCCTGGCTCAATCGGTGGTGTGGACACTGTACATCTTCACCGCACAAAAAATGCAGTCAAACGGTTGGAAGCTGAGGCAGAGAGAAAAAGAAAGTCAGAATCTTTGATGGAGGCGTCTACTAGTCAAGTTGTACTGGCTTCTTCCACATCTTCCAGCAACACTGATGAAAGTGAGAATGAGGAGGAGGAGCCCAAAGGAGCTTGTGCTTTACCAAAATCTAAGAAAAACGAGGCATGAAAAACATCATGACTATTCAGATGTCTGCTGCCCTGGATCGTACACAAATTTCCTCTAGAAAGGCAACATTTATCCTCGCAGAGGCAGCTAAAAGCTTTGGTTTGGACGCTTCAGATTACAACATAAACCAACATTCTATCCATCGCCTTCGAAATAAGAACCGAGCTCGTCATGCTAAAGAACTTAAGGAGCATTTCCATGGAGAATGTTCTATGACAGTCCACTGGGATGGCAAGATGATGGAGGACCTCACCTCGCACAAGCACATTGATCGTCTCCCAGTACTTGTGTCAGGACCTGGTGTTGAACAGCTGCTTGGTGTCCCCAAAATCCCAAACTCAACTGGAGAAGCACAAGCTGAAGCCGTCTTTAACTGCCTGAATGAATGGGGAATTACAGAGAGAGTAAAAGCAATTTGTTTCGATACAACAGCTTCAAACACGGGTCAATATAGTGGAGCCTGTGCTCTCATCGAAGCAAAATTGGGACATGATGTTTTGTACTTGCCTTGTAGACACCATGTTTTAGATTTATTGTTGGGAGCTGCATTTGAAGCAACATTGGGATCTACATCAACTGGTCCAGAGATATTGATCTTTAAGCGTTTTCGTGACAATTGGACTTCTGTTGATCAAAGCCAGTTCCAAACAGGTGAGACAGACACGATTACTAAAGAAGCAATTATCCAGTCTAAAACTGAACTAATTCAGTTTGCTAGATCCCAGGCACCTATGCTACGGGATGACTATCAAGAACTTTTGGATCTGTCCATCATCTTTCTTGGAGGTGTCCCCAATAAAGGCATCAAGTTTCGTGCACCAGGTGCCATGCATCGAGCTCGCTGGATGTCCAAAGCGCTCTATTCTATCAAGATGTGGCTTTTTCGAAACCAGTTCAAGATGACTAAGACTGAAGAACGAGGAATTCGAGATCTTTCCCTTTTTTCTGTTCTCATCTATATGAAGGCTTGGACAACATCCTCACTCCCTATTGAAACCCCATTTAATGACTGGCTCCTTATGAGGTCATTGATTAATTATCCTAACAAAAAGATTTCTGATGCAACTAAAAAAAAGCTCTCTAACCACTTATGGTACCTGTCTGAAGAAGCAGTTGGTCTTGCTTTCTTTGATGAGCGAATTACTACAGATGTAAAGAAACGCATGGTAAAGGCATTAGAAGATGAGTCCACTGATAGACCACCCAAGCGTCCTCGGATTCCTGAATCGACCTTCTGCTCTGGTGAAGGACTACACCAACTTGTTACAAGAAATACTAGAGAATTCTTTACTAAGCTGAATTTGCCAGAAGGATTTCTGAACAAGGCACCCAGCACTTGGACATCCAACTGTGAATATTTAAGGGCCAGAGCTATTGTTGCAGCTCTATCTGTTGTAAATGACCGGGCAGAACGTGCAGTAGCTTTAGTTCAAGAGCTGAATAAGAAATTGACAGTGGGGGAAGAGCAGCTCCAGTTCCTGCTCCAAATTGTTGCAAAACACCGCCAGAGTCACCCAGTTCCATCAAAAACTGTTCTTCTCAAAAAATAACCATCAATGAGGTCGCACCTTAAAATACACCATATTGTATAATCATTGTATATTAAATAAATGTTGTATAAGGAAATAATGCTAATTAAAGTAATTAAAGTATGTAAATAGCACTGGCATTTTGAATTTATCTCTATATAATAAACTAATGGTTTTTTTTTGTAGCAATGCTTCATTGCTGATTGTATATAAAAAAGAGCCAGGAAGGATTTTGGATAGGAGAAAAAGGATTGGGATAAAGAAGGATTGAGGACCAAAGGATGGATTATAACAACATCAAGGATAGGTTAGAAAAGGATCAATGATAAATAAGAAGGCCTATACTTATAAAAACGAATCAAACTAAAAAAAGAAGGAAGGAATTATGTGTATAATGAGCATAATCATATGTCAGGAGCTATTATGCCATGGTCACCATTTTTATTAGCCGGGGCGACCCCTAAATATGAGCCAATTTGTGTCAAACTTTCAAGTTTTTGTTTTTATGCTAAATGGAACTATTTTAGGGGGCGCAGATAAAATAATTCAACATTTCAATTTTTGACTACCCAATAAGAGACACCCTAATATATATATATATATATGGTGGTTCAGGAGGAAAGGTCAATACTTCGGGAGGTGATAGCATCAGTCATTGTGAGAAAAAAAGTTCATATGAACATGTCTAATTCTGAATGGTTACAGAGATAGAGCTGTTTGAATCCACAAATACAAAAGCATTGTTAATGGTAATCAAGAAAGAGAAACCAATTTGTTAATAACATTTAATGTTTAAACATTGGCATTTTCAATGGTATCAGATACAGAAATGACAAATTTGTTACAGTTTACAATACGTTTTCGAAAATCATACCATTAACCTCAATGCACTTTGCAACTCATGTGTGAAGATCGCGTGTTGTTCGTCTGAGTTGATCTTGATGTTCCTTTATGTGGGCAGCAGCATCCAAAATGCACGCGAGCAATTTGTCTTGTGTATCCACCTTTCTTTTGTAAACTTGACTTTTCATCCACCCCCACAAACAATAATCTAATGGAGAGAGGTCTGGAGACCTTGGTGGCCATTGAATGGGACCACCGCGGCTGATCCATCACCCAGGGAAAGTTTGATTTAGGTATTGCATCACCAGACGGGTAGAATGTGGAGGAGATCCATCATGCTGAAAGTACATACCAGTGCGTGTAGCCAAAGGAACATCCTCCAATAGTCCTGGCAATTTATTTTGCAGAAATTCTAGGTAACTTTGTCTTGTAAGACGATTCTCTAAAGTAACAGGGCCAATCAGCTGATCATCGATGATACCGCACCACACACTGGTAGAGGAGCGATGGTGAAAATTTGTTTCCACGGTGGCATTTGGATTTTCATCTGACCACCGATGAGAGTTAAGAGTGTTGTTGATACTGTCACGGTTGAAAGTAGCTTCATTGGTGAACAGTATTAATCGAAGCAATCGGCGATTAGCATTTACCCAATGACAAAATTCCAGTCACATGGCAGTCTCTCCTGTTTGAAGGTGTTGTACATGCTGTACATGATATGGATGCAAGCCTTCCTCATGTAATGTTTGCCATACTCGTGTGTGTGGTACACCGAGACATATAGAAATTCTTTGTGAGCTAGTAGTAGGACTTAGGACTACGCTCTACCAACTGAAGAATGTTTTCCACTTCATCCACATCTTGTTGACCTTCACGTTCAGATAAAACATGAGTGCTGGGAAGTGTACCAATCTCACGCAATTTGTTGAAAACCCTGGTAAACACACTTCGATCCAGAATTTTGCGGTTTGGAAACTGTCGGTATTCTGCAACAGCAGCTGTTGCACTTCCATCGCAAAAACCATAGACATACACCATATCTGCATATTTGTTATGCGTGAAGGTGTGTGGCATTCTTAACACTGCTTCAAACACCAATATCACACTCAACAATCAGCTGCAGATTGGCTTATGTTACATGCTTACATTACAGCTTACATGGTTCAAGGTTATAGGGGAGGGAAGGGGGAGGAAGAGCTGCCCACGCATCAGATTCAAACAGCTCTATCTCCATAACCATTCAGAATTAGACACATCTTCGTATGAACTTTTTTTCTCACAATGACCGATGCTATCACCTCCTGAAGTATTAACCTTTCCTCCTGAAACACCCTGTATATATGTGTGTGTGTGTGTGTGTGTGTATATATATATATATGGGATGAATTTCACAATTAAACGGGTAAAATGAATGAATGATGTAAACCCACAAGGAAAAAAATTATTCCAAGGCCTTTTGTGTATTTCAAGTTGTATTCGATTGGATGTATGCAATGTAACTCAGTATATATAGGCCAAATGGGTAAAACGTTAGATATTAGGGCAAAACAGCAAATAATTCTAATGCATTGTTTAACCATATGTATAGATATAATCATAGCATTAAGTGGGATAGTTCTAAAGCACTTGTTAAAAACAGATATATAAATGAAAGAAATATTCTAAAATGTGCATTTATCCATTTTAAAAATAATTTGAATAACAGTGCATGAATGTATAAAATTGACAATATCCTGTTTAAATTCCTTCTGCCTCTCATTAAGTCTTGTTAATTATGTGCTAATCTTTTTGTTTCCACTCTGCTGTATATATATGGCACTAGGAAGATTCCCAATGGGAAAATTGTCATTGGGAAAACTACCTGTCAGAAAATTGCCAGGTGGAAAATTACCAACTGAAATAAGGGAAAATTCCATTGGAAGAAGTTGCCATTGGCATAATTGCTAGGAGAAATAATTTATGAAAAACCTTTTGGATTAAGTACAAGATTAAACTTAATTTGAGGATTGAAAAAAAGGCTTTAAAATTGAAAAATTATTAAAATTACACCAAACTTTATTATAAAAATAGTAAATTAAGTTTACATTATAAGTTGGATATTTGAAAAGGTAACATATATTTAACTTAGACAAGATAACCCTAAAATACATGAAGATTATATGCAATGGATCTTAAATATGACATTTTATCATTACCATTGTACTTTGCAACGAAATTCTTTATTCTGGAATTTATATCCCTGTATTTTTTTCTCATATGAAATGAATCACCTCGTTCGTGTTGTATTCTCTTTGTTTTCGCCAAACTTTCTTCATTTTTTAAGGAGTTAATTAGCTTCCAGATATTAGGGTGTGAATTACTCAGTTTTGTTTAAGACATTATGAAAAGCTTCAATACTGTTGTTGGTACGAGGCAACGAATTCTCCAATTGGGAGTAAACATTCCAGTTAGGAATTGGGAACATGGGAGTGTCTCTTCTTCTATTAAGACACGTTCCTCTTTCAATTCCAATATAAGTAAATTCAAAATATGAAATAAATTCTTGTGGAATATCTACATCTCCAGAAAGCTCCTTAAAAGCATCAATAACATCTTGGCATGGGACAAAGGCGAGAGCTGAAAAATACTGCATCTTCAAACAAAATTCACCGTCGTTGTGGTACTGTTGTCGTAATCCCGTGTCAACAATTTTTCTGTACAAAGACTGGCAGAAATGGAAGAAGCAACCATTATGGTGAGCATGTGGAAACGCACTTATAATTCCATTGATGGACGCTTCTTCAAAATCACTCATAATGTTCTCAGGGTCATCATGAACTAATTCTTTAATTTGGGTGTAAAAATTTCTAAGTAACTTCAGTCTTGTTGGGTAAGAGTGCAAAGACACAGGGAATGCTGAAATTTTCCATTTGTATGTGAATTGTTAGAAGTAATACATTTCTGGAGCCACTTTAAAGGTGCCATCGACCGCCCAGTTTTTGTACCTTTTTAGATTATGTAAACCATCATCTGTCGCAAAAATTAACATTCAATTTGCATCGTCGATCCCAGAGTCGTATTGAAGAAATTTTTAGCCTGAATCAAGCTTTTGAAATTCAGTCAGTATACTATAACATGTCCTTCCAGATGGAACAGATGGGAAGTTGCGCGCTTGTTGTCTCCAGTTACGAACATTTCTGCTCATGTGATTCACATTTGTTAGTTGAGAAAGAGCATATTCATCCAGTGATGAAGTACACTCAGAAATCAATGAACGACTCAATTGATGGGATACTGCAGCTTTAGCTTTCAATACTCCATGAACTTTTTTGGCATCAACTCTGTCTTTGCTTGCTGAATGGTTATGCTCATTCACTGATTTTATCACTTCATAATTGTGCATAATTGACTGTGTGTGTAATCTTGCTTTGCAGCTCTCTTGTTTTCTTGCAATACATTCCCAATACAGGGCTATTCAAAATGATTCACCTGATTTCAAATGAGAATATTTTTTAATGTTACAAATACAGTGATTTGTGATACATCACCCAAAAGAAAAACTGTCCAAATTTTGTCTCTCACCTCATAAATGCTCTATGTGACTTCCCCTAGTTACACGAGCAATGTCGACACGCTAGTCGAATTCCTCCCATACTCGCTCCAGCATGTCCGTTGTCACTGACTCTACGGCAGTAACAATGCGAGTTCGGAGCTCATCCAAAGATGTGGGCAACGGTGGCATGTACACAATATCCTTAATGTACCCCCAAAGGAAGAAGTCGCATGGTGTAAGATCCGGCGACCTAGGGGGCCAGCTGTGGAGCACCAAGTCATGGGGCCAACAAAACGCCTTCTGCTGTGCGGATGCCATCTTCACACTGACTGTTTGTTGCTAGGCTAGGCTAGGCCACGGCGTGATTTTGGAGCCCTCTCGCAGTGATCTTGTAAAACTCGGAGATTTCCTCTTTCATGTGGTGTATGCCCAGTTGATGCACGGTTGATACGTACGGAAATATTCTCAGTTGAAATCGGATGAATCATTTTGAATAGCCCTGTATATTACTGTACCACTTTTCTTACAACCATTTTGGTGGTACATATACTGTAGTTCATCTACAGCTATGTCTCGACCATGTTCACTCTTAATCATAGACACCATCTTGGGTAAAAATATTTGTGGCCAAAAATGAGACTCCTTCGACAACAATAAGGGGTCCCAAGAAATCACGCCTTATGTCAGAGAGCACAGACTCATCACTTCTTCATCATTTCCCCCTTCTGCTTCTTCGGAAAATCCTTCCTGTTCTTCAAAACTGCTTTCAGCAGGTACTGTTTGTCTTCTTCCTTCATTGTTAGGGCAGTATTGAATTTCTCAATGAGAACGATCCCCATTCAGCCAAGTCGTTCACCACAGCCAGGACGCGGACCCTAGCTAGGCCTGCTTGGTAGTGTGGGTCACTTTCCCAAGATGAAGCTGGATTTTTGACGAAGGCGCCGTTGATCCCGAGTGCGGTGAAGAGATCCTTCGTCCTTGAGGTGAGGAAATCTGAAATCATCTTTCCTTTGAAGGAGCCGAGGACAGTCTTCCCCTCCAGACGCTTCAACACTTTCCTCGATACTGGCTTGGTGAGGTTCTCTCGCATTCTTTGTTTCTCTTCCTGAGGAACCCCTTGATCGAAGAATGCCAAGCCAACCAGTGTCTCGGAGAAATACCAGAGGTGTCGTTTCATGGCCGCTTGCGCTTGCTTGGCGACGTCGACGATCACGGCATCTTCCTGCAGTATTTCCAGGTCCAGCAAGAACTCCAGATCCACACGTGGGGCCTGCTCTGCTCTCGTCGCACGACTCCAAGCCTTTGTGTAGGCCAGGGCGACGAACAGGCAGATTTCTGTGACTCCTTTCAGCTCCTGCCCGGTCATCCTGAACTGGTCCTGAAGGAGGTACAGCTTCAATCCGTAAATGGCTTTTGCCATCCACGCGCATTAGGGTGGTCCAAAAAGTTAAAGCATCGACTAAGTTCTCTCCACAAGGTTGGTTTTATGCCTCTTGGTGTGGACAGTATTTGTGCAAAGTTTCACGTTATTTGGTTAATATTTAGGGGTTGCCCCACTTTCCCCCTTTTTGAAAATTTGGGAAAATATATAGACAACTGAATAACTAAATTTTTTTTTGGTTCTCAAAGAATATGAAAGAAAACAGTAAGACAATAGGACATGATAATGGGTGTATCTTCATTATTTCTTCTGCATCAGAGTCGCCTTGGATGGTATTGGTATCTGTTTTCAGTGGGTGGCTACGAGTTGTAGGAGGTACTGCTTCTGGTCCTCGTTTCGTGTCAAAGTGTCATTGTAGCGTTGTGCGAGAGCAATACCTCGCTCGGCAGCATCATTGATGACTTTCATCTTTAAGGCGCGATCTCTAAGTTCCCTGTAGTTCTTGTCATTTGGCCATTCCCATGGATCTTTTTGAAGTAACTGGCGCGCTTCCTCCTTACCTCCAACTTTCAAGGCATCAAAGAGGGTCAATGTCCTTTTCGTGACGAAGGATGCCACATCATTTTCAACACCAGCTTCCGCCCTGTCGATTCGTCGGGGGCAGCCATTCTTTTGGGGATGTTGGAGGTGTTGAACCATTCTCCTTTTGGTATCAGGATCGATCCTATTATCGTTCTTAAGAAGGCCAGTCCAATCAGATGCTCCGACAAGTACCACAGGTGGCGTCTTAGAGCTGTCTTCGCCGCTTGTGCAGCTCCTCCATGTGGATATTTTTCCAGAAGATGCAGCATTTTGAGATCATTGAGAGGAGCTTGTGTCCCCATTGGCGCTTCATGCCAGTACTTGACGTAAATCAGACTGACAAATAAAGCCAGCTGAGTCACGTTTCGTTCTTCGCGTGCTGTGAGCTTGAATTGATAGTGAAAGAGGTAGATTTTGAGCGCATAAATCGCCTTCGCCATCCATCTCGCGTGGTGCATGGGACCCGGAGCTCGGATAAAGAGTTGACCACCAGTCTTTCCCCCCAGGAAGAGCAAAGATAGTTCAAGGAACTCCTTGTAGTCGTCACGAGGTTGGCTTGCCTGAAGAGCGTTAGGTAAGTAAGTGAGCATCTCTTTTCTCATCTCTTGGAGTTGTGTGTTCTCGAACAAGCTGTCTGATGCTGAGACAAATGCTTCGTGGGAGAGATGGCCATTCCTTTTGAAATCGCTTAAAAAGGCCTGTTTCAGGACTTCCTGTTGAGCCAAATATTGAGGCAAAGACATCAGCAAGTACGACTTCAAGTATATGATGTCGACAACCGATCCAAACTAGCTCGTGACCCAATGCTTCTTCAATCCTGACACAGGCTCCACGATGTAAACCCGTGTTTGACGCAGTGGTATCGAAGACGAGACCTCTCACATGCTGTTCCACGTTCCATAATTTCATAGTTTGAAGGCATGCCTGGGCCTGTGCTTCTCCAGTTCCTTGTTTCATCTTTGGGACACCAAGCAGCTTCTCCTGTCCATTGAATGTTATAAGGATTGCTATCCGATGCACATTCGTCTTCTTCCCTTCAATGCCGGGGAGAAGCTTTCCGTCCCAATGGAGAAGGACAGGGTCTTCTAGAGAGAATGATTCTAGGTCTTCTCGAGCTGCCTGTTCTCGCCCACTTTCTCTGTAGCGATGAATAGAGCTCCGAGAGCACATCATCCCAGACAGATCATGCCCCGCGGCCTGTAATACAGCTCCAATGACTTCTGGAGATTGGAAAATGTTCGTAACCTTGTTCTTGGGACGCTTTGGTGCCGGAGCTTCAGACGAAGAAGGAATCGGAACCAATGGTCTATAGTCGTCGTCGTCGTCTTGCGAAAAAAGGGAAGAAGAAGAAGAGGAAAGATCAATTGATGACACACCTGCTTCTTCCAAATCTTTCTGTGTTGCTTCATGCCTTGCCTTCCTCTCGGCTTCCTTCTCCATTCTGGATCGCTTTCTGTCCTCTTGTGTAGTCATTTCCTTATCAATGCCAGCCATGCTGCAAGAATTGACATCTTTGCGCTGCATGGACAGGAAATTTCGGTCCTCAACATTGACAATTGTGCTCATGGCATCACTGGTTGCGATGTCAAACAGTTCCTGGATGTCCGCTTTGAAGATGTCTTCATTCATTCTATCGCTGGCACGTTGCCTGGTCCTGTGCTTCTTGAGTGTTTTGTAGCAGTCTAAAAGCTTTGAAAGCTTACGGACACAGGAGTCGATCCGTTGAGTTGGGATCCGCGCTCGGGTCCAGACTTCAATCACCCTCTGGCATGCCTGGTTCAGACTGTCGGAGGTGGTTTGCTTTTGATTGATGTGGTGGTATTGCCCCAAGAGGAGGGCGTCAAGGCATGTAGGGAGCCTTGACGTGGATAAAGTTCCAGTTGCCATCCCTAGAAGCCAAACTTTTGGAATTGATCGAGTTTGAGCCATTGGACCTACGGAAGAAAAAGTACATTATTAATATATTATATTCAGAGTGGGGCGACCTCTAAATATTCACCAATCACGCTGCAATTTTGCACAGACCATGTGGACACTAAATGGACAAAAACCACACTTGTGGAGACTATCTAAGATAATTTTGAAATTTCCCCCTATGGATTTGGACCACCCTAACGCGCATGGTGGTATGCTCCTGGCTTCCGCAGTGGCACATTGGCGACAGTCCCTTCCCCAAGAAAGAGGATAACTAGTTGAAGAAGTTCTTGGTAGTCATCCCGCGGCTGACCAGAAGCCAGAGCTTCCTTCACGACAAGGACAGTTCGGTCCTTGAGACCCTGAAGAGGTCCAGCGATGCTGCAGCTATCTGAATCAATAGCAGTGGTGATAAGAGATCAGTCGATGAAACCCCACTGCTCCTGGAATCTTTTGAAGATCCCAGAGGTGGGACCCATCGAAGACCGGAAGACTTGGTCCAGGACAATTTCGTACATATGGTGCCTGCATGCTAGGTAAAGAAGTTGCTTCCTGAGACCCTCCTCAATCTTGACGCAGGCTCCCACTTGAATCCCGGTGTTCGATGCTGTTGTGTCGAATGATAACCCCTTGATTCATTCGGACAGGTCGTGTTCCCGCACAAGATCAATGCAGATGCGTGCCGTCTCTGCTCCCGTGCCAGCTGGAACTTTCGGAACTCCAAGCAGCTTCTCCTGGCCATTCCCGGTGACCAGCACAGCAATCCGGTCCACAGATCCATCACCTGTGATTTCAGGCAGCATTTTCCCATCCTAGTGCAACACCAAGGGCTCCTCAGCCCAGAATTCTCCCTCTTGATACGCCTCTGCTGCTTGCTTCCAAAGCGACTGGCAAGCACAATACATTGTGGAAGAGGAGATGGATACCTCGTTCAAATCGTGCCCCAAGATTGCGCGACGACGGTGTAGGACATCGCTGCATCATGATAAGAAATGTTCATCCAGTCGTACGCAACAGCCACATCCTGAGTGATGAGGTTCCTCGACCGCTTCCTTGGAGGAGGACATGAAGCAGACGTGGAGGCTGCCAAGGAGGGATCATCTTCCGCAGATGGTGACGCCGAGGACGAGGAGCTGTCTTCAAGAGTAGCAGCTTCTGTAACCATCTTGGCCCGCTCGAATTCCCGGTGTTGTGTCTCCTCCTGCTGTTCCTCTCAACGCCTTTTCCTACTCTCCATTTGGGCCAGCTTCATGTCTGCCAATCCCATACTGCTCTCTGGTGGGTCCTCCTGCTGACTCTTGTAGAAGAGCTTGTCTTCCTCATTTGTCATCATAGAAAGGGCATTGGAATGACCAATATCGAGGATTTCGTTCTTGAGTTCCGCCTTGAACATGTCCTCCGCAACACGACAGCTCTCCTCAGATCTGTTCCTGCTTTTCACCAACTTGTCGTAACACTGGAGCAGAGTTTCCATTTTCTGAAGGGCACTGTCCTGCCTCATAGTAGGGATCCTTGCTCTTTTCCAGAGCACCATCACAGCATCCAAACAGATGTTCAGACATTTTCTCCATCCTAGGTTTTCCTGTTTTTGATGGAAGAAGCACTTTTGCAAGACTTGCAACTTCGTCGGCAGGCGGCTACCCAGGATCTCCTTATTCGGGTGTCCAATGAGCCAAACCTCTTTCTTGCTTCGAGTTACCATGTTTATCTGCAATGAGGAAATATGCGAATTAGAAAAGAGTACAAATACGCGATGGTAGACACAACGAGGACAAAACTCGACAACTGACACAAAGGACAGAGAGCAGTGCACCCTTCCATCAGGAAGCAAGGCAGTCGACTAACACTAGAACAGCTGAAATTAGAAATACCTAAGCAATCTGAAGTGTCAAATCTCAGGACCCCTAAACGTGTTCTGATCTGGTTGAAACCTGTTCAGACGAGTTTCCTCGGCAAAAGGAACAGGGGCATCAATGTGGATTGAACTTCCTTCCACTTCATCCATCAACCACACTGTCATGAAACACCCTAATATATATATTATATATAAAGTCTGTCACCCTGTCTGTCTGTGTTTATATATATATATATAAACAGACAGACAAGGTGAGTCATGATGAAATGTCATAGCTGAGGTCATTCCCAATCAAAAACTTCATATGAATATACCGGTAGGTCTGATTCTTAATGGTTATGGAGCTATGGATGTTTGAATGTTTAAAAATAAGAATAAGCGAACAAATAGCTGCTGGTTTTTATTTGTGAATTTACAATAACTGTTCAAAATGACTACCCTCAGCCTCAATACACATCACAGTTCATCTGTGAATTGCGTGTGTAGTTTGCATTATTTTATTATGATTGTCCTTTATGATGGCTACAGCATTCAAAATGTGACAGAGTAATGCATCTCATGTTTCCTCTCTTCTCTGGCACACCAGATCTCTCATGCACCCAAAGAGATGAAAATCTAGGGGGGGTTAGGGCTGGAGATCTGGGTGGCCAATTTTGTGCACCACCACAACTAATCCATCGACCAAGGAAGCAGTCATTGAGATGCATTACATTACATTACATTTGGAAAACATGAAGCCATGGGGGCCCTATTGAAGTTGTCCAAGTCATGAGCCAATAATAATAGAATCCTACAAAACATCAATCTCAAATCAGCCAACTAATGTACAACTCTTTACTACTATCAAAGTAGCCTACAAACTCAACCTAAAAATATACAGTATTTACAATCTACAAACTATCTCATTCATGAAAAAGTCAAATTTTTCTTAAAATTATTAATGAACTACTGTTTACCACATCATATGGCAAGTCATTCCAAAAATCTACTACTATGACTGAAAAAGTATTTTCTTAGATAAAGTCTACAAGGCTGTTTTCTAATTTTCTTATGTCCATGAGTTATTCCATCAGTATCTAGTGAGAAAAAGTTATACATCTAAATTGTCCAAACCTGAAAACATTTTGAACATCTGTATCATATCTCCGCTCATACACTCTCTCTCAAAACTAAACATACCTAGTTCCTTTAATCTTTCCCTGTATTCCAATCTTCTTAGGTTAGGAATAAGCTTGGTTGCCATATGTTGCACACCTTCAAGCATATTGATATCATTTCAAAAGTGAGGGGATCAAGCTTGAATGCAGTATTCTAAGTGAAGCCTAACGTAAGAATTATATAATTTACAGATGACTTACTCTTGTAACTAACATTCCTCTTAATAATACCTAACTTTTATTTGCCTTATTTCTAGCCTCTAAGCACTGCTTAGAAAATTTTGGATCACTACCAACTATAATGCCAAGATCCCTCTCCTGTCTAACATCCTCCAACCAGTTAGTTCCCTTGCATCTCATGACTAAAGTTTTCATTATTTCTACCAAAGTGAGTGACACTGCATTTTTTAACATTGAATTCCAATTGCCATTTACTAGCCCAAGCAACTCTTCTATCAAGATCCTTTTGCAGTTTATAAGAATTTTCTCTATTTGTAGGCAATTACTTTTGTATCATCTGTAAATTTAGAAATTTTACAACCTACTCCTTTCTCTAAATCATTTAGATATAAAGTAGAGAGTAATGGACCTAAAACTGATCCCTGTTCAACCCTACGTTTCACTCTCTGCCACCCAGATTCATGACCATTTAGAATTACTCTGTTCTTTGTCTTCCAACCATTTTTCTACCCAATTTCTAGCTGACCGAATATCCCATGAGCTTTTAATTTATATAGAAGTCTCTTGTGTGTCTTATGTGGAACCTTGTCAAATGCTTTACTAAAATCCAAATAAATAATGCCTACATCATTTCCATTATCTACTTGTTAATTGCAAGACTTTTACTGGTAATTATGAGGGTTTGAGACTGAGTTCATGGAATATAATTTTTTACGATAGATGGTTACAATATTTTAGACATGATGATTGATGAAAATATAATCAAAAGTTTGGAAGTAGGTGAGAGTTTGGGATGTAGTGATCACCAAATTATTAGGTTTAAGCTATTGATAGAAAACAGTAAGGATAGTAATGTAATAGAAGTCCCTGTTTCTCAGGGTTAATTTTGATAGTTTTGCGGACAGGATGAGAGTAGTGAACTAGGCTAATTTATTCTTGGGTAATGACAAATTTTCATTGGCAGGTGTTTAAGGAAAGTTTTTTGAATATTGAAAGGGAGTTTATTCCGCATAGGCCCAAGTGTGGTAGAAATCATGGTAGGCCCAAGTGGTGGACTAGGAAAATAGGTGAGTTCATAAACAAGTGTAACAGGGCTTTAATAGATATATCAAGCTTAAACATCAGGTTAAAAGATCTGTTAGGAATGCTAAGTGTAATTTTGAGATACTTGTAGCTGTGGATAGTGAACATAATCCAAAAAAGTCTTTTGACTACGTCAATAATCATAAGCCGATAAAAGATAATGTAGGTCCAATAGTTGATGATAATGGCACTTTGGCTTCCACCGCATTAATATGTTTAAAAACTGTTTAGATAGGCATTTTAAAAATATTAATATGAAAATAAAAACCCACTCTAATAGAGAGAGTTTATTTCCACAACAGTTTTGACGCCCACTGGCATCCTCCTCGGGTGGATACAGAAACACGAAGGAGGATGCCAGTGGGTGTCGAAACTGTTGTGGAAATAAACTCTGTCTATTAGAGTGGGTTTTTATTTTCATATTTTGACCTTCACATAGAAAAAAAGTGAAGTTTTTTGCAAAAATATTAATGTTTAAAATAAAACAATTAGCAACAGGAGCTCTGTGGGTGATAGTCAAGGTTTGAGTATGTTGATGATTGATGCCATCTTTGTGATATGCCAGTGTTAAATTTATATTAAAAAAAATTAGACTAACATGAATTTAGATGTAGCTCCTAGTGTAAACTAACCCAGTTCTTGTTATACTCTTCATACTCCCCCCCCCCCCCCCCTTGCATGTTTGTAGTTTGCATGGTATGACAGTGTTTCTTTGAGTTAAGACTGTGTTTGCATGGTTTGTAAGCTTTCTTATTTTACTTCTTTTCATCTTTCACCCCTTTTCTATTCTGTTCAACTATTGTTCTGACTTGCTGGCAGTGGCTGGTGGATGATGATGGCGAGTCTTTCTCTCTCTCTTTCTGAATGAATGATAGGTTTTGCTACTTACTTAACCCCTTATTCTTTTCTTTTAATTCCCTATTCACCTCTTTTAACCACTTGCTCTCTTCTTTCTCTCAGGCTAACCTTAGAGTGGATCTTAGGGTCTTTGTTAGCCTTAGCTTCTGTAGATTCTGTAGACACCTGATCAGTTACAAGCATTAAAAAGTCTAAGAGATTAGACAAACAAGACCTTCCTGATCTAAACCCATGTTGGGAACTTGAAATAAGATTAAAATTCTCCAAATGATCTTCAATATTTTTCATTATAATTCTTTCTGGTATCTTTCCTATCAGTGATGTTGAACTAACAGGCCAATAATTTCCAACCTCCTCCTTACTATCCTTTTTGTGAATGGGTACTACATTTGCTTTTTTCCCTTCATCTGGTACTTCTGCATAATTAATTGACCTGGCAAACAAAATAGTACCTCAAATAAGCTTTCCTCCCCTTCTCTGAGAATCCAAGCAAATATATGATCAGGTCCAGCAGCTTCACTTGCCCTTCACTTGCCCTTCACTTGCCCTTCACTTGCCCTAACATCATTCTTCCTTATATGAATATGATCAAGTGCCTGAATTTGCAGGATCTAAAGAATTAAAATAAAAGTTATTTAAATTTTCTTCAGTAAAACGAAGGTGAAATAATCACTAAAAATACCAACAATATCCTCATCTTTTTCAAGCATCTTATGTTCTGTTGGGCCAATCCTATCATGCTTTTTATTATTGTATTCATAAAAAATAAAGAATTTCTTTGGATCTTTATTGCTATTTTTAGCTAGATTTATTTCACTATGCCTTTTGCTCTTCCTAATCAAACTATTTAGCTTATTTCTTAACTGCCAAGTCCAAAATACTGTCACTGCCTTTAAATTCCCTGAATACCCTTTTTTATTTTTTTTATTATTTTAGTTATTTCCTTATTCCTTGTTACTCCTAACAGTTCTGAAAGGAATAGACCTACATTGTACATCCTCTAAAATTTCTTTGAATCTAGACCACATCACAATAGCATTTTTATTGGCAAATTCATTATCCCACTTTACTGCAAGTTCCCTATTAAGTTCATGATCATTGGAAAGAACCAGATTTAAGATTGCTTGATCCCTCGTTGGTTTGTCTACAAATTGTGTTTGAAAACAGTCATTGTAGCAGTCAGTGAAGAAGTTACCTTCCCTATGATTGCCCTCTAAAAAGCTCCAGTCTATATGAGGCATGTTGAAATCTCCCCTAATTAATGTTCTAACACTACAATCTTTATTTATTTCTTGAATCATACTGTCATTGACTTCCTTTGTTTGGTTTGGAGGTCTGTCAAATGCACGTATCTGAATATACCGTACTCTTTGCCTGAAACACAGATATCAACCCAAATTCATTCTACCCTATTGTCTAATTTAATACTATCATACTGAACTGTAGTTAAATCATTCTTAATGTATAAGGCCAAACCCACCCCCCTGCCTATCCATTCTCTGATAAATATACATTGTATAACTATTTATCTCATACTCTGCTCTCTTGTCATTGAATGCTGCCTCACTAATCCAAGTCTCTCAAATGCAGACTATATCCAGATTTTCACTAATCATATAACTAAATAATTAATTTTTCTTATTCCTAAGACTACGTGCATTTGTATAAAAACACTTCAACCCTTCAGTTTTAACTAATTCCCTACCTTTGGCTAGCTAGTTGATATGCCTATTCCTGACATAATCTGTATTTAAGACTCAAACAATGTTTACTTTACCTATACCCTGATGCTTTATGTCCTCTATTGATCTAAAGTTATCTTTCAAAACATCAAAGAACTCACATTTTCCTCCAGAAGTCTCCCATACAAAGCAGTTCCCCTTCCCCTAAGATGTAATCCATCCTTACTGTAAAGCTCCCTCATTTCATAAAAATTATCCCACAAATCTGTGAACTCAACCCCTTCACTACATAGCATCCTAACTTTATCATGTAAGACTAAAATTCTACTTGTAAACTCCATGCTCACCCCCAATCCTTGGTAAAATGCCCACTACATAACGCTTGTTCTGCCAATTTTTTTAAAGTTTCTATCAATTCCCTGTACCACTGTTTAACTTAAATCTACCATCTTTATCCTTTCTTGTTAAGTCATTTATACCTATATGAATTATAATATTACCTCAGGTTACAGGCAATTTCTTCACTATCTCATTGACATTAGAAATATTACCACCTGGAATACATATTCTTCTTTGGGTTTTCCTTCCCTTATTGCAGTTTCTTTAGTGATATTAAGCAAGGCATTTTCCATGTGTTGAATATCAGTCGTACATAGTTTATCAAATATAGTAATATCAACCGAGTTATGATCCAAAGCGATGTGATATAAACGGGTTACACTGTACATTTTCAAATAGTTCATGCTAGCTCAATACGATCAAAGGACAGGTAAACACAAATTTATTGCAATTGGGATTAATTTTTATTAAATTTGACAGTGAAATCAGTATTTATAAGTTACGTTTACAATCTAATGGCCTTGCAAGTTTATATACAGGGAAATGATTACACACTACAGATATACATACTCAATTGCTCAAGTGTATACAGTCAGGTAGACACAAAACTAGCCCATAAGAGAGTATTAGATCATTTGACCAATAAATCAACAGCCAAAGTAGAACTGGGAGTTGTGACATTATGGACACACTTTTTGATCACAAAACTAGTGCAGCGATTGTTGTGTGATAATTTCTTTGGTTTCTAGTGTTATTCCAGCATCATGTTCAATTGTCTCGCTTTTTTACAAGCAAATCTGTCCAAAACTTCATCTGCATTGCTTAAACGCAAATTGTCTGATTCTAATGTTAACATTGAGTTGAGTTTAATACTGGATGTACGTATCATAAGAATACACATTCATTAATACTTCAAGCATAAATAGTATCAGTATATGTGATTGTTACACATAGATTACATAATTATGAATTAATCACACATTGAACAAATAGTTCAGATGCTCAAAATACATCTTACCTTTCTTACCGGGCAACCTGGTAGACCTAAAGTGGTCTGTCAGTTGGGAGCCATCGGATGAGACTCCTCCATGTCTCACAATCTCCACATATCAAGTTTGCCCGTTGGAGACTGATTCCACACTTCTTGACGGCACTCTTGATGTTATCCATCCATCGGATCTTGGGTCTTCCAACTGGTCTTTTGTTTTGAGGGGCCCATTCCAGCATTCTTCTTGCTGTCCTTTCCATCGGCATTCGTTGGACATGCCCATACCATCTCAGTTGGTTCCTCAATTTATTCTCATTAACTGAAGTTACACCCAATTGCCTTCTTATTTCAGTGTTCCTTATTTTATCCAATCTACTTACTCCTGCTATCAATCTCAGGACCCTCATTTCAGCTGCTTGCCATTTTCCCCTCATCCTTGTGGTGAGGGCCCAAGTCTCGCTGCCGTATTAGGGTGTGTCAATTTTGGAGGTGAAAATTAATTTTTGCCAATTCCTTCACTGAGGGGTTTTAAAAATGTTTTTGGATGTGAAGAATTCAAATCTGCTATTATTTTCGTGATTGCTCAACACTTAGCTTGGTAAATCTACGTTTGATTAAAAAGCACATAAATTGCTCAGAAAATAACATTTATTAATTTTAGCTTCTCAAAATGTCAGGTAATGCTATAAAAATTTTAGTTTCTCTGCATAAAACATATCCTAGTAATCATAAAACATATCCTTGTAATCATAAAACATATCCTTGTAATCATAAAACATATCCTTGTAATCATAAAACAACATTAGAAAGTAATGACATCAGTAAAAAAAAATATTTAAACAACAAGTTTCATCAAGTCTTGCTTTGATTTGTTCTTGGACATCAGCCGCTGACTTGCTTCTTGGCCTCTGATATAGCCCTCACGTTTCTCATGTGTATACACCCTGCCTGCTGCCTCTGTGACTTGTTTCACACACCTCTCTATTGACTGAGCATGACAGGGCCACTGTGGAACTTGCATAGGCTTGTCAAAGAACTTCTTTACTTCCGCTGTAGTCAGTTTACATGTCAAAGGAGGTTCAAATACCCCGTCAGACCAGTCTGTCAGCTCCAACACGGAAGAAGCACTGGGGTTGATGGAAGGTGTCTTCCTGGGATGTACAGAAAGATCTCCAAGTGTGTCATCATCTCCACCCCTCATGTCAACAATCTTTTGGACACCAGCTCTCCTCTCCTCGCTGTCATCTGAGCACAAGTGTGTCTGGATTATCATTTTGCTGAATGCATACCATGCTGAGCGCTTGATGGTTGGCAAAACAGCATCCACTGCAGCCTAACTAGCCGCAGCTGAAACAAGATGTGGCATGGGCCTTCCACCCAAGAGTGTTTTACTTTGATGTTGAACCAACAGGGGTAGTACACACCAACAATGTATTCCACTATCAGTCTTAAGTTGTTGAGGGTTTTGCCTTTAAGGCCATGTTTTGAAACCCATATGCGACAAAGCCTGTTTGCTGTTGTCAACCACCTTGAATGGCTCACTGGACCAATTTCAAGAAGGGCCAGATCTGTGGGAAGTTCTCCTGTCCTTATGGCCTGTGTGATCCTATACCCGTACGCTTGATCAGTAGAGATATCTTTTACGACATTGTCACTCAGTGAAGTAAGATGGCTCTCCAATTGAGAGTTTGGTGAATGAAGGATCAATTTCAAGTTCGGTTGCAGTGTCTAGCATCTTGCCAATGTTACCTGTCCACTTGTTGTTAGACAAGGTCTTCCCATCCAGTGCTGTGATCAAGTGTCGCAGGGGTAACTCGTTAGTGTGGAGGGCACAAACCAACCAGATCAGCTTACGGCAAAGCTTGACCTCTACCCAATGCATGGAACCACCCTCCCAGCCAGTGTTAACATTTGTAGAATCACCTCCAATGGCCTGCAGGCTTTTATCAATGCCCTTCTTCATGAAATCTACAAGATTATCAGCAATAACTTCAGCAGGTTTTTTTTCTCATTGAGCCTTTCTCAGGAGTGAAGTGGTAGAGATATCTTCCACCTGGCTCACTGCACACAGAATAATGCTCTTCTTTGATGATGCTGGGGAACTGATGATCTGAATTGTCTGCTTTCAGCATAACTTTAGTTGTATCTTGATGGCCATCAAAGAAGATGCAGTCAATTTCACCCTTCTTACAAAGATCATCAAATTCCTGATCCAGGGATCTCATAACTTTTTCTTGGGCCCTCTTGACTTTATTGTGATCAACTACAAGTCTCTTGTCTTCTTCAGTGATCAAGCCAGCATCCATAAAGGCAGCTGTGGCACGCAGGCCAACACCATATCTGATGCTATGCATAGCAACATTAGGTATTTCTAATGTGTTGTACTCTGGCTTTTTATTGGAAGTTGAAGACGTGCTTGGTATTTCTAATGTCACTTCATAACTTCCATCCTTTCCATCTTGAGCATCAGCTATTTGTTCTTCATTTTCATCATCAGAGAAAATTATTTCATTTGATGGCATTGAAACATCCTGCTTACTTGTCTGCTTGTATTCAGGAAGCCTTCTTCTTTCGTCTTCTTGCTGCTTCTGCTTTTTGACTTGTCTGTTGTGCTCAGGTTGATCTGGCAAGTCAATCTGATATGGTCCAATAGAACCAGACTTTTGTCTCTGACCTTTAATGAAAGCAAGTTCCTTCACAGGGATCTTCATCTCCCTAGGGCATGTACAGTTAATGTGAGTTTCGTTTTTGCAACCAGCATCTGCAAGGCAGCCAAATTCAGAGCAGAGAACAATTTTACACTTGCAACTGAGGATGTCAAAAAGCTTGTCAAGTTTTGCAATGAAAGCCTCTTTGACATGTAGCTTTCCTCTCCCAAGAGATGTTTTTGGCCTGCTCCCAGCTCTCTTGGATCTTGTTTAAGATTGTGACTCGTGAATTTACAACGGGGGCTACAAAAGAACTGTTTGCTCGTTCCCACTTTTCAAGCACTTTAGGGTAAATGTCCTTTGCAAGACTGGCTGCTGGGTAGTTTCTCACATCCTCACCACTTTGTTCTCTTAGCAGTAGCCCATATTTCAGAATGTCTCGCAGAGTTGGGAGTTCAGAGGGCAACAACTCTCTACCAGTTCCAATTAGGTTGCTCATATGTGTGAATGTCCCCAGTCTTGTCCTCCTTTTAGAAGCCATTGTAGGTCAATTCCCACTGGTTAGGATGGTAGCACTGATGGACAAGTAATCTTCAGCACACTGATGAATATGTTTCAACCTGTGAAATAAGCAAAAACAGCAGTGCATTATATATACAGCATATATAATTATTAATATAATAATTATTATATAATTCCACAAAAAAGTAAAAAAAGTCACTATTTTTATGTAGCTTCTTACCAAGCAAAACTAAATTATATTAAATTAACAAAAATCTTTAGAATTCCTAAGTCATGCTGCAACTTTTTAGCACCCCTCATATTTGGAATTTGAAAGTTGAAAAATTTGACATACCCTACTGCCGTATAGTAAGATTGGCTTCAATTTTGTTGAGTATATATGCGTCTTTACCCTTTTAGGGATGTTTTGATCTTTCAATAGGGGGTACAGGAAGGAAACATTTCTGCTATATTTAGCAATTCTTTCATTCACCTGCATCCATACCTGCGTCATTTTCTATCACACTACCAAGGTATTTAAATGTGTCCGTCTTTTTCATTTCCCTTCCCCAAACAAAGATGATTCCATCCTCGTTCGCTCCCCTCATTACCACCATATATTCAGTTTTATCATAATTCAGTTTGTCCATACTCCCTCAATCTCTCATCCCACCTCTGCATAATCTCTCCAGGGATTGTGCTGTGTTAGTCCCAGCAGCCACATTGTTGCGGGGAGAGCGAATGAACTTAACTAGAATACCGTAACTTGGCTACTTCTTGATGACGGGAAATGAGAAGGTCCCGGGCGGTGAAGTTTTTCTAACCTCCACTGACTGTCACTGAGGGGCAAACGAGACTCCCACATGGCTGAACCAAGAAATGGACTCGACCCGCTAGCTATCCCAAAGATTAACACTGTGTCTGAGTCGGGTCCACTTGAGAACCTGGAAAGCCCTGGCTTCAGGAAACGTGTGTGCAATGTACACCCAGCAATACTTGAGGACTTCAACTGAATATGGGTGTACAACACAAGCAAGCAAGATTTTAGCAGCCTAATCATGAAGTAAACCAAATGTGGCTGGATGAGAAAAGCAGATATTACCCTCTGAATTGTAAATCCTTGAAAGTAACGACCCCAGTCTATAAGGACAAAGGCTGAAAAAAAACTAGTTGGTAGAATTCTAAGGGTTTATTAGCAATCAACTTGAATTATTTACAAGAGCTAGAATGGGTTATGAGCTTGAGTCTAACATGGCTTAAGATCAAGAAACGGAAATCCAAAAAACCCTGAAAGGGTATTCTATACAAAGGTGCTTACAATTACAATGACAAAAATACTGGACAACAAAAATAGAATTTCTAGAAAAAGATAAAAAAAATTTAACCTATGCTAGAATGGTACAATTAGACAATACAATCGACCTCACTGGACCTAACATCCTTAAGCTAGACTTGAGGTCAATCCAATCACACCTATCTATTATAGTTAAGCCATGGAGAAACTAAACCTGAAGCGAGTAGTTCTAGAAATACCTTAACCTGCACACCGTTATGCACTGGCAATGTCCATTATTACAAGACACACTGTTTTATCTTGACTTTTTCTTTTCCTAAACAAATTGAGTTGGCAAGCTAGAACTTCCACAAGCGGAAGCCAACTGTGACTTTATAAAATGTGTCTTTAACATTGAAGGTGAATTTTCTGACAAGAATCAACAAACAAGAATACTGAGCTAGTCAGGCATTAAACAAGACTAACTCCGTTAACATGGGGGTTACATCCTGAAACAAGAAGAAGAAAAGATGTTATTCAAGACAACCCCACTACACTCCCCCCTCCGAGCGGTGGGTACCACCACTCAAAAAGTGAGTGCAGCAAAGCCCTCTCCCACATCCAGTCTTTCAGGGAATTGCCACCTCCCCATCCTGACACCAAGCTCCAAGTTTTCCTTTCTCCATGGCTACTAAACACTAGACAATTATATATACATACATGAATCAATAATAAGAAGGTACTATCACCTTCAAAACCCTACCTAGTTACAATATAAATTTACACAATTAGTGCTGGATCCATTCACTTTTTAGCACTCTTTTATGAGGTCCTTTCCCTAAGAGGCTATACACAATCCTCCTTGCTTGAAACTGAAGCCACCTGCATGACTATTGTCCTTGATTAATATCCTCACTAGCCCATCACTATCAGTGTACCCTGGGCCTGGTCCACCCGTCCATAACTCCAGATTGGTAGACATCCCTACCAAAGGTGGGGTCTGCTTGCTCCAGGCTAGAGGTAACTGCGTGGGCTGGCCATGCCCCTTCTGATGAGCAGTCCTCCAGAACCCACTCCTATGTAGACAAGAATGGTGGTGCATACTGGAGCAAGACCTGGAAGACCCTCCTCAGGCTGATTCTTGAAGAGTGGAAGAGCCAATAATGGCTCCATCCCTGAAAACACCTCCCATGAAAGTAGGAAGGCATGATTGGGGGTGACTGGAGGCAGGTAAGGACAGGGACATGCACTGGAAGCTGTATGCATGACAATCAAAGCAGTTACAAAGTGGGTGACAAGTGAGGGCATGTGCATGAGTCAGGCAGAGGCAAGCAAACCAAAAATTACAGCACTTAACCAAGCTCAAGGTATGGTATTCATTATCACTATGTGCAGTCACTTTGTCCTAGAAAATTTACACTAGCTTCCTCCATGGCTTTACTAGCTAGGCCCTACCTATACATCATGGTACAGCAAGATATACCTATTTTTATATATATCTTAACCAAGGCTTCGTAAAGCTGTTACAAAAACTAGATACACCATTACATTAAACCTAGAAAAACTTATTTTAACATCAAAAATATAATCATAGTACCATCAACTTAAATATAATACATAATCCTATATACATATATACATAATTAGACAGGGTCTAGAAAAATCACTTAATTGTTAATTAAATTAATCCTGAACATATTCCAGAGGCCTAGAGGGTACTAATGGTAACTCCATTACAAGACTTCTGGAATGAGTTCATGGAGGAGAATCACCAGCCAACTCTTGAATCACTCCCAACCCCCCCCTAACAGACTGGAGTCGTTCATGAGCTAGTTCACTGTTAGCTTGTAATAAAGCCCTAGCTTCTGAACAGATATCTTTGACTGAGGATAAACTTAATCTATTGGGAGTCCTTGAACCAGTTACCGGGCTAAATTGCCACTCTCAAGAAACTAATTGCTGGTCTAACAGCTGGTAAATCTGCTCCTCCTCATCCTGCACATGTTCTAAAGTGTTCTCCAGAGCTTCCACCAAGGAAGAGAGTTCTGGAGAATCACTATTGGGTTAAGGTTCATTCGGACATGGAGAACTCTGTCTTGGATCTATTGAACCACCACCTTCTGGATCTAGACTCCCAAGAAGTTCCTCAGGATCCATCACACCTTAACCGACAGCACTTGAAGGATCACTATGAGGAATAGGAGACAGATCCTTGATTTCCTCCACGGGAACAAGCTTCCTTCTCAGAATCACTACCAAGGTAGTCTTGACCCTTTCCAAAAGTGACGTGTTTTGATTGAGAATGAGGCCTAGACAGAGGTTTGGGTGAACTAGACAAGATACTTGGAAGATTCATTTTGGATGGCACCTCATCCGGGAATCCAGAAAAGTCAAGTTCAAAAGAACTTGAAGAGCATTCAGAGGAATCTGAAGAACTTGAACTTTCACTCAGATCAGCAAGCCATGGTCTAGAATTGACCCTATTCTGATCTGGAAATCCTAGAAACTCGCTTGAATCACTACTAGAATCAAAGAGATCAGTCTCATCTTCTGACGAACTGTCCCACAAACAAGAAAAGCCTGGGGAACAAACTGGAACATTAGGGGTTTCAAACCCTAGAAAACTCTCATCCTCCTCCTCTATGCTAGCCCATGGAACCTGGAATAACTAGGATGATTCTTCAAGAAATTGGGAGCCTCCTTCCAGCTCCTCAACTGAGAATGATGAACTCGACTCATGGATAAGTGTGGCTGCAGATCTGGATAAGCTGGTGAAATGATGTAGGTCACACCATTCTCCACTGCTCAATCAACTTGAAATGGCCCACAGTACTTGGGCAGAAACTTGTTAGAAACTAGATTACCTTTTGGAACAACCTTTCGAATGACAAGTTGCCCCTTGGTAAAGGGACAAAAACCAGGATGTCCTGGATACCACTGTTCTTGAACTGGAGTGGGAATAGGATCTGGATGAGTGGATGATAACAAGAACTGGGCTGGAGACATAGTCAACTCAGAATGAATCGTACCATTGTAGGTCATAATGGCCTTTGGAAGATTCACATCCCACGAGCTAGAATCTTGAACCAGATTCCGTAGAAGCTCACCAATGGTACGGTTGACCCTCTCGACTGCACCATTGCTCTCTGGATGGTTTGGGGTCGTGAAAACATGAGCGATCCCATATCGAGATAACATCTGCTCAAACTCCTGACCCCTAAATTCTGGACCATTATCAGTTAACAACCGACAAGGCCGGCGCAAAAGAGTGGGCAACACTCAAAACTCGAAAAGATGGGAAATGGAACAGCCACTACCCACTTAGAGTAGTGGTCCACCACCATCAAACATCCTAGATTCCCCCGAGGTGTTCTGGGGAACAATACTAGATCCACAGCCACCAACTCAAATGGTGCCTGGGTTATGATCTTCAGGGTAGGTGGAGCCCTGATCTGGCTGGAAACCTTATTGAGCTGGCACTGGGAACAAGATGTGACCACCTCTTGCACAACTTGATATAACTGAGGATGAAACACTTCCCCAGACAAAACATCTAAGACCTTGTTTCGGCCTATGTGTGCCATCTCTAGATGGATAGTAATGGCCAGCTCAATCAGGAAATTAAAAGGTACTAGAACTTGGGGAAACATTTCTGGTTCATCGTACTTAACTAGAAGACCATTCTCGAAGTAGATATCTTTAAGATAACGGCGATATCTCACTAGAGCTTTAGGACAATACCCAAAACAACCCTTATCTAGATAGGACTTAAGTTGTCTCAACACACGATCACTTTTTTGAAGAACCTCAAGGTTAACTTCATCTAGAAATGAACATGGACGCAAATTTCCAACTACCAGGTTCTTGATGACTGGAGGTTCCTCCAACTCTGCCAGAAAAGTAGCGAGAATCTCACCCTCCTTCATGACTCTGTCAGTGGACAAATCCAGGTCAATCCCGGCGGCAGACAAGAAATTCGCACCCAGGAGAAAACAACAAGGAATAGCTTGATCTTCAACAAGAGCAAATGGGTGATCATTAATAGTTACTCTAGAGCCAAGTGACACAGTAAGTTGTACATAGTTATAAACTACCACTTGTTTTTCAGCCACACCTTGAATGTTAACCAGAATATCTTGTGAATAATCCTCAAATTTCCTAAAATTTCACGCCAGGCTACTCGAGATATGAGGGAGATCTCAGCTCCAGAATCCAATAAGCACAGTAGGTTTCGTCTTGACAAGTAAGTGGGACAACTGCTCTAAAGGCACCTGAATGTGGACAAGCAATATCCACATCAAGGGTGGGAAAATTGACTTCACATTCTACTAGACCATTCTCGATCTCCAAACTTGAGCAACCTGCACCTATTGGTTCTGAATCCAAGTCTCTCTCATACAAAGAATTTAAACAAGTCAAGAAGACGGGACAAGACTGAACATATTTATTGGATTCACTCAATAAATTGAAATGAACACCACCTAGACACTGGACATGCACCCTATCAGAAGTTCTGAGGGTTCTGTTACACGCTGATTCTTGACTTCAGGGTGGTAAATTAGAGGGTTTTCAGTACCAAAGTGCAATACAACATCCACTTGATACATCTCACAGAAAACTTTCAAGATCTCTGGTGATGCTGGCTGCCCTGGAATTGTCATAAGTCGAAGATGTTGCTTCTGCTTGCTATTCAACTTGATTCCGTACTTTGTAGGATGACTTAGCAGTTCTTCCACCAACTGCTTTCGAAGAAATACTGGACTCTCTGGAACTTCACGATCTAAGTCATGAACAAGAGCATACCACAAACACTCGATCAAGGAATCACCTCCCCCCTCCGGCTTAAATCTTACAAGTAAGCCCTTGGGGAGTTCTGCTGAAATTGCTGTGGTGCCCTCTTCATGTCAACCTGGAAGTGTCTGGATAACGCATCTGCAGCTTGATTGTCTTTGCCTGGAACATAACGAAGCTCAAAATCAAACTCAGCAAGATCTTCAACTGTTCGAGCAAGCCTGTCATTGACTAATCTCATATTATGGAGATAGAACAATGCTTGATGGTCCGTGTTCAGAATGAATGGTATTCCGTACAGGAAGGCTCTGAAGGTCTTGACTCCCCAGCGCATTGCTGCTAGTTCACGCTCTGTAACCGAATATTTCTTCTGAGGACTAGAAAATGTCATTGATGTGTGAGCAATGATTCGAACTTGACCATCCTGAACTTGAGTAAGACAGGCACCTGCACCAATGGCTGATGCATCCACCCACAAGTTCAATTTCTCTGCTGTTTCTCGATAATCAGGAAAAGCCAGTTCCACCTCATTTTGCATCTCTGCCTTGAGTGTCTCGAAGGATTCTTCCATCTCTGGTGTCCACTGGATAACTGAATTCCTTGATCTTCCTGTAAGTTCTGATAAGGGTTTAGCAACTGCTGAACACTGTGGCAAGAACTTCCTCTGGAAATTCACTAAGCCCAGAAATTCTCGAAGTTCCTTGATGTTCTTGGGCTTTGGGAAGTTCTTCACCTTCTCCATATACTCTGGCGATTTTGACAATCCACTGGAACTGACTATATGACCTAGAAATGGAACTGTGGACTGGAACCATCTACACTTTGGTGGCTTGATCTTGATACCATGTTCTTCTAAAACCTTGAGGACTTTTTCAACTAGCTGGAGATGGGCCTCGAATGACTTTTCCATAATTAGAATGTCGTCAATATACACTAGAACCTTCTTCCTTGAAAATCCCTTCAGCACATCTTGCATTTCTCTCTGGAAGGCTGAAGGCGCATTCTTCAATCCAAAACTGAGTTTCTTGAATCTCCAGTGTCCATGAGGGGTCGAGAAAGCTGTATAATCTCGACTTCTCCTCGATTGGCATTTGATGATAACCCCGGACTAAATCCAGGGTGGTAAAGAACTTGACACCATGTAGACTATAGACAGAGTCTGTCAAGTTTGCCATCGGGAATCTATCAGGCTTGGTTACCTTGTTCAGTTTATGGTAATCCACACACAAGCGTATGGATCCATCTGGTTTCCTAATTGGTAGCACTGGAGCACTCCAAGGAGATGTTGTAGGCTCAATAATTCCTAGCTGATGAAGTTCTTGACAGTGATCATCGATGACTTGATCAATCGGTTCTGGAAATCTCCTTGGTCGCTGAAATATTGGAGTGTCATCGTATAACTCAATACGGTGTGGAGTCATCTGAGCAGCCCCCACATCAGAATCTCCTCGACTAAGAACGGCTTTTCTGGAATTAAGCAAGTTATAAACTTGAGATTTCTGGTGGGAATCCAGCTCAGGTAAGTCAAATTCTGAAGTTAGACATTCTGGTGTCCATTCCGGAAAAGATGAGACTAATTCTTGATTGTTCTCTGATTCCATACCTACACGATGTACTTGATGTGTCACTGTATCATTAGTGTCTTCTGGATTTGGTGTAGGATCGAGTTCAACTAGAGTGTAAATGTGTTCCATCATGTCTCCTGCCTTGATTCTACCAATAGGTTTCCCTGTAGTGTAGACTAGAATGGAAGGGCAATCTAGATTTACAATCCCTGGAACACCTACCACTTTCTCTCCAAGATGCATGCTTGAAACTGTCCCATCGTAGAACCATTCCCCCGAATTTCTTGAACATGGACATTAGGGTGGTCCACTCTTATAGGGGTGGAATTTTTTTTTGCTTTGTTTTTATTGCTGGGTTGTAACTTATGAGGATGGATGAGAAAACACCTCTGGGAAAGTTTTATTTGAATCAGTTAATTTGTAGGGGTAGCACATGACACGAAGTTTTGGTATAATCTGAAAATCATAGCAAAGTTAATCTTGGTGACAGTACATGACTATTAGGGTAACTAACAATTCCAAAATGAATTGACTAACAATTCCCTCTGCACCTCATTTGATCTTTGTTTTCTCGCCCAGTTGCCAGGCTGACTTCAGTGGTTGAGGAAACTGCTTCCTGTAGTTAGCAACAACTTGCAGGAGATACTGCAGTTGTTCCTCATTCCTGGTGTGGCAGCCGTTGTATTCATTAATGAGAGCAACCCCCCTCTCTGCATGATCGTTCACGACAGAGAGGTTTGCCACTGATTTCTTCGCTATTTGGTAATCAGGATCACTGTCCCAATCCCGCACCTCCTTCCTCAGGTATCCCACACCTGACCCCAGAGACAACAACAGTCTTTTTGAGTTTGCTGTTGCTAGTGACTCGATTGAAGCCCCCTCAGCAACACCTTTCCTTCTCTTCTGGCAATCAGGCTTTCCTTCAACTTCCTCCATCGCCTTCACCATTGCTGTTTTAGTCTCTTCAGACACCTCAGGATCGAAAATCGCGAGGCCCACCATCTCCTCCGAAAGATACCAAAGATGACCGCTGAGTTTTTTTAATGCCACTTCCGAAATTTTGGGGTCATGGTATTCCCGAAGACTCTGCAGAAGACTGAGGTCGCTGCGAGGCGCAGCAGCAGCTATTGGCGCTGTCATCCATGCCTGCAGGTAGATGGAAACAGCGAAGACACTGACATCCTTAAGACACTTTTGCTCTCGTGGAATGAGGGCTGGGATTTGTCCCCTGAACAGCCACATCTTCAATGAATAGATCACCTTAGCTAACAATCTGGCTTGGTGCATGGGGCCAGGTCGCTTGAAGGTGTAGTTGTCAATGCTCCCTCCCAAGAAAATGATGGACAGATCGAGGAATTCCTGATAGTCATCTCGAAAGGATTTTGAGGAGTGTTTTTCCTCAGCAAAGCGGAGAATCCAATCTCTAATTGGGGCCAAGAGTCGATGCACCTCTTCATCATCCCATCTGGTGCTGTATGTTCCTGTGTCGATGAAGGTCCATTTGCTCTGAAACCTGCTGAACAATGGAACATCAGGTCCACTCGTTGGGCCATAGCAAGCAGTGAAAACTCCACCGATCATCACTTCCATGATGTGATGACGGCAGGCAAAATGGAGAAGGTCTTTCTTCAACTTCTGCTCCAACAACACACACGCTCCATTCAAACGACCAGCATTGGAGGCAGTGGTGTCGAAACACATCCCCATGACAGATTCTTCGAGGCCCCAATCAGTCAATAATTCAAAAACTGCGCTGGCTTGGTGTTCTCCTGATCCAGTTGGTATTTTGGGGACTCCAAGGAGCTGAGATTGACCTGAAAAGGAGGAAATGAGCACATGCAGCTGATCCACATGCGCATGGTCTCTGGTGTTGAGGAGGTCTGGAATAAGTTTTCCATCCCAGTGGATGATTGCAGGACCGGACTGAAAGGAAGCTTTTAGGCTACTGCAGATCATGATCCGATGTCGTTCTCTCTGCCGTTTGATGGAGGTCCGGGTGATGTTAAAATTCATTGGGCTGTGGCCAAGGCTCAATGCAGTCTCTGCTATTATGTAGGTTGCCATCCTGTCCGTAGTGTGTGTCCGATCTAGGGCAGCAGCTAGATTTGATGTTATCACATTCTTGACTCTCTTCACCTGTTTTGGAGGTTGCTTTCCACCTTTTGCCCATTCATCTTCGGTGGAGGATGACTTGTCAGTGACTGAGGATTCTGTTGAGGACACCAATACTGCTGTACCCGATGTTGATGCACCTTCATTGACTGCCTGCAATACAATCGAAGAAAATGGACAATTAGTGTTAACGAACAACCTAATCATTGCAATCAAATGAAAGTAGGAATTTGAAGAACAATCTCACCTTTCTCTTTCGTATCTCCTCCTCCATCTTCCTGTGGGCAGCTTGTTTTTCTGTCTACTCCCACCATGCATCCCCGTCTTCCAGGCTCTCGCTGGGCCAGCAAGAAGGCCTTGTCTTCTGGGTTTTTGATTAGAGACAAGGCATCAGCATGTGCCATATCAAATAGGTTCTGAAGTGTCTCCTTGAATCCCTCTTCGTTGTACACCTAAATAATAAATATATATAATATATATATGATAAATGTATTGACTATTGTACAGTATAATATGTCATACTCTCGAGAAACTTTTATTTATCATTGATCATCCAACTCACCTGCTTCTGGCTCCTCCTCATTCATCCTTTTTTTATTTTGATCCAATCTTGGTGAAGGTCCAAGATCTTTTGGATTCCTTTGTATTTTTCCCTTGTCGGGATTCGAGCTTTGTTCCAAAATATTTCAAGTTGACCCCACACTACTTGAGCACTTTCTTTCAACTCCTCCTTGAGATTAGTGTGGTGATGAAGGAAGCATGACAATACTTCTCCACGTGATGGTAATTTGCTTCCAAGAAGCTTGTCCTTCACTTTATCTCCTTCAAGGAGATAAAAGCAAGAGCTTCGAACTTGAGTCATCATATATCCAACCACTAAACACAACCAATGAACACTACACCAATAATCTGTCAAGGAAAAGATGTATTACTGGAACTGGAACATAATATAAAGTAAATCTACTAGGTAGTGCAAAAGTGCAAAAATGAAGTACTGTGTGCTACCCCTAAAAAGTGATTGATTTGGGAAAAAATTGGCCAGAGGTGTTTTCTCATTCATCCTCACAAGTTACCGCCCGGCAATAACAAAAAATCAAAACTTCAATTTTATGGACCACCCTAATGGACATGTACCATCATCATCTACTCCTTGATGTTCCCACTGAATTTTTACTTCTACAGGTCCACAATCATTCACCTGCACACCTTCTACAGCCCAACACTTAACCTTGTAACACATCCTTTTGCACTCTTCTCCATTCGTACCTAGATAAATTTCCCACGTAGAACCATCAGTGTTCTTCCCTGAAACCCGTCTATGTGCTAGACTAATCTGTAATTTGTTAGCCCGCAGAAAATCTAAACCTAGAAAAATGGGATATTTAAAATCCAAAGTGGGAAGAATAAGAAACTTGAAAGGGGACATTACAATACCATGCAAAGAAACTGCGAGTAGGACTGAACCCATAGTTTCCCTTGAAGCATCTGGACCTACACCTCGAATTGTGGAAATATCTCTAGTATCTATTGGAATCCCAAGCTGTTGTGCCAGTTCACTTGAAATTAAGCTAACTTGTGCTCCTGTGTCAATTAACCCTGAAATGTTAGTGTCTTGAAGGGTAACATCAATTGTTAACACTTCTGCAGGTTCGGGTTCGGCAAACTGGACACCTCGAAAATGACCTCATGGAATATCTGGACCATGAACTGTCTTATCTGCAATGTCACACCTAGGTATTTGGGTTTGAGGTGCTGGTTTAGGTGTCCATGAAGATGCTAGAGGATTCAATTCATTTCCAGTGGTTGGTGGATACTGCTGTTCTGAACTGAGTAATTCTGGATGTCCAGGGGTGGCATCACCCACCTCAAATGCTAAAGTCATGTTCTGGTTGGTATTCATCTGGAGAGGTTTTCTGTCATCTTTGACTGGGATCTCATGATGATAGTCAGGTTCTTGAAGATCATTTCTTGAAGACTGGACTTCAGCTTCCAATGAGCCCCTGATCTCATTGGAACTGATTAGTTTCCCGACTGTTGTTGATTGTGGTGGGTAGATTCATTATTTTGGTTTCCTTGAAACGAATTTTCTTGACCTTGTCTTCTAGAAGGGCAGAACATTCCTGGATGAGGTCCTTGACACAAAGGACAGTGGTATGGAGGTGATGTCCTGGAGCTTGATTGTCGTTGCTGCTGATTGCGAGGGCAATCGAACCATATGATCCAGACTACCGCACATAAAACACGCTCCTTTCCATCTTCTGCAGTCCTGTTGAAGGTGTCCCTTCCTTGCACACCACTGACATATCTTGACCTCTGTATCTTCTTGGGATCTTGACTGGCTGGAGTTTCTTTCACACTCCTGAGAGCGTTGTTGTCCTCCCTGCTGATTTCGATCTTGAGATTTTCGACGATCCCTTCCTTGATGTTGACCTTGGGACTTCTGATTTCCATTTTTATTCCTAGAATTGAAGATGCGAGTTCCATTCCATTGTCCTTTTTCATGACCTTGGTTGTTTTGATATTGTTGGTTAGGTGTCTCGTGTCTGGATGACTCTCTGGAAGTCTTTGGAGCTGGAGGGATCTGCACCGGGAAAACCTCAATGGTTTCTTGCCTTGGAGGGGATGGTCCATCACTTGAATGCATGGCCACAAAATCCTGAATGTTGGACCAAGTCACCTTGTTATGCAAGGTCTTGTTCTCATTGATGATCCGGGTCAGTTGTTGTGACAGCCCAGCTGGAACTGTCTCCAAGAACTTCCTCCTCAACTCCTTGCTTGTCTCGAGTGCTTTATTTGGGAAGGCCTGGTGAGCCAGAGTCTCGAGTCTTGCAGCATATACATCTGGTGTCTCTCCAGGCTTCATTGTCGCGTTCTTGAATTCTGACACCTTGCCAGTTGTGAAGGTTTTCTTCATTCTCGTGTAGCATGCCAACAATCTAGCCTTCATCTCATCATATGCCACACTGCAACCCCCATAAGCATTATACAAATCCCTCAATTTTCCTGTTAGATGTTTTCCAAGTGTTCCAGTCCAGTCTCTCCATTCACAAGTAAACTTGGCTGAGCAATGACGTTCAAAGGCTTCTAGATTCAGGAAAAGATCTTCCACTTGACACATCAAATTCATCAATATCTGGAGCACTGGTAGGATAAACTCCTGGTGTCATCCTTGAACCATTGTTACTCTTGAAAGTGGAGGAACGCTTAGTACGTTTAACCCTCCTCTCAGCATCTGGAAGACTGGAGGTCTTATCTGAAGAACTGGAACTGGAACTGGTTGATCTATTGCGTTGTCTTGATGGGTTTAGGAGATGCCAGCTTTGTCTTTTCTTTCTTGAAAGTTCGTGTTCCTCCGCTGGTACCTTCTTCCCTGTTCGAGACATTCTCTACATCATCCCAATTCTCAAGCTTGGGCATTGAGTCATGAGAATCTCTCTAGATTCAGCCTATCCTTCTGCTGCTGCTTCCTCATCAGCTGGTCCACCTGTTGTTGCCAATATGAATTCTGAAGATTCAATTCAGCATTTTCCCTTGATAATTGGTCATACTTAGTCCTTAATTCTGCGTTTACATCCTCAAGTTGTTTCAGCTTATGTTCCCATGCTTGATGTGACTCTTCCATGGTCTTCTGCTGCTGGGTCATGAGAGCCATAAGCTGACTGATCTGGTCTTGCAATTCTTGAAACTCAGCCATCTCGGGTATCTCGCTGGGTGCCTCAGTAAACTAGCCGGCGTAATTTCCTGGGTCTGGGCACCAAAAATATGTTGTGGGGAGAGCGAATGAACTTAACTAGAATACCGTAACTTGGCTACTTCTTGATGACGGGAAACGAGAAGGTCCTGGGCAGTGAAGTTTTTCTCACCTCCACTGACTGTCACTCAGGGGCAAACGAGACTCCCACACGGCTGAACCAAGAAATGGACTCGACCCGCTAGCTATCCCAAAGATTAACACTGTGTCTGAGTCGGGTCCACTTGAGAACCTGGAAAGCCCTGGCTTCAGGAAAGGTGTGTGCAATGTACACCCAGCAATACTTGAGGACCAACTGAATATGGGTGTACAACACAAGCAAGCAAGATTTTAGCAGCCTAATCATGAAGTAAACCAAATATGGCTGGATGAGAAAAGCAGATATTACCCTCTGAATTGTAAATCCTTGAAAGTAACGACCCCAGTCTATAAGGACAAAGGCTGAAAAAAACTAGTTGGTAGAATTCTAAGGATTTATTAGCAATCAACTTGAATTATTTACAAGAGCTAGAATGGGTTATGAGCTTGAGTCTAAACATGGCTTAAGATCAAGAAACGGAAATCCAAAAAACCCTGAAAGGGTATTCTATACAAAGGTGCTTACAATTACAATGACAAAAATACTGGACAACAAAAATAGAATTTCTAGAAAAAGATAAAAAAAACTTAACCTATGCTAGAATGGTACAATTAGACAATACAATCGATCTCACTGGACCTAACATCCTTAAGCTAGACTTGAGGTCAATCCAATCACACCTATCTATTACACAGGTCAACAAAAAATTTTTTTTTTTCGTTGCCAAGGAAATTCGTACGAATTTAGGGTATTTTGGGGTTGCTGAATTCCAAAATGAAAGTAGTTTTTCCGATTTGGCTCTAGTTCTTGAGATAATGAATACCCTCAATTAATAGGAAACGTAACCATAACGCGTGCATATGGGAAACTACCGGAACATTCTAGATGGTGAGACCGAATAAAATGCCATTATGTATTTCATATGTTTACTTTTGTATGATTTGAGACAATTTCAATGCGATTTGTAAGTAGGCTCCGCCTGAACATTAAATTTTTTGCATTTTTACGTGTTTCAATGGGGTACCAATTATCTCATAAATTAGAGCCAATCTAGCAAAACCGATGTCATATTCGGAATCAGCACCACAAAGTTACCCCAAAATCACTAATATGATTGGCAATAAAATGAGTGTTGACCAGTGTTATAGTTAAGCCATGGAGAAACTAAACCTGAAGCGAGTAGTTCTAGAAATACCTTAACCTGCACACCGTTATGCACCGGCAATGTCCATTATTACAAGACACACTGTTTTATCTTGACTTTTTCTTTTCCTAAACAAATTGAGTTGGCAAGCTAGACCTTCCACAAGCGGAAGCCAACTGTGACTTTATAAAATGTGTCTTTAACATTGAAGGTGAATTTTCTGACAAGAATCAACAAACAAGAATACTGAGCTAGTCAGGCATTAAACAAGACTAACTCCGTTAACATGGGGGTTACATCCTGAAACAAGAAGAAGAAAAGATGTTATTCAAGACAACCTCACTACAACATCATCAGCATATCCAAAAATTTCTATTTCCTCTTCAATTTCCTCAGTTGTGTGTTCCATAACCCTGTTGATATAGGCAATAAATAAAATGGGTGACAGAACACTCCCTTGTTTAATTCCTGTACTTACATCAAACCACTCCTCTGATCCCACCACCGTGCTCTGGGAGACCCTATAGGTGCTCATTACTGCTCTCAGAAGCTTGGGTGACACACACTCACTCAAAACCACCTACAGCTCCCTGGGCACACTATTAAATGCCTTCTCCAGATCCAAAAAAACATATGAAGCAGTCCAAATTGAATTCTTGGCTCTTCTCAAGATATTGTCTTATGGCTGAAATTTGATCTATAGTACTCCGGCCTGCATGAAAGCCACATTGATACTCCCGTAACCTAGGTTCCAGTATGTTTCGTATTCTATGTTCCAAAATCCTTTCATGTATTTTCTCCACATGACACATCAAAGATATGCCATGGTAGTTTTGACATTCCTGCTCACTTCCCTTCTTTTTATATATAGGACATATAATTGCTCTGCCCCAATGCCCTCCCCCCCCCCCCATTCTGCCAGTACAATTCCCTGCAACCACACCACCCAGAAAATGCTTAGCAGCCAGTCTACAGCAGGATTACCAGCTGCGTTTAGTGTTTCTGTGACAATTGCATCCGTCCCAGAGCTTTATTATTCTTCATCCTTTTTAGTGCTTGAATAACCTCCTCTCCAGTGATCTCTGTCCCCCTCATGCTGCTCATGATTTACCTGCTCCTCCCATCTCACATCATATTGGTTCTCATTATTCAAAAGCTGTCTAAAGTATTTGTTCCAGCGTGCAGCCACCTCACTTTTATCAGTGAGGACTTCACCATATGCATTTTTAATCGCCACTGTTGTTTTCTTGCTTTCTCCATTTTTATACTTCTTAGCCATGCTATACAGTAATTTCTTCGAGCCTTGAAAATCCTCTTCTAAGTCTCTACATATTTTCTCCCACACAGAGCGTTTTACTCTTCTTTTAACCTTGTTGGTGTGGTTTCTCATTTGGACATATTCTTGCCTTGTTTATTCATTTCTATCCTTAAGCCATCTCCTAAAAGCACGCATCTTATTTGTCACTGCCTCCTTTACCTCCTGGGTCCACCATGCCATCTTTTTCTTTTTTGACCCACCAACTACCCTTTCGCTGTATTCCTTCCATCATTCTCCTAAACTCAACCCAAACCACCTCCACTATTTCCATAGCTACCCTTTGTCTGAAAGCCTCCTCAGTTCTAGTTCTAATCTCTCCCAGTTTTTTCTGGTATATTCTCTGTGCACACACTTCTCCTTCTAGGCATTTTTATATTTTGTGGTACTGGAAACATTTACTCAAAATACATAATGAATAGATTTAATTTTTCAATAAATGTACATCATTTATATTGATATGAAAATTATGCACAACTATGACTAATTTATAGTCATCTGGGGTGAAAAAAACAATTTGCCTTAACTTAGGCCTACAGATTAGGGATGGACACAAACCTGTATGTTCACATTATAAAGGCCAGGTGTCATAATAATATGGCAATAGAATTTTTTTTCCTACAAAATATTTAATTGGTAAAATAAAAAAAAACTGAATTTTTTTTCACCCCATTGAAAGGGGTGAAAACGAACCGTGCTTGGGGTGAAAAAAAATATAGCATTAACTCTGGTATATGGTCCTCAAAACATACAATATTGGTGTCAGTGGAATTACAGTGATATAATAAACCCTTTGTTGCATAACCACTTTGCTACATTGAACAACATTTGCAATTGCATTTCAACATTCCTGCAATCTCCCATTTTGCGCCCATACTAATACATAAAACATATGTTCTTTTTAACTCCCTCCCCTTTGCAGCATTGAGTTGTTGCATAACCCTTCCCCCCTTTGCAGCATTTATGTTGCATACCCCTACCCCTGCATTGCATACCCCTTTGTTGCATAACCCATTTGCAACAGTGAACAGTTGCAATTGCATTTCAACATTCCTGCACACTCCCATTTTGTGCCCATCCTACTACATAAAACATAGGTTCTTTTTAACCCCAAAGAGGCTTCAACTGCATGGGGTTAAAAAAAACATAGCTTCACAAGGCTTATGCCACAGGCTGTTTTATTTCTCCTCATGCATTACAAGATACACACTTCACACTTTTCAACATAAGTATAAATATTCTACAGTGAAAAATAATTCAGTGCCAAGCAAATAAAAAATAAATGCAAAAAAGTTTTCTTTATATATTTTTGACACTTTTTTTCTAGTGCTCATTTCTTGGAAATTAACAAACATAAAGACATCATTTTACCAACACTTTTGAAGGATATAGTGGGTTACCTGAAAAAAATTTCTTAAAAATTTTCTTTATATTAAAAATTATTTTAAGGGGCCTGTTCATTTTCACCCCAACATACCCTATGTTTTTTTCACCCCAGATGACTATATTGATAAAACTATCATACCACATATAATTAGGTCAACCTAAACCTTGATAACCAATTATTACAAAAGCTGGTATGTACTTTTAAATTAGTGTCTAAATTATTTTCAATTTATATAATTCAGTACTAATCTGCACTTGCACAATTATTATAAATGCTAAAATTTGCTAATGTATTGGGTGCCCAGTATTAAACTGACACCCTGACATATAGTTACAGCCCCACTGACAACACTGGATTTTTTACAACACTGTAATAACTCCATACAACCTAGCCTCAAAAACAATGTTGATTTTTTAAATCAATTGACATAATGTTCTACGTATTTTATACTATATTTCTTTAAATGCATATATAAACTATTATCTTTTATAGTGCATTCTTAGCATTAGAATTGTGATGCTGTAAATCTTGACATTCACTTCTAACATCTCTACTACATCATTTTTGGTGGTGATATAGTACTCAACCATAGTGTTTTGCTAAATTGCATTGTAAATGTTTCTCAATATGCATGACATAATATAAGTCATTGAATAAAATAATTCAACACAATTCAATCAAATTCATAATTCAACCAAACATAATAAAATAAATTGGCAAAACATAATTGTTGGATAAATGTGCATTGTCAATTCTGACAAAAAAAACATTGAATCAACACTCAAATTTAAACCAGCATTGCCAGCGAATAGCCAGATATACCATCCATATTAGCCTGACTTACCTGACTTTTTGAGCTGTTTTCATTGGATGATTTTTAGATATAAACACATTAATATGACTATATGTTAATAAAATAACTTGGTGATATTTATGCCATAAAAATCAGCATGGAAATAGCTATATAATTTTTTTTTTTTTTTTTTTTTTTTTAAATTAGAATCGTATAAGTTTTTTATAACAAAAAAACTTTTGATGATGAATTTTACGTGTTAAGAGTCAGGCTAATTACGGGCTTCTAGCAATTTTTTTTTTTTTTCTAAACTGGACAATCGAACAAATCTGTAATTTGATCAAATGCAGTTATAATAATTACCTGTTTAATGTTTACATACAATTAATATTTTACATACAATATGTTTTCTATTTTTGTGGACAAGAAAACTATTTAGCGGCATACGCATCAGTAAGTGTAGGCCAAGCTTCTTGAACCATACATGGGATTTATGACTTGGGTCAAAAGGCTCCAGATACTGATCTGCTTTATCGACTCCTCCCATGTATTTATTATACTTTTCTATGTGGTTTGGTTTTTTGTAAAATTTTCTGGTTCCCACAAACTATGTTTTACCCTTTTCAACAAAACCAGCTGAATATTTTGTGGTTATCACATACACTGATCTTTGGTCTTCCCATTTCACTATAAGTGCATTGTCTTTGCGAACAAAAGCTGCTTCATATCATTCTAGATGCTCATCAACAAGTTCTTTAGGCACTCCTCTATTAGTGCAAATTGTTGCTGTCATCGTTATATTTTGAGTCTCCAAAAAGTGTGCCAATTGGGTACTTGCATACCAGTTGTCCACAATTACATGATGCCCCTGTCCAAGAACAGATTCTAATAAATGGACAACTATTTTTTCACTAGATGCAAGTTCATTTACTCCATCAATATCAGGCAAAGAATATTGGTTGTTGGGATCTTTCGCATAGTACACCCTTAAGTTATAGTTGTAGCCAGACCAATTCTTTTCACTGTTACGCATAACAAATAATTTGATGCCAAATCTTGCGCATTTAGTTTTTATAAATTGGCAAAAGCCTAGCTGTCCTTTCCATAGAAGTAATGCCTCATCAATTGAAATGTGTTCTCCTGCATCCACATTTTTCAGCGAAATTCCTGTCAAAAGCTTGCAAAAAGCATCCAAGTGTGTAGAAGGTACATTTTTTTTTTACATTTACTTTGCTAAAGCATAAAAATTTCATAATTGACATGTACCTGTCTCTACTCATTATGGCAGCACAGAAAAAGTGAATGCCTGGTTCATAAGGCATTCTTGACCGATACCAATTCATATCGCTATATTTACATATTCCTGTATAAAAATAAAGTGCAAGAAACGTAAATATATCATTTTCAGTGATGTCTTTCCACCGAATGCTATTTACAATTTCATTAGTTTGTGGATTAGCATCTAAAAACAACTTTGCTCTATCATTTACACAAGAAACAATATGGTCAATAACATCACTCATAAACTTTTTCACACACTCTAAAGCAGTCATGTTTTCTGAAAAGCCAGCTGTTGCGTTGATCCCATGAAAATTATGCAATAATGTCAACTCTGATTGAGGCCGAGCATCATCAAACACATTAGGTAAACGTTTCCACCCTCCAGCCATTACATTCAGTTCAGGCAGGTCTTCAAATTCAAAATTGGCACTGTCATCTAAATAATCACTGCTATCAAACTCCATATACTGTACTTCCATCTGGTACATATTCACTACCACTGTCACTCATGCCCTCCTCACTTGACATTTTTTTATATATTATTTTACACAAATTAATTGTAAATGTATGCAAAATAATCGCTAATCACTATCTTCCTCAATCAAAACCCAATGACAACTGACACCCCACCATCAATTGTTTCAGTAATTGGTTAAAAAAATGACGTCACTCATTGAAAAGCATTTGATTGGTTGATAAAAATGATGTCACTCACATTGAAGAGCATTACGAGGCACTCAGGAATGCTCTGATAAGCATTATGAGATATTTTTCTTTGAATAAATAAACTTAAGCATGATGACTCCAACCTTGGCATCATCACAGGGATAATCAAGACTTCCCATGATGCCAACAGTGGCATCATCGTAAGGAAGGGGTTAAAGTCCAAGTTAGGCTATTCCCTGGATGGAATGAGCTAATGAGGGCCTAGGCTAATCAAAAATATTGGACTTGCACTGAATGAACCCCCAAATCTCTCCAAATACCCAGTTAAATTAAGCTTAAAGCTTAGGAATAGAGCTATTTGTACTTTAATAATCCCAGTTAATGAAAATTGACACAGTCAATAATAAATCCTTCAACAACTTGTTAAAAAACTTGGAGCTCAGCAGAGATACTGTTGCCACTTCCACTTTCAACTTCTCACTGCATGGCTAAAATGGGGATGAGCTCTATCTTGTTGGAAGTACATATGTAATCATGTTGCCAAAGGTACATCTTCTAACAGTGGTGGCAGTTCATCTTGCAGAAATAGTAGATAAATGTCACCTGTAAGACCACCTTCAAAGATAAACAGACCAATCAGCTGACCATAGAGACTACCACATTGACACAAAACTGATGTTGAAAATTACTTTCCACAATGGCATGAGATGAGGAGTCATTTCTGACCACATGCAGGGTTGGCACTAGTGGGCCCAGCCCGAAAAAACCCACCTGGTTTTTTTTTTTTTTTAAACCCACTTGAAAAAACCCACTATTTTACCCACTTGTGGGTTTTTTCATGAAACTTAAGAAGTGCATATGCAATTATTTTTAAAAATTGTCATATAGGCGCCTATAATGATTTTACATGCAAAGCAAGCAAACATGAGTCAACAAATAGACCTACAGGTATAACTCTTTGGGTGAGGTAGCAGGTTATAGAGTGTAGACATCAGCCAATCAGGGTGTTATACATCCTGATTCTTCAGTCAACTGCATCTTCAAGGAATTTTCTACTTCTTCATGGATTGTATTTAAAAGTCTCTATCATTTCAATAAAATACTTAGACTCTGCACATAGAAATGGAATATTATTTGCATAAAAGAATTTGGCTATTTTGTTATCAATGACATTTTTCTGCAAAGTTGTTGTTGTCATGCCAAAATCGCTTACTTTCTTTTGAATTTTTCTTTTTTTCATCTGTAATTGTGTCAGTGGTGGTGAGGATGAGTCTGGATCATCTGAGAGGTCTATGTCATGGCAGTATGAAGATGATGTACTGGCAGTATTGTCAGTCTTGTTTCTTGATTCCATGTGTTTCAAACATTTCATTAAATGCATTTTTATTCGCTCTATTTTATTACTTATTTCATTACTGCAATGTTTGCATCTAACTTTACTAGTCCCATCAATAATATTGACTTCACTCCATTCATGCCCTGATTTTCTTCCTGATCCAAAGGTCTTTGGCATTATTTAATGCAGTTATAACTTCAAACAGACTAATTCTGTAGGCTAGCAGTAAAGATAAATATGCTGTTGCCAGTTTGTTTTATTTAACTGTGAAATAAAAGAAAAATATTCAGTAATATGAATTAAATAGATATAACTAGCTGAATAAGTTCCCTTTGGGAGCTGTAATTCATCTACTTCCAGCAGAAGACACAGGGGCCTGTCTTCCATAGGAAGTATAGCCTAACAAATAGGATAATTTACCACACCAAATTTAGTTCAAATTGGTCCATGTTTTCCAAATTTTGTTGTGAAGCTCAATCTGAGAAAATAATAACTTTTTATGCTTAATTGCCTGGAAGGCAACCTTTTTGCTAAAAACAAGACAAATGTTATATTAATAGTGTACGGTACAGTACAGTATTATTATAAAAATAAGAATAGGTAGGTCTAATGTGAACTACCATATGGACATATGAAAAAACCCAATTTTACCCGGGTTTTTTTGGGTTTTAGGTGAAAAAACCTGAAAAAAACCACCTGGGGTGGGCTTTTTCAAAAAAAGTGGGTTTCTTGCCAACCCTGGAATCACTATCTTCCTCAATCAAAACCCGATGACAACTGACACCCCACCATCAATTGTTTCAGTAATTGGTTAAAAAAATGACATCACTCATTGAAAAGCATTTGATTGGTTGATAAAAATGATGTCACTCACATTGAAGAGCATTATGAGGCACTCAGGAATGCTCTGATAAGCATTATGAGATATTTTTCTTTGAATAAATAAACTTAAGCATGATGACTCCAACCTTGGCATCATCACAGGGATAATCAAGACTTCCCATGATGCCAACAGTGGCATCATCGTAAGGAAGGGGTTAAAGTCCAAGTTAGGCTATTCCCTGGATGGAATGAGCTAATGAGGGCCTAGGCTAATCAAAAATATTGGACTTGCACTGAATGAACCCCCAAATCTCTCCAAATACCCAGTTAAATTAAGCTTAAAGCTTAGGAATAGAGCTATTTGTACTTTAATAATCCCAGTTAATGAAAATTGACAGTCAATAATAAATCCTTCAACAACTTGTTAAAAAACTTGGAGCTCAGCAGAGATACTGTTGTCACTTCCACTTTCAACTTCTCACTGCATGGCTAAAATGGGGATGAGCTCTATCTTGTTGGAAGTACATATGTAATCATGTTGCCAAAGGTACATCTTCTAACAGTGGTGGCAGTTCATCTTGCAGAAATAGTAGATAAATGTCACCTGTAAGACCACCTTCAAAGATAAACAGACCAATCAGCTGACCATAGAGACTACCACATTGACACAAAACTGATGTTGAAAATTACTTTCCACAATGGCATGAGATGAGGAGTCATTTCTGACCACACGTGTGAATTGAGTGTGGTGTTGACACTGTTGTGGGTAAATTGATCCTCATCATAGAACAAGACGTATCAATGCAATTTTCAATTGGCATTGAACCAATTACAAAAATCCAGCCATTGGGCATGATCCCCAGGTTGGAGGTGCTGAACATGCTGTATGTGGTATAGATACATGCCTTCTTTGTGTAACATTCTACATACTCTCATTTGAGAAACTCTTAAGACATGTGGACTCAGCTGTACCATCTGAATAATGTTTTCTTGTTCAGCCACATCTTGTTGTACTGGATGCTCAGATAAAATAGTAATGCTAGGAAATAAACCTCTCTCTCGCAATCTCTGGAAAATGTGGCTATACACTTGTTGATCTGGAATTCTTCAATTTGGAAAATGTCGCTGATATTCAGCAACAGCAGCAGTGGTATTTCCATCGCAAAATCTGTAAACATACACCTTGTTGGCATATTTGGCATTTGAAAATGTAAAAGGCATATTGAATGCACAAAACATCAACTGCACGCTGTGAAACACAACACACTACTGCATAGTTCAGTTCAGTAAGTAACTGTCAATTCAGTAAGTAACTGTCAATTCAGTTCAAGGTCACACATGTGCATGCTTGAAATTCAAACATCCATACTTCCATAACCATTAAGAGTCAGACCTATGTTCATATGAAGTTTTTGCCTGGGAATGACCTCAGCTATAAGCTCCCAAAGTTATGACATATTGTCATGACTTACCATATATATATATATATATATATATATATATATATATATATATATATATATATATATATATATATATATATATATATATATATTTATTGGGTATGTAAAGTTTAGTATTTAGTTTTTGTCCCCAACCAAGTAAATTAGGAGGGGATGTACTGAATTGCACTTATACCATACAGTATGTCTGTTTATTACACTTTCATGTCTAGACTACAACTTTTGAGCTGCACAACATAAAATGATGAAACATCACACACACATGCAGTATATATATATATATATTATATATATTATATATATATATATATATATATATAGGGTGTCCTATAAGTCAGGAACCATAGGGCAAAATGATAAAAATGGCAATAAAAATGCTGGAGACTTTTGGGGACTGTTTGTGAAATGAGCGAGGATGGGAGTGACTGTGTCATCGTTGGTGGATATCGTCGGAGGTCCACTGCATGGTTTATCTCCTATGGATCCCGTTTCCCTGAACTTTGCTACAAGTTTGCTGACACAGCTGTGTGTTATTGGTGCATGGTCCCGATGCAATCTGTTAAATTCCTCAGCAATCTCCCTCTGACTGCAATTTCCTATCAACAGAATTACCTGGATGCATTTTTCCTTACTCAAAGACATCATGGGCACTTGCATAAATGGAAAAACATGAATTACTTATTTTACCCTATGGTTCCAGACTTATGGGACACCCTATATCTATCTATATATATATATATATATATATATATATATATATATTAGGGTGATTCAAATATGGGGGTAAAAAAATTTTTTTTATATTTTAATGTGTTCAACCCTTTAAATGGTTCATTTCAGCATAAAAACAACTATCCTAAAATATTTTAGCAAATTTTTAATTTTTAGGGGTTGCTACCAGCAATTAAAAATTGACAGAATGACTCAAATTGTCAAATTTTTCCACACCACCCAGGGGATACAGTACAAGGCGCATTTCTTTTTTTTTAATGTGGAAAGCTCCCCCGTAGGTCCTACCATAACCACAAGCATGCATAATTAAACTAGCATGATATTTGAGACATTAGCTGTCCTTACGTCATCAATGTTTCTTTTTTTCTATCAGGGTAAACAGCCCTGTAGTTTTTCACTACTTGTAGCAAGAATTGTTTTTGATCTTCGTCATGTGTTAGTATTTTATTATATTCATCATTAATTTTACTCCTCTTTCCGCTATATTATTCACGACTTCCCACTGTTTGATAGATTTCTTAGCGGAGTTATACTCTTCATCATTATGCCATTCTTTAGCATCTTTGAGTAAAAATTTTGAACTAAATTCTGTTATTGTAAAGAATCTTTGAGTATTTGATGTGGCAAAATCTTTTAATTTAGTCGTTGGAATAAGTGCAGGATCTAGAAAAGCCCATTTTGCAGGAAGAGTTTCTGTTGTATTTTGCAAGGCCTTTACAATTTTGTTTTTTGTTTCAGTAGGCACTTCATCATCATAAAAGGCCAAGGCTACCAGTTCTTCTGATAGGTACCAGAGGTGACCTAACAGTTTTTTAATAGCAACAAATGCAATTGTGTCATTTATTTGTTTGTAGACTACAAGATTCTGTAATAATTCCAGATCAAGATGAGGAGCGCAAGATGGCACAGGAGCTGTAAACCATGCCTTTACATATAACCGAGTAGCAAATAGACAGATGTCTTTTAGTCCTTTTTTGTCTTTTACTGAAATTTTGAACTGAGATTTGAACATAAAAGTTTTTAATGAATATGTAATTTTGGCCATCCACCTAGCCCAATGAAGTCCCGCTGGATGTTTAAATTTGATTCCACCTTTTGGTTCACCTCCCCAAAAAATAATTGTTAACTGCAATAGTTGTAGGTAATTGTCTCTTGGTTGGAATGTATCTAGTTGATTTGCTGCAAATATAATTGTCATCTTTGATGTCATGAATATTTTCATAGATATCTGGATCTGATAATGCTGTTTCGTAGTCCTCCTTATTAATGCTTGACACTATATCTGGGCCAGAAGATGGTGATAAAGACTTTCAAACAACAGCTTCCAGCATAATTTCAAATATGTGGTGTCGACATGCCAGCCACAATAAATCGTTGTCGAATTTTTGTTCTAGAAGAATAGCTGCACCATTTCTAGGACCAATATTGGCTGCTGTTGTATCGAAACACACACATTTTATTTGTTCGCAGATGCCCCATTCAAGCGATGTCTGATTGTTTGCATTAAAACTAGACGCATTTCTGTCACTCAATTTTGCAACATCAAGACTTCCTAATAATTAATTTATCATCAAACAATTTTCTACGTTTGCCTACCTTACTTTTCCATGTTGAAGGTTGTGCAGCACAGAAACCAGATTCATCACTTTTACTCTCTTCTGATTCTGATGATGTACTGGTGAGTATGACAGCCTCTTCATTCTTCTTTCTTTTGATCTCTTCTTCTGCTTTCCTCTTTTCATAACGTTGTTGCTTTTCTGCTGCTCTTTGCTCGTTTTTAGCAACAGCCTTATCAATGGTACCCATTTTTCCATGATGTCCTTTCTCACGTTGCATTTTCAAGAATTTCTTATCTTCTATTTTTATAAGCTGCATAGCATTCTCATGAGCAATGTCAAATAAGTTTTCCAATTTATCTTTCCATTTTTCTTCTTTATTATTTAAATTTTGTGATCTTTTCAATTTGTTTGCTTTGTTTTTCTTAAGCAGCTGCCATTCCTTTAGTATTCCTTGAATTTTATCTACTACATGTATTCTTTGTTTTGCTGGTATTCCTGCTTTTTTCCAAACTGCTAGCACATCATCCGCAGTAGAGCAGCATGATTCTCTAATGCCTCGCTTTTTAATATTTCTGTAGTGCATGAAGAGGGCCATCATTTCCTTCTCTGATGGTAATACGGATGTTTTTAGTACTGCAGAGGGCTGCCCAATTAGCCATACTTGTTTCTTTTCTTGTAGAACTTCTCCCAACTGAGCAACTGGGTGATGGTGAGTTAGGCCTAGCTTCCATAATCGATTAATTGGTATCAAAATTACGAGTTCCAAGCAACAATTAAACGCAATCTAGTATATAAACAATTAATTAAAAATTCTGAAATATAAACAATTAAGCAAAATCATAAGTTGTAAAAACAAACAAATTTAAAAAAAGGGAAACTTTGACGCCTGGTAGCACATAGTAAATTTTATTTAAAAGTAAACAAATTTGGCACACACTACTTTTTTGTCATAGGGAACAAAAATACAGGTTGAACAATTTAAAAAAAAACTTTGATTTTTTTTTAATCACCCTAAATTATATATATATATATATATATATATATATATATATATATATATATATACAGGGTGGGCCGTAAGTTTCCATACATAGGAAAATTTAAATACGTGCGTCGGTATTTGGATCAGCAGTTTCCGGATGCTTGGATTGGTCGGCGTGGTCCTGTGGAGTGGCCTCCCAGATCCCCAGATCTCACCCCCCTTGATTTCTATCTTTGGGGGCACTTGAAGGCCATGGTGTATCAGGAAAAGATACGAGACATAAATCATCTAAAGGAACGTATCACCAATGCCATTACAAGCATAACGTCAACTGTGCTAATGCGTGTTCATCAACAGTGGGGAACACGTATTGAAATGTGTTTTCAAAACAATGGCAACCATGTAGAGCATATTATATAAATAAAAATGGTTGTCCATAAAAAAATGTTTATTTTTCCTATGTATGGAAACTTACGGCCCACCCTGTGTATATATATATATATTAGGGTGGTCCGTAACTAACTATATAGAAGAAATTTTTTTTTAATATTTCCTACCTCCCACCCACTGAAGTTGTGAAGTTCTGTGAGAAAATGTTGCAGGTAAATTTTTAGGGGTCACTCATGAGTTTCAAAATTTATCCTCCTATCACTGTAATAGGTATTATATGGTATGTTTGCTGAGATATGTACTACTTTCACTAGTTACGAATAGGTGGTAAATTAAAGAAAGGGAAAAAAAAATTATATCATATGCACTACAGCTCCACTTCCTCTGAGTCCCCCACATCCATGAGCTGATGGATGAGTACTATCCATTCTATGATGGGGGTGTCATGGTTGGCAACCACTCCTTGTTGCCTAGTCAAAGAGCTTTTTCTGGCAGATACTGCCGTTGCTCCTTGTCTTTGGTGTAGTCGCTGCTGTACTGTTGGACGGGGGCCACAGCTCACTTGGCATGGTTATTCACCACTGTGAGGTTTTCCACAACCCTAAGCACTGCCTGAAACTCCTCCATTTTTTCCCATTCATCCTGATCTTTGTTCAAGAAACCTGCAGACAATTGCAGTCATTCGAAGAACCTCATTGAATTCTTTGTCACAATGCTATCCAAAGATGAACTGAGAGGTAGGTTGACACACTTTGGAATCTGCTCTCCACCCTTTTTCTTGTATAAGGTTGCGACCATCCGACATTTTGTTGCTGATGGAACATTGGCATTGAAGAAGGCCAATGGAATCATTTCCTCAGAGAGGTACCAAAGCTGTCCTGCCAGCTTCCAACTGGCTGCTTTGGAGATCTGCTGTGGATATGACCTCAATGATTCCAAGAGGCAGAAGTTCTGGGTTAGAGTGGAAGCAGTGATCGGAGAAGTGAACCATGCCTTCAGGTAGACTGTCACAGCAAAGATGCTCATGTCTTGCGAGCATGTTTTCTCTTTCAGTGTGAGGTGTTGCAATTGCTCCCAGAACATCCACATCTTGATTGAATACAGGACCTTGCACATCCAGTGAGCATGATGCATCGCACCTGGGTGACTTGAATTGAATCAGCGATTCAAGATTTCACCAAGGAAGACAATGGCGAGTCCAGAAATTCCTTGTCAGTGTGTTTCGTGCTGGATTTGGTCTTTGGGGAACTTCAGAAGTTCTTCTCTGACTGGTAATAGGGATGGACCAACAGTTGGGTCATCAACACCTGTATGGAACTTGTTTTTGTCGATGTAGTTCCACTGTTGCTGGAATCTCTTGAATAACAGAACTTTAGGACCAGAAATTGTATCATGACTAGTGATGTAGGTCACATCCGCACATTTTCTCGCATCCGCATCCGCACTTTGGACTGCGGATGTCGTGCGGATGTGGACCGTTGAGATAAAATGTCATTAATAAGCGGAAATTATCAAATTCTACTATATTAATAGAACTAGTTCATTGTGCGCAAAAGTGATGCAAGCGACAAGACGAGAGGCTGTTCTTGTATGAAGTTACTCTCTTGCAACCTACTTAGATCCACGTCACAAAGCTAAGTTATTTTCACCTAGTACATTAGAACGAGTTAAATCATCACTTGGCAAAGCAGTTGAAGAGCTTCAATCTCTTGAATCTGTCGCTTCGCCACCCACCAAAAGAATAAAAGTTTCAGTGACAGAACCAACACCTTCAACAAGCAAATCTATCACAGAATCTGTCTCTCAGTTTCTTGAGTCAAGCAGCAATGACGAGACCTACGCGATGTCAAAAGATGTAGTAAAAATGATCGAGAGCTATCACCAAGAAAAACGCCTGGCTGCATGTGACAATCCTATTAGTTGGTGGAAAAATACGCAGAATATCTATCCATACTTGAGTAAACTTGCAAGGAAACATTTAGCCTGTCCTCCAACAAACGTACCAAGTGAGAGATTATTTAGCAGTGCTGGATTAATATATGATGAAAAGAGAAACAGACTGGCAGCAGAAAAGGCAGAAAAGTTAATGTTCCTTAAGCATAACCTTCCTATAATTAAGTTTGAACATTAAACGATGAACATCTTAGTTTATTTTAATTACTCATTTATAAATATGCCTAATAAAACTTTAAACTTAATATAAATAGTTATAAAGCTAATTAAAGATCTCTCTCTATAAGGGTGGAGGTTGGGGAAAGAGGTCGGTGGGGTGCATTTGAGTTGGGTTCACGTCCCGCATCCTGGTAACACAATTATGGTTTCTAATTGTGGCTGAAACTCAACAAAATATAACGAATTTATTTGCAGACGAATTCACTAATTGATTTCTATATTAGTTACATGCTTGATATTATTTTATATGTTCAGAGAAAAGTACAGCAATTATTGTACAATTAATCAATTATACTACATTATAGCTACAGCTCTCTCTTTATAATAACTTATTATATACGTTAAACACAACAAATCTCGAATATATCCTAAAAAATAATGAAAATGTAGACATCCGCATCCGCAGATGTTGAAATCAAACATCCGCATCCGCGGATGTGAAAAAAATGACATCCGCTACATCACTAATCATGACACACTGTGAATGCAGCAGTGACAACTAGCTCCATGATATGATGCCTGCATGCAAAGTAGAGCAGCTCTTTCTGCAACTTCTGCTCTAGTAGCAAATGATGGCCAGTGTTAGCAGTGGCAGTGTCGAAACACATCCCTACCACTCTTTCACTTAGTCTCCAAAGTTGCAAGAGATTGAACACCATTTGTGCCTGCTGTTGCCCACTTCCCGAAGCTATTTTTGGCACTCCCAAGAGCTGGCATTTGCCATCTGAAGTGGACACTAAGACGGGAAGCCAGTCCACCTGCTCATTGTTGGTAAAGTCTAGCAGAAGTTTTCTGTCCCAGTGCCACCACTGGTCCGGAATAGAATCCTTTTTGTACCAATTCAGCCTGCTGCCTACGATGATGCTCTCAGCTGCGCTTCACAGAGGATTGGCTGAGAGTCAGTTCCTCGATGTTTTGGCCAAGGCTGTGGGCTGTTTCCAATACAATATAAAGCGCCATCCGGTCACTCACCCCTTCCTGTCTGAGGCTGAAGATAATTATGAGTTGAAAATATTCTTGGTCTGGTGTGTGCTTTTTTGGGGGTGAGAAGGACAACCTCCAGTGACTATCTCAAGAAACTCATCATTGGCAGAGCTTGAAGAAGCAAGTTTGGCTGTTTGGGATGTCGAGGCTTGCTCTTTGACTGCTTTCCTCTTTCGGATGTCTTTCTCTGCTTTCTACTTTACAACCTTCTGCTTCTTCTCCACCAATTTTTTGTCAACAGAGCCCATTGTGCCACACTGACTGGGCTCTCTCTGAGCGAGAAGGAAGTCGCAATCATCTTGAAACTGGATCATCTGGAGAGCATTTCCATGTGCAATGTTGAACAAATTGTTCAGCTTGCTTTTGAAAGACATCTCATTTTGGACTTGTTTTGGATTTCACCTTCCCTTGTTCTTTTTCAAAGCTTGCCACTCTTTGAACAAGACCAAAAGCTTCTCCAAACAGTGGTCCTTCCAGCGTGTTGGTATGTGAGCTTTTTCCCAAAATGAGAACTTCCTCCAGCACTTCATTTGGTGTCTTTCTTATGCACAACATGATGGTACAAAAAAGCACCTAGGACCTGGCCATTTAAAGGCAGTTAGTTTACTGCCTAAAATATTTTGGTCTGGTTTGTTCAACAAGTAAAAACCATGTGTTTTTGACATGACCATCATCATAAATAAATGTATGGTAACCAATATACACCAATGTATGGTATACCAATATCTATTAAAATCTATTTCATATAGTTATATTTAACACTCCAACCTGTGAAAGAACAGAAAATGGCATTAATTAGCACCTGTAATAGATCATAGTAATGAGTGACTCAGAGAAGAATATATAACCCCATGAGTGACCACTAATTATGCACCAATGTGAGTGAAATTTTTCACAATTTATTTTCTGCTATAGTGACACAGATTAGATGGGTAGGAGCTGGAAAAATCGAAAGTTCAATTTTATGGACCACCCTAATGTATATGGGTGATAACAAGATGTGTTTTGAATAAAGTCTGGGTCCCTGCATCAAATTTCAAGGTCACAATTAGAGGCCAAAAGTCAAATGGGGGTTTTTCATCTCTGTCCCATGTCTTTTGAGCCATTCATCATACATTGATAGAACTTCATACATACTGTATATGTATCATCACAAGAAGAATTGGATCATTACATCAAAGTCAAGGTCACTAATAGAGGTCAAATGAAGGTGGTTGGTATTATAACTTTTGAACCATTTGACTTAAATTGATGAAACAAGATTTGATTACAAGACTTTTTTTTTTCTTTTTTCAGTAAGAATGAGGTTCTTGCACCATAAATCAAGGTCACAGATATAGGAGGGGACATTGATGTAATTCTGACATTTCTTGTTAATAATAGGTTTTACCAGAATTTTATGCTAATTACGTATCAGTTTAAGGTTTTACTTAAGGAAATTTTTGTTCTATTAATTTCTCAGTACTTGTTTAATGCTCATTAAAGAAATTATTGTTTTTAAAATAATATTTTATTTACAATTTCAGAAGCAAATGATAGAAACTTGTTTTGTACAAAAGATTTTGTAGTGGAATTAGGTTTGATCACTCATTGTAGAGGTTACACAAGTTAATTACAGTACAGTATTCTGAAAATTAATTAGACTAATGACATCTGATTGACTTGACATAAAATTGATAAGTTATTGTGGGTGAAGTTAGCATAGCTTAGGCTATGCTAGGTTCTTAGTTTGTGTTGATGTTGTGTCTTGTTGATTAAATGGGTATAGGTCTGAATTAATTATGCAGAATGTGAGTTTACCTAAACAGCAAGATTAACTTTCAAGGAGTTCTGACTTAACAGGGGAACCTCCAAAACAAGTCATAAACTTGGGATCAGGGTTAGAGGCTAAACCATAAACTTGGGATCAGGGTTAGAGGCTAAACCATAAACTTGATTGAGCCTTTGAGCAGCCCTAACTCATGAAGTCTGACTGAAGAGGCTAAATAATCGATGAAGTCAAAATGTCCAGAATGCAAGCAAGCTAGTCGTAATGTCAAGTTGAAATTGGAAATTTTTGTGGAAAAGATAATATGAAGAGAGCAGGGTGGATTGTACACCCACTAATACCTTTTATTGAGATATTAACCAAGGGTCTAATGAAGAGGAATTGAAGTGGGGAAGGGAAAAAAGCAGGGATGGGGAGTCGGCCAAAAACAACCGACTCCTGACTCCCGAGTCGGTATTTTTAAAAACTGACTCCGACTCCCGACTCTTTCCTTATCATGCTGATCTACAACCTTATAAATATTGGGATGTTTGTTTCGTAGATGGCGTTTCAAGTTTGAGGCTCTAGTTGGAGCATTAGCATGTTTCCCACTAATTTTTGCATTACACTCTCTACCATCCTTTTCTACTTGACAAATAAAAATACTTTCATCCTCATTTAGCTTAAAATATTGAAAGACTGCTGATTTTCTACTAGGCCCACGACTCATTACTAATAGGGGCTAATTAAATTAATAATTAATATATTGCTAATTTTTATATGGTACCTAGTATCCTAAAATAGAAATATGAAATTCATTTGCTAAGATTTACCAGAACAATAAATCAAATGTGGAAATGTGAATCTAGAATTAGTTCAGGAAGATATTTATTTAGGGCAGAGTAGTATTCTGGTAAATTGTTGGCATATAGAAATTGAATCAAAGAGTCGGGAGTCGGTCATTTTTACCGACTCCTGACTCCGACTCCCGATTCTTCAAAAAAGCCCCGACTCCGACTCCCCACCTCTGGAAAAAAGGATGGCTATGCTATATAATGTAGTTTATATAAAGGTGTTGCTTTTGCAGATGTGTGAATTGTACAGAATTTTAAATCTTTACTTTGTGTTTTGTGGGAAGGGTGTGGTTTGCATTACACTGGTCTGCTTTTGAAAAAAATTTTCCTGAGGTCAAGGCTTTTTTAGTTCTTTTATAGTTTTTGCATGCTGAATTCAAAAATGTAACTCATTTTGCTCAATCAGGTCAGGTTTTTATGCTATCTCAATTTTTAAAAAATAGATAATTCGAAAATAATCGTTATGAAATTTGCAAGTTTATTTTTTTTTAAAACGGACTTAAATTGACAGAAAATGTGCAAAGTATATAAAAAATGGTACACGAGTACAGTTAATGTGGATGAAAGGGCTTTCTCAAAGACTTTCGTCCGTGTTCCCCAGCTGGAACATCTCTCTTGAGGCACCAGCAGTAGTCTGCGAGCATGTTCACATCCCAGTGGCCCTTGTACCTCTCTTCCATCACTCGAATATCCTGGTGGAAGCTCTCTCCTTGCTCCTCGCTGACATCACCGCAGTTGTCTGGAGAGTAGTCTAAATGCGAGCTGAGAAAATGCATCTTTATGGACATGCATGCACCAAGAGCCTGGAAGCTCTGCAGGAGCTCCTCGACAACACGTTCGTACTCTGGACTTTGGTGGTTGCCCAGAAAATTTGTGACAATGGACTTGAATGTGAGCCAGGCATTGATCTCATTGTCCTCCAGACTTTCATCGAATTGAGCATCTTTCATTAGTTCCCTGATCTGAGGGCCGTCAAAAATACCTGCTTTCAGTTTGCCCTCACTGACGCGTGGAAATTTCTGATTCAGGAAAGCGAAAGCTCGGCTTTCTTTGTTGAGTGCTCTGACGAAATTCTTCATAAGTCCGAGCTTGATGTGCAGCGGTGGAGTAGAATCATCTGCGGATTCATGAGAGTGTGTGACAGAACATTGTGCAAACCTGGTTCCAGGCCACGTCTTGCTGGCCAGTCGCGTTGTACATAGTGTTGCTTGTCTGCTCGGCTGTCCCACAGACAGAGAAAACAGGGGTATTTGGTGTAGCTGCCTTGTAGACCCAGCACTGTGGCTATAACATATATATATATAATATATATATATATATATATATATAATATATATATATATATATATGAAAATTATTTCACGAAAGTGACACATGAAAAATATTTATGATGAATAAAACCACAAAGGGAAAAGAAACACAAAGTGGTGCTCAAGTGCTTTCGTCTAATGACATCCTCAGGAACACTGGAGTGAAAGGAGAGTTCAAGACAATATATAGGTTACAAAAATAAACAATCAATATATATATATATATATATATATATATATATATATAGTAGTGTACAATATATATATATATATATATATATATATATATATATATATATATATATATATATATATATACAGGGTGTCCGAGAATTATCTGTACAATTTTTGGCTGTTATTAAAAGTCAACCATGAAGTGTAGAAATTCCAGTGTTGTCCCATTTTACAGAGAATCTCATGAAGTTTTTTCTGATACCACGTTTTGACAAGTTTTTTAGAAATGTACGCGGGTGACAGACATTGATGATTTAAAAGCAAGAATCACAGCTGCTATTGAGCGAATTGATGTGGATATGCTGCAGCGTACATGGCAACATTTGGAGTATCGATTGGATGTTTTGCGAATCACTAATGGTGCACATATCGAATGTTTGTAACAACGTTACTTTAATAAAAGAAACTTTTGAAAATACAGATTCTAAATAATCTTGTTTAAGAATTTTACGTGTGTTATCAAGAATTTTATTAAAAGATGAAACTGTACAGATAATGTTCGGACACACTGGAATTTCTAAAAAACTTGTCGAAACTTGGTATCAGAAAAACTTAGAGATTCTCTCTAAAATGGGACAACACTGGAATTTCTACACTTCATGGTTGACTTTTAATAACAGCCAAAAATTGTACAGATAATTCTCGGACACCCTGTATATATATATATATATATATATATATATATGTATAGAGTAAGTATAGAAATAAAAAATTGTGGGAGGAGCAAACACATTTGTATGGAAAAATGACAATTTTAGCACTTTGCCCGAAATTCAACATAATTCAATAGTGGCTTGAAACGCATTCTCAAAGATCATAAGGACCTAATTCCCCTTTTCTTGTCCACTTCACCTTCTCTGCCTTACCTTTATGGTCTTATTAAAACCCACAAACCAGGCAACCGTATGCGCCCTATTATTAGGTCGGTGGGCTCTATTACCTATAAACTCTCCAAATGGCTTGTTAATGTCTTGTCCCCCATTTTTGGAACTATCTCTGATTCACATGTAAAAAATTCCATGGATCTTACTGAAAAATTGAATAATGTTCGCATTAATACCAACGATAGAGTGATCAGTTTTGACGTTTGTTCATTGTTCACAAAAGTGCCGATTGATGATATGCTTGACTTTCTCGCCTGAGAATTACATAACTATGATCTGCCATTACCTGCACACATTGTTTTGGAACTTATTAAGCTTTGTATCAAGGATTGTAAATTCACTTTCAATGGCGAGCATTATCAACAAGTTTTTGGGATGGCCATGGGCAACCCTTTGTCGCCCCTTCTCTCCAATATTTATATGGAGTTTTTTGAAATTACTTACATTCTGAGAATCCTGGGGGTTGGCATCCCATGGTTGCGGTACGTCGACGATATTTTGTGTATGTGGCCCATGAATCATGACCTGGATGATTTCCTCCTTCAGTTAAATGACCAAGTCCCCTCCATTAAGTTTACTTTACAAGTGGAACAAGACAACTCAATCCCATTTTTGGATGCGCGTGTACATAGGGATAGCCCAGGTTTTAAGTTTAGTATCTATCAGAAAAAAAAAAAAACTTTGTCCTATGTACACTTTTACTCTGGACATGACACCCCTATTAAGAAGGCCATATTTTCCTCAATGTTTCTCCGCGCTCTTAAGATCGCCAGTCCGGAATAAATCTCTGCTGAATTGGAAAATATCAATGGTATTGGAAGTGAGCTGTGTTACCCATCTGCGTTCATGGAATCTTGTCTTAATAAGGCTAAATGAACCTTCTATCATGTGAATAATAACACTCGCACCTTGTCAAAGAATATTTTAGTACTTCCATTTTTCCCGGGCTTCTTAGGCATTGCTAATGTACTTAAACTTTTGGATATCAGTGTGGTTTTTTCATATAACAATATTGTGAAAAACATCATAGTAAAAAATAGCCCTACCAATAATTTAGGCATTATCTATAAAATTGGGTGTAAGCAATGTGATTCCTTTTACATGGGTCAGACAGGAAAGGATTTGCAAACACGTGTAAAACAGCATCAATATTCCGTTAGAATGGGACAGTTGTCCAGTGCCCTTTTCGTCCATTTGTCAGAGTTATCCCATTGTATTGATTGGAATAATGCTTCAGTTTTGTTTCACTCTAGCAACATTGTTAATAGAAATATTCTTGAGTCTGCTATAATTCAATTTACAAATAACTTTAACATGAGTAAAGGTCAGTTTCAACTCGATCCCGTTGTTCTGAATTCCTTCAGAATGGATTTAAACAAAAAGGGCAGGTTGCTAAACCTTTGGTAAAAATTTGTTTTTTTCTCTTTTTTTCCTTATAAATTTGTGTTTCTCTTACAATTTTATTTTTCAATTTATTGTTGTGTGTGTATTTCTTATATGTATGTGTATTAGGGTGGTCCAAAAAGTTAAAGCATCGACTAAGTTCTCTCCACAAGGTTGGTTTTATGCCTCTTGGTGTGGACAGTATTTGTGCAAAGTTTCACGTTATTCGGTTAATATTTAGGGGTCGCCCCACTTGCCCCGTTTTTGAAAATTTGGGAAAATATATAGACAACTGAATAACTAAATTTTTTTTTGGTTCTCAAAGAATATGAAAGAAAACAGTAAGACAATAGGACATGATAATGGGTGTATCTTCATTATTTCTTCTGCATCAGAGTCGCCTTGGATGGTATTGGTATCTGTTTTCGGTGGGCGGCTACGAGTTGTAGGAGGTACTGCTTCTGGTCCTCGTTTCGTGTCAAAGTGTCATTGTAGCGTTGTGCGAGAGCAATACCTCGCTCGGCAGCATCATTGACGACTTTCATCTTTAAGGCGCGATCTCTAAGTTCCCTGTAGTTCTTGTCATTTGGCCATTCCCGTGGATCTTTTTGAAGTAACTGGCGCGCTTCCTCCTTACCTCCAACTTTCAAGGCATCAAAGAGGGTCAATGTCCTTTTCGTGACGAAGGATGCCACATCATTTTCAACACCAGCTTCCACCATGTCGATTCGTCGGGGGCAGCCATTCTTTTGGGGATGTTGGAGGTGTTGAACCATTCTCCTTTTGGTATCAGGATCGATCCTATTATTGAAGAAGGCCAGTCCAATCAGATGCTCCGACAAGTACCACAGGTGGCGTCTTAGAGCTGTCTTCGCCGCTTGTGCAGCTCCTCCGTGTGGATATTTTTCCAGAAGATGCAGCATTTTGAGATCATTGAGAGGAGCTTGTGTCCCCATTGGCGCTTCATGCCAGTACTTGACGTAAATCAGACTGACAAATAAAGCCAGCTGAGTCACGTTTCGTTCTTCGCGTGCTGTGAGCTTGAATTGATAGTGAAAGAGGTAGATTTTGAGCGCATAAATCGCCTTCGCCATCCATCTCGCGTGGTGCATGGGACCCGGAGCTCGGATAAAGAGTTGACCACCAGTCTTTCCCCCCAGGAAGAGCAAAGATAGTTCAAGGAACTCCTTGTAGTTGTCACGAGGTTGGCTTGCCTGAAGAGCGTTAGGTAAGTAAGTGAGCATCTCTTTTCTCATCTCTTGGAGTTGAGGGTTCTCGAACAAGCTGTCCGATGCTGAGACAAATGCTTCGTGGGAGAGATGGCCATTCCTTTTGAAATCGCTTAAAAAGGCCTGTTTCAGGACTTCCTGTTGAGCCAAATATTGAGGCAAAGACATCAGCAAGTACGCCTTCAAGTATATGATGTCGACAACCGATCCAAACTAGCTCGTGACCCAATGCTTCTTCAATCCTGACACAGGCTCCGCGATGTAAACCTGTGTTTGACGCAGTGGTATTGAAGACGAGACCTCTCACATGCTGTTCCACGTTCCATAATTTCATAGTTTGAAGGCATGCCTGGGCCTGTGCTTCTCCAGTTCCTTGTTTCATCTTTGGGACACCAAGCAGCTTCTCCTGTCCATTGAATGTTATAAGGATTGCTATCCGATGCACATTCGTCTTCTTCCCTTCAATGCCGGGGAGAAGCTTTCCGTCCCAATGGAGAAGGACAGGGTCTTCTAGAGAGAATGATTCTAGGTCTTCTCGAGCTGCCTGTTCTCGCCCACTTTCTCTGTAGCAATGAATAGAGCTCCGAGAGCACGTCATCCCAGACAGATCATGCCCCGCGGCCTGTAATACAGCTCCAGTTACGAAAACAGCATTCTGGTCAGAAAGATTGGTGCGATCCATTGCTCCAATGACTTCTGGAGATTGGAAAATGTTCGTAACCTTGTTCTTGGGATGCTTTGGTGCCGGAGCTTCAGACGAAGAAGGAATCGGAACCGATGGTCTATAGTCGTCGTCATCTTGCGAAAAAAGGGAAGAAGAAGAAGAGGAAAGATCAATTGATGACACTCCTGCTTCTTCCAAATCTTTCTGTGTTGCTTCATGCCTTGCCTTCCTCTCGGCTTCCTTCTCCATTTTGGATCGCTTTCTGTCCTCTTGTGTAGTCATTTCCTTATCAATGCCAGCCATGCTGCAAGAATTGACGTCCTTGCGCTGCATGGACAGGAAATTTCGGTCCTCAACGTTGACGATTGTGCTCATGGCATCACTGGTTGCGATGTCAAACAGTTCCTGGATGTCTGCTTTGAAGATGTCTTCATTCATTCTATCGCTGGCACGTTGCCTGGTCCTGTGCTTCTTGAGTGTTTTGTAGCGGTCTAAAAGCTTTGAAAGCTTACGGACACAGGAGTCGATCCGTTGAGTTGGGATCCGCGCTCGGGTCCAGACTTCAATCACCCTCTGGCATGCCTGGTTCAGACTGTCGGAGGTGGTTTGCTTTTGATTGATGTGGTGGTATTGCCCCAAGAGGAGGGCGTCAAGGCATGTAGGGAGCCTTGATGTGGATAAAGTTCCAGTTGCCATCCCTAGAAGCCAAACTTTTGGAATTGATCAAGTTTGAGCCATCGGACCTACGGAAGAAAAAGTACATTATATAATATATATATTCAGAGTGGGGCGACCTCTAAATATTCACCAATCACGCTGCAATTTTGCACAGACCATGTGGACACTAAATGGACAAAAGCCACACTTGTGGAGACTATCTAAGACAATTTTGAAATTTCCCCCTATGGATTTGGACCACCCTAATGTGTATGTATATATATATACAGTATTCCCTCGAATATCGCGGGGGTTACGTTCCAGAACCCCCCGCGATAGGTGAAAATCCGCGAAGTAGAAACGATATGTTTATTACGTATTTTATGCCTTTATAAACCCTCCCCGCACTCTTATAAACCTTTCCCACGCTCTTATAAACACTTTCTACACTCGGAGTATGAAAGAGACTAACAGTATTTTAAAAAGAAAACATTTGTATATACAGTATTTTTTAATAATTTTACCAACATTAAAATTTCGTATGGGTACTCACCAGCGACGATACTAAAACTTGAATGATGACGATGACGATGAATTAGCTGTGCAGTACTGAATGATGAAGGTGATGACGATGATGAGATGAATGTACTGCACAGCAAAGAAGAGCATTACATCTCTTCTAAATGAATAACACGTGGAAGCGAACTGAGCAAGGCGAGATGCTGAATGCTTTGGTAGGCTGCAGATCGAGATGCGACGAACGCTAAGCCAATCAGCGCCCAGGATACTGAACAGCGTGCACTGATTGGTCGCGTCTCATCCATCGGCCAATGGTGTGCCGTGTACGGTATCATATAGGCAAAGTAGCTCAAGCAGCACAAGCTTCGCTGGTTTTCCTATCTCGCGGTTCTTTGTCAACTCAATTAGAGTACGTATTTTATTTCGGCTAGAAAAAACCACGATGCACCGAGTCCGCGAAATGTGAACCGCGATATGGCGAGGGACTACTGTATATGTATTTTTTGTTTTTTATTGAGGCATTATTTGTAATTTTTCCAATTTATATTTATTTTTATTTCTTTATTCTTTTGTGACCTACAGATGTTTCAGACAATAACTATAAAACCTTTGGTAATTTTTTCCCTTATATATATATATATATATATATATATATATATATATATATATATATATATATATACAGGGTGGGCGGAAAGTAGCTCCCTATTTTGGATTGGTAAAAAAATACGTATTATCCATTTATTTCAGAAAAAATAATATGAAAAGGTAGGCATACATGGTAGGTTTTCTCTAAAATTCAATGTGGGCTCCAACTCTTTCCACCAGCTTCTGGAGCCGCCCAGGAATGGCGTCCACTGACTTTAGCAGGAACTCCGGCGGGATGGAGGACATGACTTCCCGAATTCGGTCCTCCAGTTCTTCCAATGTCCTCGGTTTGGTGCCAGTAGACTTCTTCCTTTACCCACCCCAAAGAAAGAAGTCGCACGGTTACCGCTGAAAAACGGCAGAATCGGTTCAGTGTAACGGTGTGTGGTATGACCTCAAATCAGGTTGTGGCCCGTTCCTTCTGCGCAACACCAAGAATGCTGAGCGGTACCTTGCTATGTTGCGAAACGAGGTCTGGCCGGTTGTCAGCACATGGGAGAACATCGACGATCTGATATTTATGCAAGATGGCGCCCCTCCGCACTTCGCTCTTGTTGTCCGTGAGTGGCTGGATGCCCACTTCCCTGGGCGTTGGATGGGTCGTCGTGGTCCACATCAATGGCCAGCCAGGAGCCCGACTTGACACCGTGCGACTTCTTTCTTTGGGGTGGGTAAAGGAAGAAGTCTACCGCACCAAACCGAGGACATTGGAAGAACTGGAGGACCGAATTCGGGAAGTCATGTCCTCCATCCCGCCGGAGTTCCTGCTAAAGTCAGTGGACGCCATTCCTGGGCGGCTCCAGAAGCTGGTGGAAAGAGTTGGAGCCCACATTGAATTTCAGAGAAAACCTACCATGTATGCCTACCTTTTCATATTATTTCTTCTGAAATAAATGGATAATATACGTATTTTTTTACCAATCCAAAATAGGGAGCTACTTTCCGCCCACCCTGTATAATATATATATATATATATATATATATATATATATATATATTAGGGTGTGTTTATGGTATATGGTGAAAAATGCGAAATGAAAATGCAAGGGAGCGGAACCCTTTATTTTGTGAGGATACATGAGAAAACAGAACAGGCAAAATTTCTTTGTAATCCAACAACATTTAGAGGTTACCCACAGCTGATAGGTATTTTCAATTTATAGGGCAATGGAAATTTTAATTCTCAGTTTAAATGATAAATTGCATCTCCAATATACTTCTCCAGTAAGTATTCAGAACAAATATATCGTGTGAGTATATTCACTAAATTCATAATTAACGATTAAAGTACATGACACCTCGAGTGTTGGCGTTCATTTTTTCATCAAAGTGGCTTTGGAGGCTGTTGGCAAGACTTTACGATGTTCTTCGACGATTTGAATCATGAACTGCATCTGCTCTTCGTTCCGAGTCCTTCCAGCCTTCGTGAATTCTTTAATCAATGCTATGCCTCGCTCTGCTGCATCATTCACTACATTTAAGGAATCCACCCTGATCTTTGCTGAACCAAAGCTGGTGTTGTTTTCCCAGTTTGATGGATCCTCTTGCAGGAAATCGACCAGAAGATCTAGAAGGGTGAACAGATTGTACGTATTGGAAGAGCAAAAGTCTGCCAGGGTCTTTCCTCTTGGATCTGGAATCCAGACTCATCGGGGGGGAGCTTCTGACCCTTCAACGGAATTCATATTCTCTACCATTTTCCGCTTCTCATCATCATCGACTGCAGGATCGAATAGTGCAAGGCCCATGTTTACCTCATTGAGGTACCAGAGATGCCGATTAAATCTCTTGTACCCGGCAGCATTGGTGTTTTGCAACTTTTGAAGGAGGGCTAAGTCGCTTCGTGGAGCGCTTGCTGCTGCTCTTGCTGAAAACCACGGAAGGACGTAATCTTGAGCAACGAAGAGACAGAAGTCCCGCAACCCAGAAATCAGGCGGTCACTGCTACTTGCTCCACGAGATGTTGAAGGACATTGGTTCATGTGCATCTTGAACTGGTATCTGAACATCCAAATCTTGAAAGAGTAAATTCCACGCGCCATCCACCGTGTTCGGTGCAAAGCCCCTGGAGCCATAAACACAGGACTCAATGTCCGTGAGGTACTCCTCCCAAGAAAATGACTACAAGTTCAAGAAGCTCTTTGTAGTCATCTCTGGGATGCTTCACTTTCAGGTCATTTGCTTCATGAATCATCTTCTCGGCCCAGGGACTGATCACTGCAGCCATGTCCTCTTCATCCGCGGCAGTGGAGTATTCATTCAATTTCAGTTGCGGCCAAACATTACGGAAGCTCTGGAAAATCGTAATCTCAGGTCCTTTGGAAAGGTCTCCAACAAGGAAAGAAAATATTGCTTCAAGCAGCAGTTCCAGCACGTGATGTCGACACGCAAAGTAAATCATTTCACGCCCGAGAGCCTGCTCTACTCGCACACACACACCTCCATGGATGCCGGTGTTGGTGGCTGTCGTGTCAAAGCAAAGAGCTTTGATCTTCTGGCCAAGATCCCAGTTTTCGATGGTTTTGATGATGACGATTGCTATCCTTTCTGCCTTGGAGTCTGGGAGTTTGGGGATGGCTAGAATCTTGCTCATCCCATCCCCGGTAACTAAGATGGCTAAACGGTTGATTTTGTCTCTTCCCATTAAGTCTGCCATAAGTTTTCCATCCCAGTGAAGAACAAGAGGGCATTCAGGCTTGTAGGAAGCTCTCACCTCTGCTTCGTGGGCTGATCTGTACCTGGATCTGCTGGCACGAATAGCACTTGGACTGAGGCACATCTCACTTATGTCCTGACCCATTTGCATGCCAAAGGGGATGAGAACATGAGCAGCTGCCCTGTCGCTCATCCACGTGCGGTCCAATGCCGCAGCGACCTCCGAACTGATTGCCGTCGTCCCACGGCGATGTTTTGGAGCCGACGATGTAACTGGCTTTCTTTTGGGACTTGTTTCCTCACTTGATGATGCTGATGATGAGGTTTCCATAACAACGGTAGCAGAGATTTCTTCCATTTCCTGCACATGCCTGTCTTTCCGCTTCAATTCCTGAGCAGTTCTTTCTTGGGCCCTTGCGACTTTTTTGGCAATCTTCTTGTTGACATTTCCAATCCTTCCTCTCCGACCCTCCTCCCTTTGAGCAAGCAGGAAGTCCTTGTCCTCCTGAATTTTGATAAGATTTAGGGCATTTTGGTGACCAATGTCGAAAAGGTTGTTCAAGCTTGACCTGAACGCAGCCTGGTTGTCCAAATTCGTCTTCGTTTTCTGCAAAATTCTCTTCTTGAAACCCTGCCATTCATCATGCAATTTCCGGACGTGCTTCTTGATGTCGTGCGGATGTTTCGTCGGTAAACCTTCTGTCACCCAGATTTCAATGATGGCTTGTGATGTCGAGGACACACTCTCAGCTAAGGATTTCTTCTCTTCATTGTGGGGATGGAAAAGGTACTTCAATACATCACCTCTTGAAGGTAATTGCTGACCGGCAATAGTAGGACTTGATGACCCAACAAGCCAGATTGATTTCTTCGATCTTGTACATGCTGCCATCGTTCACCAGTTATCTGTGAATAAGACAAAACAGTGAAATTGGTAAGTTAATTTAACCCATTCATGGATAAAGTACCTCAGGAAAATGTGTAGAAATAAGCCACCCTCTTTGTAACTGTAATCTGTGTTCAAACAATGATTGGCTGATAACCCATGAACACAATATGTATTAAAATTATAATAATTTTGCGAAATCATGCATACATAACCATTTACAGTATATCCAATCCATATATAAATTTAAAATAATCTACGGTACACTACACTATTTCACTCATACGATGCGAAAAAAGATGATTGCAATACGCTGAAGCAGAGAGCGTCCAAAATTTTATACGCATAAAAATTAAACTTTTAACTATTTTTGGAAACAAAAATATTGCCAGTAAAACAAGTCATTATACTTACAAACAATTCATAATACCATCCATTACAGTGCTAAGTACAAAAAATGTTTGAAATATATGAATTATTTAAATAACACTTAACTGTTATGAGAACTGTGATGCTTCTTGGCCACCATTACGTAAATGCATGAAAGATGAGTAATTAAGAGAAAACGGTTTAGAATTAAAGAAAATTCATTTGTTGGTATACTGAAGTAAAGAAATATGGATTATCAGAACGCAATTGACAAATGCAATTTCTAATTTTGGGGACGCTGTGTATCAATGGGTTAATAAACACTAGAAGTGACTTAAAAAGGGCGCATAAATAAATGAGCATATGGGTAAAACTTTGGGGTCTTTGGGCAACCTCTAAATATTTGATGATTTTCCAAAAAAATCATGTGCTTTATTTGCTCCCGGAACCTCATCATTTGCGGGGTTCCGTGACCCGAAATTCACACTTTCAGTTTTTAAAAGCACCCTAATATATATATATATATATATTCCTCATATATATTGCGTTTATATTTCATTTATACATACCTTATATATGTTGTATATATTTTTATAGCTCTTCATATATCATCTAGGCATCATTTTGTTTTCCAATTTATATTTACTTGTACTTTTTTATCCATTTGTGACCATAGTATGCATGATTCAGACAATAACTAAAAAACCTTTGGTAATTTTTTTCCCTTATAAATTTGGGTGCCTCTCTCTCAATTTATTTTTCAACTTTATTTATTTTTTTGGTTTATTTCTTTATTTTATTTCTTTGTGACATATATATCATTTTGGCATCATCTATTAAATTGATTGTAAATTTTCCTTTTGAGCTTGAATTTGTAGACTCCATTTACAATCCCCCCACCCCACCCCCATTTGGTTTATTTCTTTGTGTATTTCGGTTGTGACATATATATCACTAAGGTATTATTTTGTAATTTTTTCCAATTTATATTTATTTTTATTTCTTTATTCTTTTGTGACTTGTTTACCATTCAGACAATAACTATACAAAATTGGCTGGAAACAAGCCATTTGAATTTATGTTGAATTTCGGGCAAAGTGCTAAAATTGTCATTTTTCCGTACAAATGTGTGTGCTCCTCCCACAATTTTTTTATTTCTATACTTACTACAGGGTGTCCCAAAAAAACTATATACTCTCTATAGCATTATATATTTTATAATTAAAAAAAAATATATATATATATATTGTTATAGCAATTGCCAATGAAAGGTAAATTAGTAATCTAAGTGATCAAAATGTTTTAGCGAGTTGTTTGCATATAAAATTTAATTAACTACGCCAAGTGCTCAAAATGTTCTCTGGTGGCATGAATGCACTTTTGAATGCGTCGACTAACTGATTCGCAGACATGGACTAATGTGGATGCTGTGATGGTCTCGCACTTTTCCCTAATTGCATCCTTAAGGTGTTCGAGTGTTGCAGGTCTTGTACCATAAACTGCATCCTTCAGGTACCCCCACAAGTAAAAATCAAGTGGAGTCAAGTCCGGTGAACATGGAGGATACTCAACGCTTCCTTTTCGTCCTATCCAATGGTTAGGCAATGTTTCATCGAGGTACCTTCTGACATCACAATGATAATGAGGGGGGCTCCATCTTGTTGAAAGTAAAAGTCGTCGTTTCCAAACAACTTCCGAACTGCAGGTATAATTTCTGTCCGCAGCATGTTGAGATATGTGGCACTGGTAACTGTCGCATTGAAGAAAAATGGTCCAACCAAACCCCTGGATGATAAACCACACCATGCTGTTAATCCTGGTAAATTAACATGTTTATCCACATAAACGTGTGGATTATCAAGTGACCAGTACCTGCAGTTGTGTCGATTTACTGTGCCCATTCGGCTTGAAGGTAGCTTCATCAGACCACACGATTTTGTTGTATTGAAAGTGCATTCATGCTGCCGGAGAACATTTCGAGCACTTGGCTTAGTTAATTAAATTTTATATGCAAACAACTCGCTATAACATTTTGATCACTTAGATTACTAATTTACCTTTCATTGGCAATTGCTATAACAATATATTGTTTGGTTTTTTTAAAATTATAAAATATAGTATATGATGCTATAAAGAGTATATAGTTTTTTTGGGACACCCTATATATATATAGTATATATATTACACCGTTTCACGATTATATGGTAATTTTTCAAATTGAATTTTGATAAATGCACACACTTTTATTTTTTTATATAAAGGAAGAAAAACAAAGACAAAATATAATTTTATTTGAATGATAAAAAGGCACCCCTCAGATGGCACTTCTTTTACATTAATGGATAATTAGAGCAAATATAAGACTGAACGAAAAATATGTTTTAAAACAAAGCAACTTAAATTCTATTTAAGACATATATTGATTAAGAATATAGGGATTTCAGTGGCTGAGAGACTTCCTTTCTCTGATTTTCAATGATTTGAAAGGCCAGTTCTCTCTCTTTCTCACTCTTTGTGAGCTTCTCATTAAACTCTGTAGCCAGTTTGACTCCTCATTCAGCACAGTCGTTGATTACTTTGACTGCCATGACCCGATTACGGTGCTCCTCAATGTCTTCAAGTTTCTTGGGAATTTCTATTTTCAAACACTTGAAGAAGTCTTGTGTTTGAGTTGTGACAAAACTGGTAATCTCTAAGTCATTGGGGTTTTGCAACATTCGGGGGTCCACCTTTCTTCCCCTCACTTTTCGAGGAGGCGCGTGGTGAAGGTTGTGGAGCATTAGAACCTTATCATCTTCAGTCACGAGGTTTGAGAAAAAGCCAAATCCTACAAGATCCTCACTCAAGTACCAACCATGGTTCTGAAGTTTTTTGAGGGCTGTAGCACCCACTTCCTTATGAACCTGGATCTTGTAGATATGTAGCATCTTGAGGAGGGCCAAATCATTTGCTGGAGCATCAATTCCAACTGGAGATGTATACCAAGCTTGAAGATAAACTGTCACTGAAAAGGCGTTTATTCGTATCAGAGCTTGTTTTTCATGAGGGGTGAGAAGGAATTGGTTCCTAAATAAGTAAATTTTTAAGGAATAGATGCCCTTTCCCATCCATCTAGCTCTGCTGTAAGCTCCTGGGTAGTGGAATCTACTATCAGAGCCTTTATTTGTTTTAGGCATTGGACAACCAAGGAAGATAAGTGCAAGTTCTAAGTATTCCCTGTAGTCACCTCGAGTTTGGCCCTCTTGAAGTTTGGAGTTGATGAAAGAAATAAGCTTTTGTCTGTGCTTCAAGATCCAATGATCTAAAGATTCTGAGGTGAGATCATTGGGTTCATAGGGCTTGTAATTCTGCTGATCAATGTTATCCCAACAATCTCTGAATCGATTGAATAAGGGAATTTGTGGACCCGAAGAAGAGAAAAACGTCAAAAACTGCAGTGATAAGAAGCTCGTGGATATGGTGGCATGCCAGAAAAAGGAGTGATCTCTGAAGGGCCTTTTGGATGATGGTACAAGCCCCAGCATGGATACCTGTATTGCTTGTAGTAGTATCAAAACAAAGGCCTGCTACCCACTAATTTACTTGTGGCCATTGCTTCAAGACATCTAAAATTGCTCTCCCCATTTCTTCTCCCGTTCCAGAAATAAGCTTTGGAATAGACAGTAATTTTTCTAATTCGCCTGCACCAGTCACAACAATGGGCATTACATCAATCTTACCCCCATGCATGGATGGAAGAAGCTTTCCATCAAAATGAATTATTAAAGGGGTATTTGGTTGGAAACTGGCTTTAATGTCTTCTCCCATCTGCATCCGTGTTGATTGCCGAGACCTGTAGATAGAGGATGATGAAAGTGTGATCTCTTCAATTTCCACTCCAGCAGCTGAAAGGGCAGGTGCCACAATGTGCATAGCAGCTCTTGCAGATGTTCCAGTGCGGTCCAGAGCAGCCAAGAACTTTTTATCCCTAACAATTACACCTGGTTCAAGCTTCTCCTTTTTTGAAGATGATGATGAGAGTGCTCTGTAGAACAATTCATCACCAGATGATTCTTCACTTCCTCCTGAACCGGAATTTTCACATTGGTTGAGATCCACAACCTTTGTCAATTGCCTCATTTCTTCCTTTGATTTCCTGCGAAGTTTTTCCATTCTTTCCATGCTTATCTGTCGTGCTTTTGCCTTTCTTGAAAACTCCTTGTCTTCTGGACCCATAATCATTTTCCGATCGTTCCTTTGATCCTTAAGAAAATCTTTATCCTCCTGCAATTTTTTTCTGTTTCCACTTCTGAATGAGCTACATCGAAAAGCTTCTTTAAGCTGGTGACAAATTCTGCTTCATTCTTCTCTTGGGTAGGAGTTCATCGAGTTCGGTTCTTGACCAGCCCTTCATGCTTATTGTAAAGCCTTTTAAGCTTTGAGACAATATAAGGCTTGTGGGATGTAATTAAGGAGGCTTTTTCCCACATAGCAATAACTTCATTGGCTACAGTTGCGCAAGCTACAGAGACATTTTGCTTTCCCACCTTAATGTGATAAAAAAGACGTTTAAGGATATCACTGTTAGTTGGAAGCTGCTTATCAGAAAAACCCTCTTCCAGCACTTGTCCGACCAACCAGACTTCACACTTGTTTCTGGTTTCTGCAATAATTCTGAGAGAAAAAGTTTTACCACCTGTTAGTCTTAATAATAATATAATATAATCATTAATCACTCACCTAAATTATATTATGACTTGATTACTGTAAGAAAGTTGTAAAATAACATGAAGTAACCTTTCTAGAACTAAACTTGTGAAAATATCAGTAATTATAGATGAAAAAGCAAATAAAATCATATAATCCATAAAGGGGAAAAATGGAAATTCTAGAATAGTTATCCTGAAGGAAGAATTTTCTAGAATTCTCTCTAAAGAATATAGGGGAGTTACTGGACCATTCCTGAAAATGACCTACTTATCTTCCAATTTTATTTATGAATTTTATATACCAAATTTAAGAGGACATCACAAAATAAATAAATATATTTGCCAGAAAAGTGAAAATTTTCTCATGAGGGGTAAAATAGATATGCATTGAGGGGTGGGATAACAGTAAGCTCTTGTCTTAATATTTTGCATGAAGTCTTTATTCATGACATATTACTTTTTTAGTATGTGTGCATTGAGCCATCATAAATTTCGATTTTTCGAAATGGCCTAATATATATGTTTATTTTATTTTTGTAACCTATATATTGTCTTGAACTCTCCTTTCACTCCAGTGTTCCTGAGGATGTCATTAGACCAGGGGTTCCCAAATTGGTGTTCCGCGGAACACTTGTATACCGTGAGAAGTGTTCCGCGGAACACAATTTGGGAACCCCTGCATTAGACAAAAGCGCTTGAGCACCACTTTGTGTTTCTTTTCCCTTCATGGTTGTATTCATATATATATATATATATATGTGGTTTTTTTTGTAGACACGAACATACCTTTAGGTCTCCGCATATCATCCAATTGTGATGTTTGTACTTCAAAGCAGTTAGCAAAAGCTCCATGTTACTATAACTGTCATCTGCACTGAGTGACCCACTGGAACAGATGCGACCTTGTTACCATTGTAGAGTAGTACTGCTTTCAAGCTTCTGCTTGAGGAGTCGATGAAGAGCCGCCATTCTGTAGGGTCATACGCTAAACCCATAGCTGCAATGAGGCTGTTGACGTTGTTACAGTAAACCAGCAAAGCTTCTTCATCTAACATGAAATATTCTCAAAACTCTTCTTCGCAGCTGCGATAAGAAGAATGTTGTTTCTGGAGCTAACAAACGATTTTTGCGAAGACGTGACCCTAGCAACTGAGCAGATTCTTTGGACAAGGACAAATCTCCTGTCAAATCATTCAACTCAGCTTGGCTCAAGAGTTTGGGTTGACTTGTCTCGCCAGTAGGTTGGTATGTACCAGATATGTCACCATCATCCATTTCTTCATCTGAGTCGGACGACGAATCAAAGTTGTCGGTGGTGTTGGAATTGGAATTTCTGGTCCATGAGGCACTGGCTTTATGGCAGATGGCACATCTGGATACTTTACGTGTTGCTTGTTTTTTCAATTTATGCCTAAAAGGAAACAGATAAAGATAAGATAAAGACATATCTCATATATTGTCAGGCATATTTTTGCAAGTATAAAATGAAATTCTTACTAAATTCATACTAACTTACCTTGTAGGTTTGTCATACTGAAATAACAGTCAGTAGTATGATCTCTTCTTTCCCTCCACACCATTGGGACACCAAAAGGTAGAGACACTACCTTCTTGTGGCTCCAGCACTGCAGACTTTCAACACACATTTTGCAGCATATGTGAGGGGCAAAGGCTTTGTCCTGGTCACCAAGTTTAACTCCAAAGTAGGCGTGATAGCTTTTCCTCACAAAATATGTGATGTTTGACTGCTGGTCTGACACAGTGACTTTACCACAGATGTAGCAGAACCTGTTTGGGTCATTCTTGCACATTCTATTCATGCTGAAAAACAGTAATGACAATCGTAATTAGAAATAAGTTGTCTGTTTATTATATAGAGCTTGGCTAACACTTGGCTAAAATGTAAGTCTGTTTTAAAAATATAAACTTGCTCATTTCATAACAATTATCTAATTTTTTTAAAAATTGAGATACCATAAAAACCTGACCTGATTGAGCAAAATGAGTTACATTTTTTAATTCAGCATGCAAAACTTATAAAAGAGCAACTAAAAAAACCTTGACCTCAAAAATGACGCAGACCAGTGTTATTGTTTGGGGTTGTGGACAGAATGGATCTGGTTCTTTTACATTTTTGTGTTTCTGTATTTACCTTTTAGGCATTGTGGTGTTTTCTTTGTCTGTGTATATTGGTATAGGTGTAGTGAAGCTGTTTTTTTATTTGAGAGTATTTGTGTGGTTACAAAGTATTTAGTGCTGATACCTTGGAAATTTGGTGACAGTTTTGTGTCTGGCATTGTATCTTAGTTTGTGTATGTGTCTTAGTGATTTATTTTTTGATTTACTGTGAGCCGAGTTGTTGAGAGTGACTGAAGATTGTGTGGTGAAGGGTGCTTAGCATAGCACTGGTCTCATGAGTGTGTTGTATAGGTGAAGTTTTGTTTTAATGTCTGTAAAATGTCCTCTGTTTTGTCATTGAATGTTGTGGGGTTTAAATTTGATTGGTGATTGAGTTCCTGTGCCCTTCAGGCATTTGATGCTCCAGAATTTGGTAAGGATTATGGGCTTGAGCATTGTCCATGAATCAGTTAATTTGGATCCACTCCATGTCCCAGTCAAGTTAGTTAATGTGTTGTACTAGTGGGCCATTTGTAAAGTGGTTATTATAATATTGTATGAGAAATTACATTTGGAGGGAAATGGTGAAGGGTCTTATTATTTTGTGTTGAACAGTCAGTATGTGTAACTCTGTGCTTGTATTGTGTGAAAGATGTTTGTGTTCATCTGTCATTGGTTGTAGGTGTACCAAGTGAAGCAACACTTTTTTTAACATACAGGGTGTCCAAGAAGAAATGGTGCAAAAAAATTGGTCATTTTTCTTATTAATCAGTATGTATGCAATATACAGTACAGGTAGGTCTCATTTTGTGTGGGGGTTACATTCCTGAAAAACAGTGCATAGTACAATTCCATGTGAAATAAATTCATATTTCCCATATGCCCCATGTTATAAATGCACATTGTTCCTGAGTGGTGCCTAGTCACACAGGAAACATTATAACAAGTCAATTTAACCATAAAAACAAAGTCCAATAGTGATAAATGTGCATCATTAATACTCATAGAATCAGTTTGACATAATAAATAACATATAAAGTAATATAAATCTCCTAAGCACTTCTAAGTTGATGGCTTTACATTGCTTCTTAGAAGCTGAATTGTCCTTTGAACTTGCATGCTTAGGGGCCATTGTTCAAAGTTACTCTGATGAATAAACACAAAAAATACACACACAAAAGAGAGTGAATATGTAAACAGCACAATGTTGGAGTCAACATATGAATGGGCAGCCCAAATGACAGAGTGATCAAACAGGTTCCAAATGGGAGAGGGAGTTAACAAGCATTTGCACATGTTCAGACTTGTTCATTCATGCAAAGTGGCATGGAGGTTGTGGGTGGAGTGCATAATATCAGTTTATATAGCGCATGAAATGAATTCATTCCATAAATAATTTAGTGTTATAGCAATTCCTCATAAAGTGGTACTGTGTATAATGAGACCTACCTATACATATATGGTAGTTTACATTTCCAAACTGTCCAAGTTTAAAACACACACAAGATGACCATCATTTGTCACTACAATGTGCATTTGATGCTCAGACTCCATTGGTGTACTAACAAGATACACTTGTGGAATTATCCAGTGACCTCCGTTTCTTTGATGGAGTTAAGCCACATACCTGGGTTTGTCACAGTACACAAGTGTTTTAACATATCCCCTGAGATAAAAATCCAAAGAGGTAAAGGCAAGTAATTAAGGTGGCCATTAGGGTGTGTCAATTTTGTCAACTTTTTTCAAATCAATTTTGGTAGTGAAAATAGTCTCTCTTCATGTCAAAACTTGAAATTGGCCAACCAAAATGAAATAAAATAACCATTACCTACATCAGTTTTACCTTAAAGTTTCAGAAATTGACTCTTTTACTAAATAATAGGACATAAATTAATTAACTACTCATCTGTCACAAAAGTCTGGTACTGTGTGTTCTCCTTGAAGGAGGAGACATGCAGTTAGAGAGTTCAGAAGAGCAATGTCCATTATGATAGTGATAGTAAAGAGAGAGGCAACATTGCAGCAAAGAGAGAGATTGAAGACAATCAGTAAGAGGCAGGGAATTGATGAGACAAAAAGCCTTTGATTCCACCCAGTCAAGTATGGCTGTGAGGGTTGAACCACCCCACACATAAGAAGCATACTCCATACAGGGGTGAACAAGACCCCTATGTTGGGGTGAAGAAGCCTTGGAGGCAGTACAGCACACCTAACCTCTTAGAAGCTGTTTTAGGAAGGAAATGCCAAGCATGTTAAGAGAAGAGGAAGGATTGCGATGTGTGTTGTTGAAGGTAAGGGGATAGTCTTGTGGAAGATTGTAATGAGTAGACAGATGGAGGAACCAAGTTTTTGAGGCACTGAAAGCCATAAGGTTTTCTCTGCCCCAGTCAGATATAGTAGAAAGATCAGAGGTCAGGTGCCCCATAGCCATCCTACGCAAATCATGAAGTGACTGCTTTGGGAAGTGGGTGGAGAAGTGAAGAGTGGAATCATCAACATACGAGTGAATAGGACAGGAAGTGCGAATTAAAAGATCATTAATGAATAAAAGGAAAAGAGTGGGTGACAGGACAGAACCCTGAGGAACACCACTCTTAATAGCTTTAGGAGAAGAACACTGGCCATCTACAACTGCAGCTATAGATTAGCCAGAAAGGAAATTAGAGATGAAAGCACAGATAGAAGGATAGAAACCAAAAGAGGGCAGTTTGGAAATAAAAGATTTGTGCCAGACTCTATCAAAAGCTTTTGATATTTCTAGCACAATAGCAAAAGTTTCACTGAAATCCTGAAAGGAGGATGACCAAGAGTTAGAGAGATATGTAAGAGGATTGCCAGTAGAGCATCCCTTGCAGGATCCATATTGATGATCTGAAAGAAAATTGTGAGAAGAAAGGTGTTTAAGAATCTTCCTATTAAGGATACATTCAAAAACTTTAGAAAGGCAAGAAATCAAAGCAATTGGACAATAGTTGGAGGGTTGAGAGCACTCACCCTTCTTTGGGACAGGCTAAATGAAAGCAAACTTCCAGCAGGAAGGAAAAGTAGCAGATGAGAAAGATGAGAGAGTCTACCTAGGCAGGGTGTCAGCACAGAAGCACAGTTCTTAAGAACACCAGGAGGAACACGATCAGGACCATACGCCTTCCTAGAGTTGAGTCCAGATAGGGCAGAAAAAAAACATCTTTAGAAGAGATTCTAATTTCTGACATAATAAATTCAGAGGGGGGAGGAGATGGAGGAACAGCACCAGAACTGTCCAGGGTTGAATTGTAAGCAAAAGTTTGAGTGAGGAGTTCAGCTTTCTCAGGAGAAGAGATGGCAAATGTGCCATCAGAATGGAAAAGAGGCGGGAAAGAAGAGGAAGTAAAGTTGTTGTTGAGGTTCTTAGCTAGATGCCAGAAAGAACAAAAGAACTAGAATTGGATAGATTTTCACATTTTTGTTGGATGAAGGAATTTTTAGTGAAATGAAGAAGAGATTTTGCATGATTCTGCGCAAATATATAAGCTGAGTGAGAGTCAGGAGTTGGATGGTGATGGTACCTTCTGAAAGCCTCCTCTGTTGCGGATAGCATTAGAACAAGTAAAGTTAAACCAAGTCTTACACACAACTTTTTCAAAATTTATATTAAAAAAAATAGCATCATTGTGCCTTGGAGACTTTGTTTTTGGCTCTCACCATCTTCTGCGGAGAGGTCACTTTTGCAGGCACTTTCCCCTTAGCCCCCTCCTTTCTATATAAAAAAGAAAAAGGTTTTATTGTATGTTGAAAGAACTGCCAATCCACTTGAGAGTATTATATTTTGGAGTGAGTGGGATTAGTAGTGGTTTTGTTGTCAAAGAGCAGGTTTGGTCCTGGAGTTGTGTTTATAGTCTTGTTGAGTGGTGGTTTCTGAAAACAGTGTATGTGGTGCCGAGAGAGTTGCCAGTTTGATATGTCTTAAAAGGTGGCTTGATGTACTAGGGTCTTACAAAACTTTAAAATTAGATTTGATTTTGAATCAGGATGGTGATTCAATTTGATTTCTACTAATTTTGAATTGGGTACTGTTATTCTCTAATTTTATTTGTTTCCTGTAAAATCTCATTTATCAGGTTGTAACATAAATTCTGCTCAATCAGAAAATGGACAATAGATAATGGAATAACCTCAAGATAATGTGAAATAGTTTTAGAAATGTTGCAAAATACACGCGGTGACAGGTTCACGCAGGTTTTATCACGATACAGAATGATACAGAATGACTTAGGCTAGTGTAAGATTAGGCTAATGAATATTTTCTCTGGTGTTTTTCATACAGTTACAATGCCACCCCTACGATATTACAGTAATTGAAAAAACATGGATTCCACGAAAGAGCATATTCGACATGTGATGCTGTATGAGTTCCATAAAGGATCTAACGCTAGTGAATCTGCAAAAAACATTCAGAGAGTTTATGGAAATGATGATGTGAGTGAATGGATGTGTAGGAGATGGTTTGAGAAGTTCAGAAATGGAGATTTCAGTCTGAAAGATTATCAATGAACAGGATGACCAAATGAGTTAGATGAAGAGTTGCTGAAAGCAACAGTGGAGGAAAACTCAAGAGAACTTGGCCTGCAACTCGGCGTTAGCCATATATATGACCATTCATCATCATTGAAGCTGTTAGGAAAAGTAGTGAAGGTGTGAAAATGGGTTCCGCATGATTTGTCACAAGCGAATCTTCAACATTGAATTGATATTTGCCAGAGCTGGGCACCGCAAACTCAAAATCACTTCCGCAATCACAAATCCGCAAACTCAAACCTTACCTTCCGCAACTGCAAATCCGCAAACTGCTTGCCATTTTTGGTGCCGCAAATCCGCAAACGCAAACCATATTTCCAATTTTTACAGTGCTGGGCACTTCCGCAAACCGCAAATTCCGCAATCGCAATTTTAACTATAAAAAGTACGGTATCCAAAACATTAAAGAGGTATAAAAAGCTTTTATATCTTTTTAATGTTTAATGTTTTAGCCTTGTTTTTATTAAAAACAAGGCTAAATAATTTATTACAATAAATCACTATTGTAGAAGAAATAAAAATACTACATATATATTATATTGAACAAAAACACCTCCTGCAAGTAAATAGTAAATAAATTAAATAATAAATTTAATCATTTGAATTTCATAAATTTTGAGACTTAGACACGTTAGAGAAGACTGTACTGTAACTGTAGTAACTGTACACACATTACATTACACAAGTTAAATTAAGTTAACACTGTGACTGTACACAACTTGAACTCACTGTACAACTCAACCCCTCTAGCCTCTACAAGTGTACGCCTCTGGCTTTGTCAACAAGTTCAGTCGTCCTCCTCCAGTAACTGAGCCAAATCCAGTTTTAATAAGTCCATGTTCCCCTTCATGAACACGAGACGTTCGAAGTTGTCAGAGATCAGGCTGGCCCTTTTGGGCTTCATTATATCTTGGCCAGTGGCCACGTGGGAAATTTGCGGAAAGATTTGCGTTTGCGGTCTTAGTTCCGCAACGCAAATTCAGTAATTTGCGATGACTTTGCCACAAACGCAAATCCGCAAACGAAAAACATACTTCCGCAATTGCGGAAGTGCCCAGCTCTGATATTTGCACATCACTGCATTCTCGGCAACTGTGGGCACTGTTTTTGGATTGGATCGTCACTGAGGATGAAAAATGGGTTCTCTATAACAATATTAAGCATTGACATCAGTGGCTTAGCCATGAAACAAAGCCTGAACCTCAGCCAAGGAATCGACCCCATCCAAAGAAAATTTTGCTATGCGTTTGGTCAGATATGCAAGGAATTATTCATTTTGAGCTTCTGCAAGATAACCAAACAATCACAGCTGAAGTCTACTGCTGACAACTCCAACGATTGAAGATGGTATTACAAGAAAAATGTCCTGCATTAATTAATTTCAGAGGTGTTCTATTCCACCAGGATAACGCGTGCCCTCACACTGCTCAAATCACCACTGCCCAATTGGAGGCAATTGGTTGGGAAAAAATGTCTCATCCACCTTATTCTCCAGACATCGCACCTTCAGACTACCATTTATTCAGAAGTCTGCAACACCACCTAGATGGACAAAAGTTGCAATCCAGGGAAGCTGTCAAAAAAAGAAGTGATTGCTTTTTTTAACTTGAAACCAAGGGATTTCTTTGAATGTAGCCTAAAAAACTTTTCTACAGGTGGGAGTAGGTTATAGAAAAAGAAGGGAATTATATTGATGATTAATTTGTCATTGTCATTTAATTTTTGTTCTGAATGAACTAAAAAATCAAGCAGAATATATGTTACAACCTTATATTTGAAAGTTTGGGCAATAATAAAATATTTCATATCAAGATTTCTGCTTCAAAAAAGTCAAGAAGAAAAGTTGTCACTCGCAGAGCAGACAGATGGCAGTAAATGAACACATGAGTAGAGTAGCTGCTGGATTGATGTATTGTGTGCATCCTAGCTTGTCTGTATGTCAGTAGATCATATATTTATTTGTAAGTATGTTTTTATGTCAGCAGGTCACATATTTATTTGTAAGTATGTTTTTATGTCAGCAGGTCACTATTTATTCATCTAATGATGGAACTAATATTCCAACACTTTTTTACTATCAAAAAATAACATATATTAGTACTCTCGAAGCTGCTCTCCCACTTCTCAGGCCAACAGTAGAGACAACAGCAGTCTGTAGTACTGATACAGTTGCTAGTATCAGTCTTATTGTACCCTGCATTTCTGTTCTCAAGGATGAGTTGTCATCATCATCATCATCATCATCATTTCCTGAGCTCTCTGATATTGCATCTACTTTTGTATATTGCTGAGAATTTTGCTTTTGGATAGTTTTGAATTTTATATACTTGCGTTTAAATTCACGTTGTTATAGTTAAGTAATTGAATATTAGTGGTTTTTAGCGATTTAGAAGTTTTCATAGCCTGCCGGCTTAATTTAACTTATACCTGTGATGGTTTAAACTAATTTTTAACTCCGCGATGCCGTCGCAGAAAGCGTCGTGTGTTAGGTGTAGGGTAAACTGGTGGTATTCGGAATTTAAGGATTATAACGGCAGTCCTATGGCGATTACCGATAGATCAGTTTGTTTCTTTTGCGAGTGAGTTCATGGAGGAATTAGTTGACATCAAACGCAGTGTAGGTGAGGTAGCGGAAAGACTTGCAACGCTTGATGAGGGCAGGGGTAGGGCTATGGTTGACGGAAGCCGAACCAATACTAACGTTGAAGACGTTAGTAATTTGAAGGGTGAGGTGCGTAACTTAGTTTCTAGTTTAGGTAGCTTGTCGGGAAGGTTAGATAGAATTGAGGAAGAGGTTAAGGTTAGTCCGAGAGTAGTAGATAGCGAGGGATTTAGAGAAGTTAAGGGTGGAGCTAGGCCGCGTACGTTAGGTGATAGGAATCCCCTCCTATCGAGGTTTCGAACCCTTTCACCCATTTGGAAAGGGACGTGAATGAGGGGGAAACTATTTTAATCGGGGACTCTTTAGTGTGCCCACATGGACAAAGAGTTCGTTAAATGGCATCCAACCAAGAGGAGGAGGGTCTGTCTCCCAGGGGCCAGGGTTGACAGAGTTAGAGACGAAATGAATAGGATTGACGTTGCCTCCCGTCACTCAATGTTGGTGACGATGGTAGGAGGCAACGACTCGTATAGGCACGATACAAGAGTGCCTGACCTTTTGGAGAGATATAGGGGGTTAATTAGGTCCCTGAAGGCGAGGTCAGATAGGTCTTTAGTTCTAGGTATTACCCCTAGGCACGGGTTGGGTCTTAGAATTACGTCAAAAACAATATTTTTGAATAACAAATTAGAAGAGATTTGTGCTGAGGAAAATGTACCCTTCGTAAAGCCGTGGTCCGAATTCAGTGATCCTAGCCTTTTTATAAAAGATGGGGGCATTTTATGAAATAGGTAATTCTAGGCTAGGTAGGTTAATAGACGAAAACGTGCGAAAGCTGTATAGGTCGAAGCCTTCTTTAAACGTTGTGGGTCTGGGAAACGCGGGCCCGACATGATAAATAGTTTAAAACGCGGGCCCGTGGTAAAAAATAACTTAAACGTCTTTTATTGTAACGCACGTAGTATTAGAAATAAATTAAATGAATTTAAGGCGATAATTTATTCCGACAACTATGATATAGTTGCTATCACTGAAACTTGTTGGGGGAACTTGATATACCAGGTTTTAAACTCTCTACTAATGATAGGTTACATAGGTTTGGTGGAGGCGTTTTGCTGTACATTCGTAATTCCCTTACGGCTATCAAGGTTAAGTTAGATTTTCCGACAGCAATTAATGTGATATGTGTTGAAGTTAGGGCGCGTAGTATTAGTTTTAATTTTGTTGTTTATAGACCTCCCGTTCAACCCCTTGATAGAGATACTAGATTTTACTCACTTCTTGGTAATTTTATTGACAATCGGAATAGTATAATTGTCGGAGACTTTAACTGCCCTAATGTTAATTACGAGAATTTTACTGGTAATGAGGAGGGTTTGAGATTGGTTGAGTTTATGGACGATAACTTTTTACGACAGAGAGTTACCGAACCAACGCGCGGTGACAATATTTTAGATTTGGTGATGATGAACGCCGAGAATATAGTCGAAGGTTTAGAAGTAGGCGAGAGTTTGTTTAGGATGTAGTGATCATCAAATTCTTAGGTTTAAGTTATTGATAGAAAACACTCAGGATAGTAACGTAATAGAAGTCCATGATTTTCGTAGGGCTAATTTTGATAGTTTTGCTGATAGGATGAGAGTAGTGGACTGGGATAACTTATTTATGGGTAATGACACAAATTTGCGTTGGGTGGCGTTTAAAGAAAGTTTTAGGAATATTGAAAGGGAGTTTATTCCTCGTAGGCCCAAGCGCGCTAGAAATCGTGGTAGGCCAAGTGGTGGACTAGGGAAATAGGAGAGTTCATAAACGAGCGTAATAGAGCGTATAGACTTAGTAAGCGCAATGGCACGGCAGCTAACTTTAATAGATATATCGAGCTTAGACGTCAGGTTAAAAGATCAGTTAGGAATGCCAAGCGTAATTTAGAGATACTTATAGCTGCGGATAGTAAACATAATCCAAAAAAGTTTTTTGAATACGTAATAATCGTAAGCCGATAAAAGATAACATAGGCCCTCTAGTGGATGTTAATGGCGCTTTGGCTTCTGACGCTCAGGCGATGGCGGGTATTTTCAATAACTTTTTTGCGACAGTTTTTACCGTAGAAGACGTAAATAATGTCCCCGACGTGGACGATATCGTTCCATTTAGTAGCGAGACTATTTTGGATGAAATAACTGTTTACGAGGGTGAGATTGCGCATTATATCGATAGGCTAAAAGTTAGCAAGGCTCCAGGCCCTGACGCTTTTTATCCCAGACATTTGAAAGATTTGAAAGACGTTATCGTAGGCCCCTTAACGAAGATTTTTAATCAGTCACTCGAAACGGGGATTATTCCTGAAGACTTCAAATTAGCTAACGTCACGCCTATTTTTAAAAAAGGCGACCGCGCAGTAGCTAGCAATTATAGGCCCATTAGCTTAACGTCAATTGTCGGTAAACTTTTGGAATCCGTAGTTAGGGATCGTATCATCGATCACTTAGAAAGTAGAGATTTGATTAATAGTAGTCAGCATGGGTTTCGACGCCATAGGTCTTGTTTAACTAATTTGTTAGAATTTTATAACGAAATAGTGCGCGAATACGATAGGCATAGAGCAGCTGACGTTATTTAGATTTTAAAAAGGCGTTCGATACAGTTCCGCATAGGAGACTAATTGCGAAGGTCAAAGCGCACGGTATACGCGGTCAGGTAGCTAACTGGTTAGAAGAATGGCTTCGTGCTAGGAGACAGAGGGTCGTAGTTAATGGTAGTGAATCAGGGTGGTTAGATGTAGGTAGCGGTGTCCCACAGGGTTCAGTGTTAGGCCCATTGCTATTCGTAATTTACATTAACGACATAGATGTAGGATTGACTAGTAACGTGTCAAAATTCGCGGACGATACTAAAATAGGCGGTAAGGTTGTTAACGAGGTCGATAGAAATAGGATTATGGAGTGGACAGATAAGTGGCAGATGCAATTTAACGTAGACAAATGTAAAGTTTTGCATATAGGTTCTCGCAACAATAATTATACATACACGATGGATGATAGGGAGTTAGCGAGCGTTGACGAGGAAGTAGATTTAGGCGTACGCGTATCTAAGGACTTAAAGGTTAGGAACCAGTGCCTGGAGTCTTGCGCAAAAGCTAATAGGATGTTAGGCTTCATAGCGCGTAATTTCGAATTTAAATCGAAGGATATTATATTGCCCCTTTACAAGTCCCTTGTCAGGCCTCATTTAGAATATGCAGTTCAGTTTTGGTGCCCATACTTGCATGAGGATATTGATAGGTTAGAAAGGGTTCAACGTCGTGCCACGAAACTAATTCCGTCATTGCGCAACAAGCCTTATGAAGATAGGATTAAAGAGTTAGACCTGTATTCACTCAAAACTAGGAGATTAAGGGGGGAGCTTATTGAAGTTTTCAAAATCGTTAAAAACATCGATAATGTAAATTTTGACAAATTGTTCACTTTCGATAATAGTAATACTCGCAATAACGGATTTAAGTTGCGTGGCAGACGTTTCATTAATATCGCTAAAAACTTCTTTATGTTTAAAGTAATTGATAAATGGAATAATCTTCCTGCATCAGTCGTTCATTCTACCAGCGTTAATATGTTACGAACCATCTTGACCGACATTTTAAAAGTATTAACGTTGTTTAAAATAAAAAAAAACAAAGTTAGCAACAGGAGCTCTGGTGGTGGTGCTCGAGGATGAGTCTGTTGACGATGAATGCCAGCAATAAAATTATTAAAAAAAAAAAAAAAAAAATTAGACTAACACGAACTTAGATGTAGCTCGTAGCGTAAACTAACCCACTTTTTTAACTTTACCTACTTTTTTACTTTGCATGTCTGTAACTCTCTCTTCTTGCATGTTTGTAGTTTGCATGGTATGACTGTGAGTTAAGACTGTGTTTGCATGGTTTGTAAGCATTCTTATTGCACTTCTTTTCATCTTTCACCCCTCTCCTATTCTCTCCGACTATTTTTCTGACTTGTCGGCAGTGGCCGGCGGATGATGATGGTGAGTCTTTTTTCTCTTTTTCTGAATGAATGTTAACCCACGAATGATAGGTGTTGCTCTTTACTTAACCCCTTATTCTCTTCTCTTCTCTTAACCCCCTACCCTTTCCTTTCTCTCAGGCTAACCTTAGAGTGGATCTTAGGGTCTTCATTAGCCTTAGCTTCTGTAGATCATCATCATCTAGTACAAAATCATTTCCTAATGAGCTTATAAACCAACTGAACAAGAGATTTGATCTCTCTAAAGACTATCTCCTGTCACCAATATTCATTGATCCAAGATTCAAGCTTGTCTTTGTTATGGAACCCCAGTCTAGAAAAAAAATTTTTTTTGAAGAATTTGTTTACCAGTCAAATTCAGATGACAGAATTCACTAAGAAAAACAGTCAGATATGGGCTCTGACACTGGAAATATGCAGCCTGAACTGGAAACTGAGAAAGGAAGTCTTCTCAAACTCAGCTCTTGACTTGGTCTTTATTTGAAAGAAGCTGATCCCTCTTTTCTGGAAATGGGATCCAATCCAACTTGAAGTGTGGATCAAAGAAGGCTGCAGCCATAATGTTGTCTGAGTATAGGAAGGAGTCAGATTTGGCCATAAATGATTCACATTTTAGCAATTACAAATTACAATTATAATTACTCCAACCCTGCAATGTATGGTACCCATGTCTGCATTGTCTGTGTTTATTAGATAGTGTCCTGACTGGGCCTGGTATTGTTGAAAGCTTGGTGTGTTGCTTTTAAGTCATTTAGGAAGTATATTGGGGGTTGTGGTTTTTTAGTGTGTTTAATGGTGCACCAGTGTTGAGTTGTATGCATGGTAGAGAATAGTGTGCCAAAATCCCTTGTATTCTACTCCTTTTATACCCTTGAGGCAAACATCTTTAAAAAAAAAAAAAAAAGCCAAGAAAGCTAGGGCTACATTTAAAATAAAAGGGTAAGCTTGAAGGAATGCACCAAGTAAACTAAGGCACTTTCACATTACATATTTCCATACAGTATTAAAATAGATTTCTACGATACACAGAAATAGACCTACAAGCTACAACACAGGCCTCTCTCTCTCTCCAGCTTTTTATATTTCAAACCAAAACTATGGATAAGTATATAAGTATTGCTAATAAAATAATTGCGGAGTCTTACAAAAACCAAACAAAATGAAAATAACCAGCGTGTAAGAGTTATAAAAGATTATATATTAATTAATGTTAGGTCTAGGCCCTAGAGTGGTGTTTCTAAACCTTTTTTGTTTTGCTAAAAAAAATTGTCTCTAAATGATGCAGCACATACTAGAACTGCAAAAACAGCTCTCAAACTATTTCTCACATGATGATGGAGAGCTTGGTAAGAAGAGAATACTAAATCGATTCAATGAAAAGGTGGCAGAGTCTGCTGACTCGCAGGAAACCTACACAATAAATTGATTAAATGTTCTTCTGACAAGACCCTACCAGTTGCCATTCCCATCAGGAAATGTGCATACATTTTGAATAGCATGCAAAAGTAAGTATCCAAAACTGGTGCTTGAAGCATTAAAAGTTTTAATTCCATTTACAACCTCATACTTATGCAATGAAAATAATTCCAATTATTATATATTATATTCAGCCAAATATGAGAAGATTAAGAAATGCAAAGCAGGCAGACACAGGTATCTCATTCAGAGCTAGACTAACAGTTACAAAGATTATGACAAACACAAAATAACTTCAGTTGTAAAATTACAAGAGTTTTTAACTTTGAAAGTCTGATTTTACGTATTTCTGTAATTTTTGCCAGAAAAATAAACTTCAATTTTTGCTGTAGGCCGATTTTTCACTGAACAATGGCCCCTTAAGAATAAAACTTATCCATACTTTTCTTTATTTATATATATATATATATAATATATATATATATATATATATATATATATATATATATATATTAGGGTGGCCCTTAGTTGTATGTGATTTTCTGAAATGAAATATTTTTCATCTCCCAACCTCCAAAGTTGTTATAATCCATGTAAAAATGCTCTGTGTAAAATTTCAGCTCAATCAGACAATATTAAGATGGCCCCCAAAGGCCCTAAAGTTTCAGATTTTAACAATATTGATATTTTTTCATATAACACCGTTTTTATCTTCTTTACAGTGTTTTATTCGAAAGAAATATAGAATATGATCGAAAGAGAATTCAATTTACAATAAATTTAGTTATAACCATTATTTACTTAAAACCAAAATTGGACGAGATATTCATGGAAATTGAAAAGTATCATAAGTGTGTAAAAAAAACGTTTCTGGAAGGTTCTAGAAAGTTCTGCGCCTGCGGCCTATATAAGCGGCGTAATTATTTGTTGTAAATAAAATTCACTTTCGATTATGCTTTGTGATTATTTTCCCAAACAAAGTTTGCAAATAAATTATAAAGGTTTTATATTAGAAATACCAATTATCGGTGAATTTTGAAACTTTAGGGCCTTTGGGAGCCACCTTAATATTGCCCAATTGAGCTGAAATTTTGCACAGAGCACTTTTTTATATATTGGAAGAAGATTAGGGGTTGGGAGCAAGTAATTTCAAAAGTTGAAAAATAAGGGCCACCCTAATATATATATATGAAAATGATTTCACGAAAGTAACATGTGAAAAATATTTATGATGAATAAAACCACGAAGGAAAGGAAACACAGAATGGTGCTCAAGCACCATTCTGTGTTTCCTTTCCTTCATGGTTTTATTCATATATATATATATACGTATATATACAGGGTGGGCCGTAAGTTTCCATACATAGGAAAAATAAACATTTTGTTATGGACAACCATTTTTATTTATATAATATGCTCTACATGGTTGCCATTGTTTTGAAAACACATTTCAATACGTGTTCCCCACTGTTGATGAACACGCATAGCACAGTTGACGTTATGCTTGTAATGGCATTGGTGATACGTTCCTTTAGATGATTTATGTCTCGTATCTTTTCCTGATACACCATGGCCTTCAAGTGCCCCCAAAGATAGAAATCAAGGGGGGTGAGATCTGGCGATCTGGGAGGCCACTCCACAGGACCACGCCGACCAATCCAAGCATCCGGAAACTGCTGATCCAAATACCGACGCACGTGAAGACCACAATGAGGTGGAGCTCCATCTTGCTGGAAGTAAACTGGGAAGTTACCTTCCTCGTTTAGCAGGGATGGGAAAATCTCTTCTTGCAACATGTTAAGATACCTTTCGGCATTAAGATTTCCACTGACAAAAATTGGTCCAATAATTCTGTCACCCCATATCCCGGCCCACACCATCACTTTACCGGCACCTTGCATCTTCGTCGGACTCAGCCAGTTAGGGTTAGCATTACTCCAATAACGTATGTTTTTCCGATTAACCTCTCCATTGACGTAAAAATTTGCTTCATCAGTAAACAAGATCTTACGTCAAACGCATATTCTTAGGGTATCTGAAACATAAAAACAAACGTTTAATTTTTCCTATGTATGGAAACTTACGGCCCACCCTGTATATATTTTTTTTTTTCAAATTGTTCAAGTTTAGAGCACTTCTACATGATGTGTATTCAGTATTCAAATTTTATTAGAACATTAGCAAGATGGAATGGATTCTTTAACAAAGTTCTGCCTGATACAGGGTTTGTCATGATACACAAGTGTTTTAACATAACTACATAGATAATAGTCCAAAGAGATTGATCAAGGTGGCCTTGCATTGCTGAAACACGTCAACATAAATGGGATTCATCAGAAGTTAACCTTTGGTGTTCTATGTCACAGGACTACATAATTGGTCCATATATATATATATATATATATATATATATATAATAATAATAATAATTAATAATAATAATTAATAGTCAAATTAATTTGGACAGATGCACAAATGCACCCTTCAATAAGAAGTAGGAATAAGAGGCATTAATTTTGCTTTTGAAGATCTGAAAAATAAAATGTATAATCATAATAGTTTTTACAGAAATAACCCCAAATATTGGGAAGTAACATAATGTTAATTAAACTTATTAGTTATTATTATTTGGTGTACCCTCCTTTTGCAGCTTTAACGCTTTGGTTCCTCCCAGAGTTTGTGTAGCTTTACTAATGTTGTCAGAATTTTGGCAAATTCCCTTCACTTTGTTCATGAATTAGTGTTGTAATTGCCCTTTGTGATAACTTTCATACAATTTTTCACAGATTTTTAATGAGGTTTGAGCCTGGGCCATTTTTTGGCTAATCTGGCTAATCTAAAACTTATTTCGTTGTAAGAAGGATTTCTCAACAATTTTGATGTATGACAAGCAGAGCTGGGCACTTGCGGTATTTTTTTCTTGTACCGCAGCACCGCTGCGGTAGTACCGCTTTAGAAACCAGGTAACGCTACCGCAGTACCGCGGAACGCACCAGGGGGACCTGAAAAAGTACCACAGTACCGCATAATGCACTGGGCATGCTGAGGTACCGCAGTACCGCACCCCCAAATATTGGTACCGCGCCCACCTCTGATGACAAGGCGCTCCATCAGACACGAAGATGCTATCATTATTTGGAGACAGTTGGCGCACTGTGGTACCATGTCAGTCCTCCAAATGCCCGAGGAGGATTCAGTACTGTTCACTATGCCATCACAGATGTGTGTGTTTCCATCGCAAAATTAGAGATTATTGACCAAACCATTACTTTTCTTGAATGTGTGTACTCTGGTACATTGGAACAGGCCTATTAGATGGTTTCAATACATGTCTGGTTTTCTTTCTTGATAATCAAATGTTGATTCATCACTGAATGCAACCTGCAAAGTTGATGACCATGTTAATTGTTCACATATTTAAAGTACATATTTTTATATTTAACTTCATAACACCATTCTAATTCTTCCCAATCCCCTGCAGTCCATCACTGTTGTTGTTGAGCGAACTGCAACCAGTTTTTCTTCAGATGATGTGTTAGTTTTTGAACCCTTCTTGGTTTGACTGGACAGCATCCCATTTCCCCAAGTTGTAATCACACAGTGCTCAGCTGATGGTTATGTCCAAGTTGGCTCTAAGTTGCCCATGTCATACTTAGATTTTGGCAGAGTATTAATAAAAGAACTCTGTCATTAGAGATGGATCAGATATCTGACAGATATCCACTAGTATCCACATCCAGCCTATCTGGTCCAACTTTTGCTATCTAGCCAGATAGCTGGATGTTTTAAGTCTGGATTGGTATTAATGAAAAGCAGTTGCATATGTGTTGGGAAATATAGGAAAAACTTATTTTAATTCTCAATTTATGTTTATTATCAGTGATTAGTATATACAAGCCTAACAGCAATAAAATATAAAACAATAGAGTTGATAAAATGGAATGAAATCAGTCAAAGGTTAATGCAAGACTTGGGTAGCCAATAGCCATTTAAAAAATTATATTGATTATTATTGAAACAGACTAGGGATGCACTGGATATCTGGTATCTAGCATCTGGCCTATCCCACTATCTGGCAAATTTGCTATCCAGTGCATCCCTATCTGTCATCTCTTGGAGATACCTTTGGTTTTCTGTCATATTTCCCTTGCTTCTGAGAATCATTTTCTTTGCAGCCGTCATCTTTTTAATATTTAACACACAACCATGACTGATCTCATTTTTTTTAGCAGTTTTATGGAGCAACACTTTTCCTCTAAAAGTCTTTTAACTTGAACAACTTTGCTTATACACAAATCAGGTTTGTGACCATATTCAGTAACAATAACTCTCCTATAATGGGGAAATTTCAGACAAAGTGTGTCAAACTGATGAAAATAAAAAATAAAGCTTGATTTACATTTTTACTCCTCTTTGGTGATATTGGGAACTAATTCTGTTGATACTACAGACAGTTGGCTAACCACATATCCCACAGTATACATATCTTTGTAATTCATGAGAGTTACGCTGTTGTTACTATTAGATGTTATTTGCATTATATACAATACTAATATTTTGACACTATATTGCATTATAGTAGATGGAAATAATTCTTAAAAGGTTATTGGTTAGATGCAGCGCATGATCATCATTTTCTGCTGATGTCCATATTAATTTGGCTTATATATATATATACACGAATTTGAATCACAAATTGTTTCATATGAAATACAACTAAATAGCAGTGTTAAATAATGAATCACATGGTTTGTAAATATCATCTTTTGCAGAAGACAAATATTAATGCAGAAGTATTTGTTTTAATGATGCAAAGTATTTTGAAGATATGCATCTTCCAGATAACAGGTTTACAAATTAGATTCAGTTTACATATTAATATCTGAAAAGGGCAGCCTTGTCTGTTTTTAATCTGTTCTATATTGTGATATTTTCATGTGAATGGTTTCTCATATATATCATAATCAGTGTCACGTTCTCCAACCTTTTTCTCTTGAATACTGAAATTTACATACCACTTAACAGGTTTTTATATATAGCTTGAAAGATTCTTTTAATGAAAGGTAAAGTGGTGTTAGGTGTCATTTACAGTATTTTCATCAGTTAAATTTTGTCATTTTGTGAAAGAACCTTGAATATGAATTGTGGAATTATTGCGTGTTGAAACTGTTTGAGGCCAAGCAGATATCTTGCCATTTTTGACTGTCCTCTCCCACCTCCTCTAGATCACCCTCACCAGAACCAATTTACAACAATGAGGGAAAACGTCTCAATACGAGGGAATATCGCACCAGGAAGAAGCTCGAGGATGATAGGCACGCTGTTATACAAAAAATGCTGAAGCTCAACCCAGAATATAAACCTCCTGCTGATTACAAGTAAAATAGTTTAGCAATTTAAGAATACTTAATTTTTCCATCAATTTCATTTCTGCCCTTTTCAATCCTCAGCTAGAATCAGATTTACAGTAAGTGCATATTTTAGCTTAATTAAATTTAATTTTTGGTATAACTTCTTTTTAAAGTTAATTTCATTGAATCTACAGGTTTTAAGCCAGCCTATTTTTTTGGCTTATTTTAAGCATACAAGCTTAAGTGGCTTTCAGCAACTGCTGTTCAGTGTCATTCCATTCATTTTTCAAATGGTAAAATGACCAAAAGTCTGCATACATAAATAGCTTATATTTGAACACATTCCCCATTCTCACTGCAATGGGTACAATGCTTGATCTTGGGACAAAACAAACTATACACATACAGGTACAAAGGGATCACCACCCAGTTTGAGGGATTGTTGCCTTTCATGACAAGGTTTGAATTATACAAGAATTGAGACCAACTACTTCACTTTTACACCTCACAAATGTTTCCATTCCTTTCTATTTGTCAGTAATTCACGTGGCGCATTTATATAAACTGCATTCATTCATACACTAATTAAGTCTTTCCATCTTTTACCCAGTCTTCCTGTACTTCTCGCTTCCTATTGTACACTTTTACAATTATGTTCTTGTTCATTTTCTCCACATGACCCATACTAACATTAGCATACTACTTTTGCGTTCTAATCTCCAATGACCTTTCACACTGCATTCTCATTTTTTATACAGTCAATCCATTTTACACCAATTATACTTCTTAAATTATTCATCTCAGTTGCTCTCACTTTTGACACAACTCTCGTGTTGAACAGTTACCTCATCCATACATCAGTCTTGGTACAAACACACTTTCATATAAACCTCTGACTGCATCTACACTGAAGCACTTCCTTCCTACCAGGGCATTTATTTCACCTGTCACTTGTTACCCTGTTTCATTCCACTTTCAACTTCCAATGTACTTGTACCTTTTTTACCAGTCAAATACTCATTATTTAAATTCCCTCACAACCCCTAAATTTTCTTCTCATCTCGGTATTACATGCTCTGTCTTTCCTTAGCGACAACAACCATACCATTATTTACTTTAAGCCACCACTCATTCTCTTCCAACCTCAGATTTATTGCTCTCTCTAGCATTCTTGCTCTCATTTTATGCATTACCCAGTCAGTATGCACATTAAACAATCATAGTGACATCATACACCCCTGTCTTACTCAAACATTAATACTAAACCAGGCACGCAGTTCACCATAAACTTTTACACAAGCACTACTATCCACATTAGGGTGGTTCACAAGCATAGGGAAAATTTAGCATCTGAGATTTCACTTTTGGGTCATTGTTGCTTTTGTTCCTACACTTAGTGTGAATAACTGTGTGAAGTATGGTTGGTCTACGGTGTCGTTAAGAGGTCGCTCAATCATGCATGACGTGTCTCACTAATGACTGATTACTATAGTATGACTAAATTTGGCTTCTTCTTTTGTAGGAATGTGTAGAAATGCCGCCGAAGCAATCAAAAACACAGTCTAGCAGTGAGGTGTGGTTACTAGGGAAGACAGAGGACAAGTTAACTAGAGCAGGACTCCCTACCAAGCTTCAAGTCCTCCGGAAATTCATGTTCCACCATCTGGAGGAGAGGAAGACAGAATATAACAGTGCGGTGATGACCATTGAGGCTTTGATCCCGTTTTGGACAAAAGCAAACGTTCCAATGACGGATACCAGATACACTGAGAAGAAGCTCCTGAAACTGTACAAGCAATACAAGGGGCTGAAGAAGGACATATTTCGCGGAGACCTTGACGATGTGTTCGATCTTTCACGTCATGACGCCCTCGAGACCATGATGAATGAGGAGGACAAGAACTTCCTTGTCGCTCAGCTCGATAATCCCACTTCCTCTAGCTTTGGCCCGATTGACAAGAAAATGGCTGACCAACAAACGAGGAGGAGAATTCGGTGTGAGGCGGAGATGAACCGAGAGGAGAAGGCCAAGCGCGAGGCGGATGCGAGATGGTCGCAGGGAGAACTGGAGGCTTCTAGTTCAAGCACATCTGAATCATCAGATTCAGATACTGTAGTTTTTAAGGAATCAGCACGAAAACGTTCCACTCCTAAGCGATTGAAGTCTATGATCATGCCTGACACTTCCTTAGCCTTGGATCGCCACAACATCAGTGACAGGAAAGGAATGGCAGTGGTCGCAGCAACTATTAAATCGCTGGGGCACAACTTGGACGAAGTGTCAATCTCACGCAGCACCATTCGTCGCGTGAGACAATGTACACGTGAAGCGGTGTGCCGCGAAGATCAGGCCATTTTCAAGACCCATGAGCCCCTTCTCTCGCACTGGGATAGTAAGCTGCTTACAGATATCTCCCATGGGCTAGAGGTGGTGGACCATGTGGTTGTGCTTGTAACCGGTAATGGGGAAGAGAAACTCCTTGGAGTTCCAATAGTAGCTGCTGCAACTGGAGCATCTCAGGCTCAGGCGTGCCTGAAGCTTGTGGATGACTGGTCTTTGAGGGGCAACGTTCGAGGTCTTGTTTTTGATACAACTGCGTCCAACACGGGACTTCATGCTGGAGCTTGTACTCTCATTGAAAAGGAGTTGGGTATTGATCTGGTGTGGATCGCTTGCCGACACCACGTGGTGAAAGTTGTCCTTGCTGCGGCCTTCGGTGCTTGTTTCGGAACATCCAGTGGACCTGAAATTGGCCTATTCAAACGCTTCAAGCAGCACTGGGTTTTCATTGATCGCAGCAAGTTCGAGAGTGCACCCGACAGCCTGTTCATTGAAACAGCAGAGCAGAGGAAGGAAATGGTCTCTGCTTCCTTTTCTTGGGAAGGAAGCTTGACGGTCTTGTAAGAATTCGAAGCCCTGGAGCCATGCACCATGGATGGCCAAGGCCATTTACACGCTCAAGGTGTTCCTATTCAGAGATCAATTCACCTTGCTTCAGACCGAGAAACGGAACATCGAGGAACTAAGCCTGTTTATCACGCTCCTTTACGGCCGCTACTGGAACGAGGCCAGTGTTGCATACATGGCTCCATTGAATGACCTCACTTTCTTGCACCAGCTGAAAGCTCACCCAGGAAAGACGAACGACGCGGCATTTGCCGCGATGAAGCGCCATTTGTGGTTCATTTCTGAGCACTTAATCCCCTTGACACTCTTTGATCCTCGAGTTCACGCGTCCACGAAGGAGAGGATTGCTCACAACATCGTAGCTGTTCCCGAAAAAAGAAAAGGACTCAAGCGCGTTGACGGAAAAACGTTCTCCTCGAGCAATCCCTTGGAATTCTATGCCACCAAACGTTTAGCAATCTTCTTCAACCTCGTCATGCAGCACGGAAGTGAACAGGCGCAATCATTCCTGTCCAAGACACCAAATGATTGGAACACAGATCCAGCTTACCAAGGAATGAAGGAACGTGTAGAGAAGATGGCAGTGGTTAACGATTGCGCAGAAAGAGGAGTTGCGTTCATTAAGGCTTTCAACAGCACAATCATGAAGGATGAAGGGCAAAAGCAGTACCTTCTCTATGCAGTCGCTCAGCACCGCAAGGAATTCAAAGAGCCGACTAAAACTTGTCTCAAGAAGACCTAAAGATCTTCAACTGTGTGCATTATTTGTTCCGCTGTTATAATTTCATAATATATTAATATATATATATATATATATAATAGTCATAAATTGTCAAGTCATTATTATCCTTGTTCAATAAATGTTCGTCATAAATTGTCAAGTCATTATTCAAATTGTTTCATTTTGAGCGAGTGCATAAAAAGGTCCTAGAGCAAAGATAATTGGCACGTTTATTCTTGTGGGGGAATAGAATAAGGGCAGATGTGACTGAATTTAAAATTCAAAAAAACGCTGTTGTGGACCACCCTAATCCACATAGAAATTTCTCACTCTATTTGACAACTTAGCACTAACACAATACATGTTAAGTACATGCAATGAGGCAAGTATATTCACTTAATCATACGCTTTCTCCAAATCCACAAATGCCTTATACACTACCTTTCTTCTTTTACCATATTATTGAATTGGTTGTCTTATCACAAACACTTTGTCAGCACAACTTTCACCTTCATTTTTATGCAATGATACAGTTATAACTCTTGCCCAATCACCTGGAACACCCACTTTCCCATGCTTTTTTACATATATTCTGCAGCCATTGGAGCACAATTCTACCTTCACATTAATCATTTTGCTACACATCCCATCAACTCCTGTTGACTTTCCTTTCTTCAGCTTGTGAATTGCTTGTTCAACTTCCTCCAATTTGATGTCTTCCACTTTTTGATATACATTTTTATACACCACTGAAACCAACTGCAATGGCTTTTGCTTTCATTCATATTCCCACCTTCCAGCTCAGTAAAATACATTTAAAATCTCTCGCATATTTGCTTGTCTTGTACAAATACATTACTCTTTTATATTTCATATTACCATTCATTCCACCACACTGATCTTTAGGGTGTATCATGCTCATTGAAGCGCGAATTTCAAGATTGGTAGTATGTATTTCTATGTAAAATTAAATTTTATGAGGGGTTTGTTTTCTTGAACTTTTGCTAAAAATCATGTTTAAGTGTTCAAATTTCCACTTTCGTTTTCTGGTTATGTACAGAACAGCTGTGCAGGACATACACTGTAGTACAAATGTAACAGACTGGTTTCTTACCAAATAAAACCATTGTAACAGCTGTTATAGGCTACTAAAGTTTCACTGTGATAATTTTCTATGTTTCAGATACAAAGCTTGGTGAAGATTGTGTAGCCACCATGGCTAAGTAAGGACGAAAGAACAGGAAAAGTTCTGGTTCAAAGCTGAGTGATCTGGTGGGTCCAGGCAAGCAGTTATTCAGAGAGGAATCCTCCTCCAGGAAGAAAAGCTGCTGCTGGATGATATGAAGAGAGCTCAGTACCCTCTGCAAGATTTGGCTAAGGACTTGGCATCTCTGGTACTGGCACAGTGGCGCAAAAGCAATGCCAAGTTCACTCCTCCTGTGATCATTCAAGAGAGATCCATTGCCAGGAAGATTCTTGTCAGATGGAATGAAATGATTGACCTAGTGAATGGCAGAGTGAAGGCTGCAAAGAGAGAGAGGAGAATATCTGAACTTGATACATTGTTTGACATAACAACCTGCAGACATGATATCACACTGTGGAACTGGAGCATCTGGCTGCTCTGGCTGTGCTGCTAGAGTTCATGTCAACTGTGACTGTCCTCTGCCTCAGAAGATTCCAAAGCTAGAGCTAGAGTGGCTCCATTACCAGAGGTTCAAAACCTCAGAAGTTTCTGGCTTCCAGATGGCATCTGTTGATGTGAAGGAAACAGTGAAGTAGGTGAAGGCTGCTAAGAGGGAGGAGGAAGAACAGAAGGCAGCTGAGAAGAGAAACAGAAAAGAGGAAGAAGAAAAGGAGCTACTGCTCAGAGCTGATGAAGATGAGGTGACTTCCTTGCAAGAGTCTCCAGGCAGAGCAGCTCCTACTACTGACAGATTTTTCCAGTACTGCACCAGGCATAAGCTCCAGTGTCAACACTGGCAAAGTCTCCACCTCTGCCAGGAGGAACTACATGGATATCTCAAGCACTGCTGCGGCTGCAGTCAGGTTCAAGGTAGTAAACACACCTGCAGCAGCCATTGCAACTGGTTTCTTGCAAGATCTTATCAAAGCTGGCCATCTATCTGCTGATAAGGCATATCTAGCTGTTGACAGGATGAAGATGTGGAGGGGCAAGGAGTCTGTAATAGGTGCCTCGGTGGAGGCCCTGCAGAAAAGGACAGAGGGAGAGGAGATCAAGGGAATTTTCTTTGATGGAAAACAAGCCAAGAAGACAAAGATCATGAGGTACAATGAAGAAACTGGCCACTTCCATCCTGATATTACAACTGAAGAGCACTATAGTGTTACCTGGGAACCTGAGGGGAAGTATTTCTTCCATTGTACACCAGAAGAACCTGAAGGAAATGAGAAACCTGCACTGAAGATCGCTCAGGCTCTGTTTGAGTGGATTAGTGCTCATGGTACTGAAGATACTATTGTGGTCCTTGGTGGTGGTACTCCACAAACACAGAACCTGATGGAGGAGCCATCACTTACTTGGAGAGACTGCTAGGTCACAAGTGTCACTGGCTGATATGCCAGTTGCATATTAATGAACTCAGCCTCAGGCACATGATGATCAAGCTTGATGGTCCCTACACGCACAAGTCTGGGTTCAGTGACCCAATTGGAAAACTTTTGGAGAAGATCAATGACATACCTGACAACTTTAGCTTCAAGGCTCTGCCAGGATGCCAGGAGAAGAAGATATAATTGAACTGCCAGAAGACATTGTACAGAACCCTAGCACTGACCAGAAGAACTGCTACCTACTGATCAAAGCTCTCAAGACAGGAGATTTGAGCGAGGAAGTTGCTGGTCTGAAGTGCGGCCCACTGAATCAGTCACGCTGGCTGACTACAGGTGAGGCTCTGTTGATGCTGTGGATGAGGCAGCATGGTCTGAAGGGGAAGGTGTTGGAGAAGCTGGAGGTGCTGCTGAAGTTCTGCCTGGACTTCTACTTCAAGATGTATTTTGAGATGGTGAAGCACCACATGAGGTATGGACCTCATCATATTGTGACTGCTCTGGGACTGCTGAGAAGCCAGACTTCAGAAGTCAGGAACATAATCACTCATGTGATAGTTCGTGGAGCATATCATGCTCACAGTGAGAACCTCATTGCCTCTCTCCTGTGCAGTGAGGATGAGGAGGAGAGGGCATAGGGGGTTGAGATGATCAAGAAGATCACAGGTAAGTCTGAGTATGGAGACATGAGTCTGAGAACTCATAGAAACCCTAAACTAAATTTTGATGCCACTTCTCCAATACTCTGATTAATTGGGATAAGGAGAAACTGTATGAGCCAGTCTTCACTTGTAAGATGTCAAGAGAAGAAGTTGAGGAGCTTCTCAGGTCTCCACTTGAAGTTGAGAACTTCTCAGTTCACACTCAAAGCTGTGAAAGAGCAGTCCAGGAAGTTTCAGCTGCAGCTCATGCAGTGTATGGGCAAGAGAGAAGAGAGAGTTTTGTTCGTGCTAGGATTGATCACAGAGAATTGTTGCCAGTTTTGAAGTCAAAGCAAGATATTATGAACATGTTTTAGATCTCTACAAGACCTGCTAGACAAATCAAGATGCTTTCAGAAGAAAAAATCAAAACATTCAGTTGACCAGCATATTATTACAAGCTAGGGGTGGAGGAGGGACTTGTACAAATATTAAAGAAGAATTGCAATTTCAAAAAAAAGGTTGAACGTCACAGCAGCTTGTGGAAAGGTGGGGGCAGCTGCCATCACACTCAGTGATGCCAAAAACAAAATAAATAAAAATTGGTGGAGGCAGTTCTAAAAAAAAAAGAAAATGCAAGACCAAGAAAGAACAAAAATAAAGATTCTGCCTGATGAAGAGAACAGCTGCGAAATGTGGTGTATAGGAGACTAAAAATCATACAATTCCTTAGTTTTGGGCCATTTTGGGTGATTGGTTATTTTAGGGGTTATGAACCATTTTGGCTGATCTTAAATGGGTCCAAGCCTGCCCCTAGAAATGCTTAAGTGTGTATGTGAACAATATGGAACATACGGAGGTCATTTGAGGCTACCAAGTCTTTGAAATTGGCTAAAAAGTGCGATTTTGAACACTTAAATGCAATTTTTCGCAAAAGTTGCAGAAGATGACCCCCTCTTAAAATTCAATTTTACATAGGAATACATACTGCGAATCTTGAAATTCCAAGTTTTTCAATATTTGACCTGAGCATGATACAACCTACTGATCTTTGCACTTCCTCACATCTTTCCAGAATAACTTTTTATTCTCCACATACTGATAATTCAGTTTAGCATTCTTGTTGCATTCTCCATTCATTATTGCCAGGTTGTGTTTATAACATTCTTTCCCAGACTTTTCTTTCACTTCATTCTTCACCTCATTGTTCCACCATGCAGTCCCCTTTCTCTTCATTCTATTTTGTACACACTCGCGTGTCTCAGATGCTTTTGCCTCTAAACGTTTCTTATATACATTCCATATATCTTGTACATTCATTTATTCATCATCATCTATCCTTCCAAGGACTTGATCTACCATTCTTCTGTACTCTGTTGTCACCATGTTTGATTTTTGTCTTGCAACTTTTATTGTGTGTTAACTGTTGACAGTTTATCGACCTTTTACACCTAAACACCAGTGAACTCCACTTTACAAAATACTATAATATGATCTGACAAACTTTTATTTAATCCTCTCACAGCTTTTGTATACCACGCATCTCTCGGCATATCTTGACTCACTAACACGCAACTTCTTGTACTTTTCCCAACCTTCATCTCTTTGTACCATGTGTCTGAACTTTGAAAAAATAGTGTGTAAATTATGGTACTTAAAATTTTCTTTCGCTTTTTGAGATGTGGTTAGTACCTTTATAGTAGTGTGGACTGAACAGACAGACTATAACACATTTTATACATTTTACCTTAATAAAGTATATTTAGTGGCCACATGCGGATAATGATGTGCTAAGAGTTTGTTAAAGTCGTGGCAGTGTGCAAGAGAAAATTGTTGAAAATGAATGTGGGCAAAAGAAAGCTATTGATTGTAGAGAGAGAAAAATTAGGATTATCATATGATGGTGAATGGTAGAACATTAGAGATGGTAGTTTTTTAAGTATCTGTGATTTGTATTATAGTCTAGAATCTGGCCCAGAGTTTGTATAAATTTCTGTGTGCAGAGGTTTTGATGACTGATCTAGACTAATTTTGGGGCGGAGAATCCGAATTTTTCTATGCCATTGAACCAAATTGGTGTGAAAGTGGTCAAAATCGCAAAAAAATTGGCAAAATTTTATTAGTTTTTCATATTTTTGTCATATTCTTGAATTGAAAAATTTTTTAAGGGCAATTTTTTGTTTGAGAATCTGTTTTTGACATACTGCTGCCTGAACCAAGAAAACTGACAAAAATGTCAAAAAATAACAGCAAAAATAGTAAAAAAGTAAGTAAATATTGTCAAAAAATCACAAAAATTAAATTTTTGGCTATTTTGGTGCATAAACTAGCTCTAACCAATCATATCGAACTAAATAGTCAAGAAATTAGATATTAATAGCTCTGCAAGAATTTATTAAAACAAAGTATGCACAAATGTCGAAATTTCGGGTATAAATCAATAAAAATGGTTGTAAAATACTTGAAAAAATAGCCAAAATACAGGGTGTACATAAAGTCAGGATCTGTTTTTGTGAAGCACTTGGAAATTATATGGAATTCAATCATAAAATGATAAAGTGGTAACATTTATTAAATAATTAAGAGTAGGATTCGACGTGATGCCCATCAATATCCCTGCACAGCTCAAATCATTCCGCAGCATTTCTAAACACATTCTGGAGCATTTGCTGGGTTATGTTATCTGCAGCAGTTCGTATACGTGTACGTAAGTTTTCAAGACTCGTAATCTTCGTCTGATAGACGTGCGATTTGATAAAGCCCCATGCAAAGAAATCTAAAGGGGTTAAATCTGGTGATCTCGCTGGCCAAGGTCTGTTGCTTCCGTGTCTGATCCAGCGATTTGGAAAACCTCCATTTAGATAATCCTGAACAATTTTGGCATAGTGACAAGGAGCACCATCATGTTGATAGACGACTGTACTAACAATCCTATCCCCGTCGTCTATCAACATGATGGTGCTCCTTGTCACTATGCCAAAATTGTTCAGGATTATCTAAATGGAGGTTTTCCAAATCGCTGGATCGGACGCGGAAGCAACAGACCTTGGCCAGCGAGATCACCAGATTTAACCCCTTTAGATTTCTTTACATGGGGCTTTATCAAATCGCACGTCTATTAGACGAAGATTACGAGTCTTGAAAACTTACGTATACAAACCGCTGCAGATAACATAACCCCGCAAATGCTCCAGAATGTGTTTAGAAATGCTGCGGAACGATTTGAGATGTGCAGGGATACTGATGGGCGTCACGTCGAATCCTACTCTTAATTATTTAATAAATGTTACCACTTTATCATTTTATGATTGAATTCCATATAATTTCCAAGTGCTTCACAAAAATAGATCCTGACCTTATGTACACCCTGTATAAAAAAATAGTACTAATTTTGTTGTTCTTAGGCTTGCTTGTTGTAAAATGCTTGAACTTCTTGTAGAATCGATCTAGTTGATTTCTTTAGAGTAACCTAGTCATATTTATTGTGTTTCAGGTTTAGTATTGGTGTAGCTACAAATTGAGGATCCCTGTATTTATTATGTGATTCAACAGATGATAAATCATGGTAAGTAATAATTGAATTCAATATTTAAAACATAAATATAAAAACCAATGTGTTACAAATGAATTTTTATATGTATAGAATAGAACCAGTTTATTATAATTGCAATAAGTCTTAGTATATTTTATTTTTTCAGGATGTATGTCAACTTGTGCTAGAAAAGAAGCATAGCTCAAACCTTGGTAAATGTATCTTGTGCCAGAAGAGCAAAAGCCCAAGTGGAGAGAAATATTTGAGCAGCGGAGAACATGGAATAAAAAATTTGCTTCAGTTGGTTTCTGCGTACCCAAATGATGATAGAAGCAAGCGTTTGAAAGCTCTTACTGAGAGTCCGACTCCTTATATCCAGTATCACAGCACTTCGTGCTATGCAACATATAAAAAGTTCGTTGAACATAGCCAGAAGTCTAAAAATGCTGAATCTGAACCCTCCAATTCCTCCTTAGGGGAAGCATTAACTCCTTCAGAAAATAGTTCAAGCAAAAGGATTAAAACACAGCATATCAAGGATATGAAAGTGTGTGTATTTTGTGGTTCAGCTCGAGTCAAATTGAAAGGTGGAAACATTGACCATGATTTGTTTCGGATATGTACTCCAGGTCGTGCCCAAAAGTTATTGAGTTATGCTCACTTGTTCCAAGATGATGTTTTTACCGGAGTAGCAATGTTGAACGAATACAAAGATGTATTCTATCATAATAATTGTATAAAGAAGCATTTTGCAGCCTATGATCGCAGAATAGAGACGATTTTGGAAAACAGACAGCAAGAAAATGGAGTTATGGGTTCTGCTGACATGGTTCAAGAAGCATTTAATGATGTAGTCTCAAAAATAGACCACAAGCTGTAGATACAGTGTCACCTACTTGAGACAGATCAATAAAAAGCTGAACCAGGATGAATCTATCAGTAACTATTTGGTTAAGAGCCTGCTTATAGACAAATTTAAGGACACCATTTATTTTACATATCCTAGCAACAAACGAAAATCCCAGATGGTTTATTCTGTGCAGATTGAGAGTGCAAGAATTGTTGAAACTTGCGGAAATCATCTGTCGAAAATGTTGCTAAGGACCTAAGGAAAGAGTTAAAAACTTAGTTTTGGTTTACCCTCTAGCTATTGTGATCCAAACGATCTTGAGCTAGCCTTAAAATGCTTTCAAATTGAACGTCCTCCAATACGGTTGGAATTTCTTCAGCATTTGTTTTCCACCCGGAATGTATCAGATAGCAACAATCAGTTGATGCTGAAGTGTGACACTATCTTCCAGATGTTTTACATCCTTCATAATGGTTTGGAGCCCACCCCATTGCATGTTGGATTTGCTCAAACTATACATAACCTGTCACAGTCTAAAGATCTTATTGAAATTGCAAACAAACAGAGCATTTGTGTAGGATATCAAGAAGTTCGCAAAATAAATTTTGCACTAGCAAAACATACAATATCTTTGTGGTTCACATCGCGTTCCAGTTCCTCCAGTATTTGATCAAAACCATCCAATTCAAGCAGCAATGGATAATTTTGACACCTTGGAAAATACCTTGTCTGGAATTGGTTCAACACACGATACAGTGCTAGTTTTATTCCAAAATGCTCCATTAAGCTCTGCACCAACACAACAGCATACTAATAAGATCAGTGAAGCTCCAGAGTCAACCCTCCGGCTTGGCAAGGTACAAAGCGTTCTTCCTTGCCAAGAAATTATCTCGATTGGACCAAGACATGAATGAGGTACAATAAGTCAAGATTTCCAAGTCTCTGAATACAAGGCAAATGATCATTTACTAGAGACTGTTAATCTCGACCATTTCCTGTGGTTTGTGATGCAATATAAACATAGAACAACCACAATACAGGGCTCTTCAACTAACTCAAATACTGATAATGATGACTTTGTTCTAAGCTTTGTTGCTGTCAAAAGCCCTTTTGTAGGAGATAGCTTGAAACCTACAACTATTGCGTTCACTCCCATACTGCCATACAAAGCAAATGAATTTGATACCATTTTTACAACAATGATTAACCTTCAGGATGTGCTTAAGCAGCAAAATAAGCCATACAGTGCACTGTGGTGTGATGAAGGAGTTTATGCTATTGCGAAGGAAATTCAGCTCCTGAAGAAAGATCTGTTCAGTAATTTGTTTATCGGATTGGGTGATTCCATTTTGAAAAGATTGTACTTGCTTGTATTGGATCTTATCTTCATATATCAGGAATTGAATCTGTTTTGGTTGAAAGCGAATGTTTCGGTCCAGACACAGTAAAATCCGTTATGAATGGCAATCATTATGTGAGAGCCAAGCAAGGATTATCTTTCATTCATGAAGCAATAACAAGCATTATGTTCAATGGGTTTTTGAGTGTCGATGAACACCATAACTTATATCAAGATGCTGCAACTAAAATTTCAATTATGGTTGCAGAACAAGAGCAATGGGATGACTTTAAGTCTTCGGTATATACTCTGTCTCAATCCTTTCAACAATATATAAAGCAGAGGTCTGATAGTAATGAAAACTTTCATTACTGGCATCATTTTACCAATAGATTGTATCCAATCTTCAGAGATTTAACCTACTCAATGTGGGCAGGTGATTGGTCACTATTTCTTTCTTCCATACAGAGATCAATCCCACTTTTCTTCGCCTACAATAGAACCAACTACGCCAGATGGGCACCAATCTTCTTTGAGGATTGTTTAAACCTTGAGGTACATTTTCCTGATCTCCACAAATCATTCTCAATCACATAAGTGGCCTTGACAGTTTTTGTCATTTTTGCCAAACTCTTTGCCACTTTTGCAAGATTTTCAGTCAACTTCATCATCAGAAATAATACATGATCTTACCTTAGTCTTTTACAACATGCAAACCTGAGTTTTATAAAATTAGCACTATTTTTTATATTTTGTCTTTTTTTTTAAATATTCTACAACCATTTTTAATTATTGTAACCCAAAATTTAGACATTTGTACATGTTTGTGTTAGGAAATTTTAGTAGAGCTAGTTTATGCACCAAAATAGCCAAAAAATTAATTTTTGCAATTTGTTTGACATTTTTGTCAGTTTTTTTGGTTCAGGTAGCAGTATGTTAGAAACACAGATTCTCAAATAAACAATTGGCCTTAAAAAAATTTTCAACTCAAGAATATGACAAAAATATGAAAAATTGATAAAATTTTGTCATTTTTGCCAATTTTTTGCCATTTTGACCACTTTCGCACCAATTTGTGCGGTGGCATAGAAAAATTTGGATTCTATGCCCCAAAATTAGTCTAGATCAGTCATCAAAACCTCTGCACCCAGAAATTTATGCAAACTCTAGGCCAGATCCTGTACTATTAAACAAAAGGGATATGAGTGCAGATGAAGTTAACAGTAGAGTGAATCAAGGAAGAAAGGTAGTTGGTGCACTAAAAGTGGAGACTGGATCGAGATGCTGAGAGATGTTTACATGAAGGTGTTAGTACCGACACTTTTGTATGGTTGTGAAACAGTGACATGGAGTGAATGGGGGAAATAAAGAGTAAGATCGGTTGAGATGGATAACCTGAGAAATATAAGTAAGAAATTGGGTGGTTCTGGAAAGATGTGGTGTTCAGAAGTTAGTGGAAATGAAAATTGAGGGTAGTGTGTTAAGGTGATTTGTGAACATGTTGAAAGGATCGAATAAGACAAAGTTGTGAAAAAGTGTATGAGTGTGTTTGCAGTAGGAGGTAGGAGGAGGAGAGGAAGACTGAGAAGAAATTGGGTGGACATGGAGAATGATTGCACAAGTAAGTGTGGACTTGATCTGGGTGATGTACAAGATGTGGTTGCAAGTCAGTTTGATTGGAAGAGGTTTGTTAAGTGCAAGTTTGGGACTCTCTTTTGTACTTCTGTAATTTACATCCAGATTGTTTCCCAAATTCTTTGTTGGAAATTAATTTTTTTATATACATAAAAAAATTAATCTGCAATCTCAACCGATGTACAGTTGCCCGCATATATAATGTTCCTTGCCTCACAGACGACTCAGTACATGTGGCAATGCCGCAGTGATAGTCAAGGTACCCCAACTGGGGGGAAGGTGGGATAGAGGGGGGACAACCGAGTCCAACATCATATAACACAGACTATATACTGTATATCTAAAGGACAATTGAATGTGCATTCATTGACATAGAGGTAATTATATTATAATGTCTGTTCATAAAGATAAACAATATGATTGTGAACAGCGTCGAACATCATGTAGTTTACTTGTCTTATACAGTAACTAGCGGAGCAACCCAGCATTTCCCAGGTGGAAGTTGAATGATATATATATATATATATATATATATATATCAGGTCTTCCCATAAGTAATGTCGTTTTTTAGATTGGAATTTGAAGGACAAAAAAAAACTTGACTGAAACTTTAAATCTAATATATATTTTCCATTGGAATCAATGACACTCTTCCAACATCCTACAAGCTTTTCAATGCCATGTTTATAAAATTCAGGTGGTTTTGAGGCAAAAAACATACAAAGACTGGTGTGCAGGTTATCTAAAGAAGTATACTGTTTCTCGTCAAGATAGTTTTGCAGACTCCTGAAGGGATGATAATCTGAAGGCGCAAGGTCTGGAGGATGTGGAAGTTTTCCCCACCCAAGCTCCTCAATTTTTGCAGAAGTGATCCGAGCAGTATGAGGATGTGCGTTGTCATGGTGGAACACGATTCCTTTCCGATTAACCAAAGAAGGTCTCTCTTCTTTTAGTGCAGTGTTCAATCAATCCAGTTGTTGACAGTAGACTTGAGCAGTGATTGTTTGGTTGTGTGGTAAGGTTTCAAAGTGTATTACACCACCTTTATTTCACCAAACACTAAGCAAACACCTTCCGAGGGTGAAGATTTGGTTTTGGCTGTGGTGTCGCTGGTTCTCCGGCACAAACCCACTGTCGATAGTGCTTAACATTCTGGTACAGTATCCACTTTTCATCACCAGTCACTAAATGGTGCAAAAACAGATCTTGTAGTTCACAGGAATGAAGAGCTGTGCTAATGTTTACCCGCACCCTCAGATTGTCGACTGACAATTCATGTGGCACCCATTTTCCTAACTTAAGCACTTTCCCGAGTTGTTGCAAATGTCAATGGATGGTGGACAGGGATGAATTGAGTTTCTGGGCCAATTCTTCGACAGTTGTTAAACAGTCTTCTTTAAGTGCAGCTAACAGCAGGGCATCCAGAGCGTGGTGCATCTGTCAAACAGCAGTCACCATTCCTGAACTTTTGAAATCATCTTTGACATTTCCTCACATGCAGAATATCATTGCCATAAACATCCTGAATGTTTTGCGTTGCTTCAGTAGCACTATTCCCTTTTTTGAACTCGTAAAGCATTATATGCCTGATATGCTCTTCTGATACCACCATGTTTATGAGGGGTTCACATAAAGCAAAACACATGTCTTTACTGGTCAAGGTCTGTAAAGTATGTAGCGAAACACAATAGATCTCCTCTTAGATATAACCTTTGGAAAATTTTTGCTTAAACCGAGTAGAACTAGTATAAACTTAATCTATCGTAAAAAATGACATTACTTATGGAATGACCTGATATATATATATATAGTGTGTGTGTGTGTGTAGGGTGATGCAAATGTCACGCATCATAGGGATTTTCAGTGTTGACTATAATTTTTTTTTTTTTTTCTTTTAGGTAGCGGATGGGTGCGAAATTAACAATAGATGAGAGGGTGAGCTTGGTTTTAATATATGGAATACCAGGTACTACAAATCGATGAATTGGTACAGAATTTAAATTCTGTAACGATTCATCAATTTGTTGTACCTGGTATTCCATCCATTAAAACCAAGCTCACCCTCTCGTCTGTTGTTAATGTCACACCCATCCCGTACCTGAAAGAAAAGGATAATATATAAACAACACGGAAAAATCGTATGATGGGCGACTTTTGCACCACCATATATATATATATATATATATATATATATATATATATATATATATATATATAATATATATATATGTGTGTGTTTTGCTGGTGTGATCGTTACATGTGTTTCGAGTGAAGTCTGAATAAAAGCAGTATTACAGTAAAAATCCTGCAGTTAGTCAGTTTTAAATAGTCCTCATATTGTGAGTTAATTGATAAGTGCATAGTGGTATTTCTTTTTAAAAAGTAAAAATTGTGGCATATATCAGAAAAAGTAAATAAAAATGAAGCGAATTAATCTATACAGCATTTTTCCGAGTGTTTGTGAAGAAAATTAGCTGCCTATTGAAATTCCTACAAATACCCCCGCAGCCACAGTCGCAAGCACCAATCAGTGAAGTATACAGTGTGCCACATCCCCCATCCCCCAGAGTAATGGAGAATACTTTCCTTCACTCAACTTGAGTCAACCCCCACCCAATACTTCGCATAATACCCTTTTTGAGTCATTTTTGTGCACCATCGGCTACCCTCTATCAGTAACATGGAAATGGTAAATAAATTCCTGCAACTCTGTAATATCTGCAATGATGCAACAGATGAGGCAAAGGCGATGAGGTGTGATTTTTGTCAGCTGCTTTTTGATTTTAGATGCCTAGAAAGGGAAGATGACAAAATCTCCCTTATAACAAATGGGAAGCAACTTAATGGGATAAAAAATTTTTGCGAAAACTGTACGACTGAAATAAACTCTCTTACAGTATTTAAAGCAGAAAAAGACTACAAGAAGAAAATGAAAGAGGAAAGTGGGAATAAAGAACAGGAAAACAAAAGAAACGAAGAAAGGCGAAGTAGAAAAAAAATTAAATACTGTCACACAATGAGGCTGAAACCATGCAGGCAAAAGAGAGTATAAAGACAACAGATAGTATAAGGGCAACGAAGGACATTAACATAAATAGCACAAATAGGAAAAGACAAGAGGGCAGTCAAGAAAATGGAGTGAAACACCCCCAATAAGGAGCAAAAAACAAAGTCCCTGAGTAAATATGGGAAAGGAATTATATGCATATATTATGTATATCATATAAATGATAATTGCAGATTTAAAAGAGGACAATGTATATATATGAACATCCCCCAATATGCAATTTCTTCTATAATAATGGTCATTGTAAATTTGGAGACATGCAAATTCTACCACCCAGACATCTGCAGGACTTACGCAAAATATGGAACCTGCAAATATGGGATAAAATGCTACTATCAATATCTCCCAATGGACACAAAAGACAAAGTTTAAATGACAAAAATCACTAAACGTGATTCTAATAGTCATCTATAGAACTTCAAACACCCCAACCAAAAAATTCTCGGAGGCCATTGATGACATCAGAAAGCTAATAAAGACCATAAACCCTCCATCCCCCAATATAATGATCTGTGGAGACTTTAACTTCACATTTATAAAATACAAAAATGTGGATAGGAATACACACACACACACACATACACCAGGACAAGGGTGCATAAGAGAACACCAGGAGCAAGCAAAAATGTTGATGGCTCTCACAAATGAGTTTATGCTGACACAGGAGATAACAGAAAATACCAGAAAAAATAACTGCCTAGATCTGATATTCATGAATAATACAAACTTGATTGCTGATATGAAAATGACCCCAACCATTATCTCAGACCACAACTTAATCGAGATATCAATAAATATGATGACAACATTAAAAGAAATACACATGTTGAGGAATGAGGCAAATTTGGGACCTTTAACTTGAACTCCAAGACTATAAATTGGGAAGCAATCAGATCGTACCATGGCCCAAATAGAGTGGAGAACAGTTTTAGAGAATAAAACAACTGAAGAAATGCTAACAACCTTGGAAGAAAAAACGCTGAGAATTTTAGAAAAATATGCTCCGGAATCACAGCCAGAATGAAATAGGAACTGGCTAGAGAGGCAAAAGAGAGTGGAGGCGAAGTTAGCCAACTGTGGAGATAATGCCAGGAAAGTAATACAAAACTGGAGGGTATCGATAGGGAAATACAAGCCCTGATGAAGAACCATACAGAGAGAAGAGGGGAATGCAGTAGAAGCAATAAAGGAAAATCCAAAATACTTCTGTAGCTATGCGAAAAGGAAAACAAAAACACATGCCACTATTGGGCCCTTAAGGAAGAGAAATAATGAACTGATTGATGATCCAAAAGAAATATCTGAAACATTGAGAGCCCAGTATGAATCAGTTTTTAGGACCCCAAAAAGTGACAAAGCAATACCTGACATAGATGCATTCTTTGAAGAGAAATTGCAAGGAGAGAGTATAACAGAACAGACTTTGATTTTATCTCAGAAAATGTAGTGAGAGCTATAGGACAAATGAAGCCACATTCAGCTGCAGGTCCGGACAATTGGAATGCATTATTGATTAAAAACTAAAAGTGAGATAGCTACACCCTTGTACTGGATATGGAGAAGATCCCTAGACACTGGGGAAATACAAAGCATCTTGAAAAGAGTAAACATTGTCCCTATATATAAAGGAGGGGACAGATCTCAAGAAAAGAACTATAGACCAGTGTCGATGTCCCACCTTACCAAAGTATTTGAAAGAATAGTTAGAGAAAATTTACGATTTCTGGAGAGAGTGGGAAGATTCAACAAAAATCAGCATGGATTCCAATTAGGTAGATCATGCCTATCACAACTAATAGAACACTACAACAATATCCTAGATGCACTGGAAGGCAATGACAAGTACAATGTCATGTACACAGATTTTGCTAAAGCTTTCAACAAATGTGATCACGATATAATAGCACACAAAAATATATAGGAATAACAGGCAAAGTGGGAAAATGGATCTACAACTTCCTCAGAGAATGTCTACAGGTTGTCAAAATTCAAGGTATATCATCATCAGAATCGGAAGTACACAGCTTGGTGCCACAAGGTACAGTACTGGCCCCACTCCTGTTCATTATCATGCTAACAGACATAGACAGTGGACTCTGAGTGGAGTAAACAACAACAGTACAGTATAGTAACATCCTTTGCAGATGATATAAAGATCAGCAGAAAAATCAGCGATATAAATGAAGTGGAGGCCTTGCAGAGGGACACGAACAAAATATTGACATTTAACAGAAATTTTTACCCCTTCAGATGGTAGAAAAGAGGAACTTAAACAGACTACATATTATGCTCCAGATAGACATGAAATTCAGAGAAGCACAAAAGCAATTGATCTGGGGGTAATAATGACTGATGATGAAAAATTTGAAACACAAAATCAGATAGTGATAAAAAAAGCAAAAAGAGTCACAGGACAGGTACGGTACTAAGCACGTTCAAAAGAAGGGACAGGACAGTAATGATTCCCCTGCTAAAAACACTGATTATACCAAAACTTGAATACTGCTCAGTTTTGACATCCCCCATATAAAAAGGAAGAAACTAATAAACTAGAAGAATCTCAGACACATTTCACAGCCAAGATTGATGTCTGCAAAGAGCTCAACTACTGGGAAAGACTATGTAAACTAAATCTGTACTCCCTGGAAAGGAGGAGAGAGATACACCATAATCTACATATGGAAAATGATCGAAAAACTGGTACCAAACCTTAAACTAAACCCAATTACCATTCAAACAACGCTGGAAAATAGGAAAGGCAGGATGTGTAATGTTCCCAAATTAAAAGCCTGACAAGGAACCTCCTCAACACCGAATGAATAGCTTGGTTGTCAGGGGGCCAAGACTTTTTAACCAGTTTCCAAAGGACCTCAAACATTACAGGGGTTACAGTTGGTCTTCAAGAGAAGACTAGATGCCTGGCTCAGGATGGTACCAGATGAGCCAGGTGTACCTGGCTATGTATGGTGGAGAGCGCAAGAAAGCAACTCACTCCTCCACCAAGCCAGACCTGGAAGTGGGGCCACCAGCTTGACTGTGTGAAGAAACAAATGCACAAAACAGCAATGAGGTTAGAGGTGTGTGTGTGTGTGTGTATATATATATATATATATATATATATATATATATATATATATATATATATATACACACACACACACACACAGGGTGTCCCATAAGTCCAGCATCATAGGAGAAATTAATATTTTTCTATTTCTACAAACCATAATTCATATGCTTGGGATGCCAATTTCCCGTCCACCATTCTGTTCAGTGATGAGGCTGTTTTTTATGGAAATGGTGAGGTAAATCGACAGAACACCCGCGACTGGTCTCAAAACAACCCTCACTGGTATACCTCTTCAAAGGAACAAGGTGCATCTCGGGTAATGGTATGGTGTGGCATTTGGAAGGATCGCATCATAGGCCCCCTCTTTTTCGATGAACATGTCACTGGAGGCACCTACTTACATATGCTCAAGGAAGAAGCATTTCCCAGTGTCTTGAACAAAGAAGGAAATTTCCCAACATGGTTCCAGCAAGACAGCGCTCCTGCACATTACAGCACCCAAGTAAGGGAATATCTGTACCAACAATTCCCTGGTCATTGGATAGGACGTTGAGGGCCTGTGGAATGGCCAGCTAGAAGCCCAGATCTCCTGCCACTAGATTTTTATCTCTGGGGCCACTTGAAAGCGCTGGTATATGCAGAGAAAATTATGAGTGTTGAACATTTGTGGCAGCGCATTATTGGGGCATGTAACACCATTACTCCTGACATCATTCACCGTGTGCCTGCTGACTGGGTATCACGAGTGAATTTGTGTATTGAAAACAATGGTGGACATATTGAGCACATTCTGTAAATAAAAGCTTTTGTTTTGCCCCTTTTTTGTTATTTTTCCTGTGATGCTGGACTTATGGGACACCATATATATATATATATAATATATATATATGGTAGAGCTCTGCCCATTTTGTCACTATCTTTCAGCCAATTTGGAATATAGAGGCCTCCAGCATCTTCAGATGACCTTGGAGGCCGACGCCACATAGCCTATGTTTTTCCCCAGCCTCAGTTACCCCTATCCCCCAAGTCTCATTCAAATCTAGCTGGTGGTTTGGCTGGCCATAAGAAACAAAGTAAGTAAGTTCACAGGCAGTTCAGCCATCACAATTATTAGTATAGATAAGGTTCCATTATGATTGCTGAAAGTCTATATGAACAGCTACCACAATACAACTTTTTATATACTAGTGAATTTGAGCCAAAAATAGACATTACACAACCAACCTCCACACACCCTCATTCCCCTTCCCCACCCACCAGTCTTCTTTCTATTATGCTTGCTCATCATTATCATATACTCATTATCCTTTTTAGATGTTTTTCGCTTTCATCCTCAACCTGTTTTGTTCTTCACATTCCCAGTTTGTGAGTGATGAGAAAGTGTTTTGGAAACAGTAGACAATGATACTCCAGCTTTAGCAGCTATTTGTCTTTGAATGGTTGTGTTCTTTATGGAGAACAATAATTCTGAACCTATTGTATGAAATTTCTTTATTCAGAGCCCTTATACTATCTTATCCGTAAAAAAAAATTAGAAGATAAGACATTTTTTGTATTAAAGTTTAACAAATAAGATAATATTTTTAAAGAAACTTGCAATTACATGAGGGTATAAGCAACATGTGTGAGTCATTAAATCTATAAAACATGTTATTACATCAAATTGAATAGTATATTTACCTGTAAAGAACCTTGCCCTCAAAATTAGCAAAATCAATAAAAACTAGTAGTGTACTGATTCATCAGCATTGGCAGAATCAGCCATTTATTTGGGCATTGGCATCGGTCAAATTTAGCAGATTTTCTTACTGATTATTTGAAATTTTATAATTTTCATGACAAAACAAAATCTATATTTACAGAAAATTGACCACCAAAAAATACTATGATAATTTATACTCATTTCAGTGTAATTATATAAAAATATTCTATATTCACAAAAATGGCAAAGCAGAATAAGTTAAGTTCTCCATAAATTTACATTTTCTCGACTAACTAATCTCTAAATATTATAAACTATTGTAATGTAACAGTAATTGGTTGTGTAATGTCTATTTTTGGTTCAAATTCACTAGCATATAAAAAGTTGTATTGTGGTAGCTGTTCATATAGACTTGCAGTAATCATAATGGAACCTTATTACTGTATAAGACTAGTAAACTACATGCAGTTCAACGCTATTCACAATCATATTAATTGTTTATTTTTATGAACACAGATATTACATTATAATTACCTGTATGTCAATGACTGCACATTCAATTGTCTTTTAGATATGTATGTCTGTTGTTGTTGTTGGACTTGGTTGTCCTCCTTCCACCCTACCTTCCCCCAGTTGCGTTACCTTGACTATCACTGTGGCATTGCCACATGTACGGAGTTGCCTGTGAGGCAAGGAATATTACATATGCGGGTAACTGTACATACAATATGTAGTGATGACATCAGAATTCACTTTTTCTCTTAATCCCAGGCCACCCGTTGTCAAGGTGTCGGATAAAGTAATGATTCCTCAAGAGGAACATCCTGACATTAATTTTGTTGGTCTTCTCATTGGGCCAAGAGGAAATACGTTGAAGTCTATGGAGAAGGACACGGGCGCTAAAATTATTATTAGAGGAAAAGGATCCGTAAAAGAAGGCAAAGTAAGCTTTTAACTTTGACGTTTGTACTGCTACTCCTTCACTTCAATTTGGATGCATTTTAGTTTCATTTTCTTTTGCTGTTCGTGTTTGACAATAAAAATGTGGTCATCATGAAGAGGTATAATAAAATCATTCTGATCAGATGTTCTGTAGGTTGTATTAGTTGTTCAACCTTCATCTTTATTTGTGGTTTTGAACATTTCTAAACCATTTTTTTTTTTTGTTTTTAAGATTAAAATTGAAAAAGTGTTTATCTTATTTTTTAAACTAAATTTTACGAGTAATTTGCAATGTTTAGGTTGGTCGTAAAGATGGGGGTCCCATGCCTGGTGAGGATGAGCCCTTACATGCATACGTAACTGCAAGCAATCCAGAAAGTGTGAAGAAAGCAGTCGATAAGGCAAGTTTAAAGATTGGTTTAATTAGACAATATTATATATATATAAATATTATATAATTATAAATATAATATATATATATATATATATATATATATATATACACAAACTCAGAATGGTTCCCTGAGAACATTATATGTTAAACACAAACCGTGCATGGAACAAGGAACTCTTCTGGGAAAATTAAATCCACTATAGTCCGAATAAGTAATGGTAAATGACAAATACCATAGTTTTTTCTTTTTCATGATTTTAGCCCGACGTGGGCAACGGGTCTCTCGCAAAGAGATCCCATAAATATAGCTTCCCTCACCAGCTATCTGCTGGGCGTCCCAAAAAAATGTATACACACTTTAACAGCTGATAGCTCAATTGATGTTTCTTTCTTTCCAAGTTAAACCCATTAGAATTAATAATGGCAGTCAGACTAAGCTTTGAACAAAGGAAATTCATTCTAAAATGCTACTGGAAGTGTGAAAACGCAGTTGAAGTGCAAAGAGAGTTTATGAGGGAGTTTCAAACAGATCCACCTACGCGACTTACCATCACTCGAATTAGAGATAAGTTTGAAGCCGATGGAACTGTTCAGAATGTCCACAAGAAGCGTTCCGGAAGACCATGGACATCGACAAGCCCCACAAAGCAAGAAAGAGTACTGGAAACGTATCACCAAAGTCCAAGAAAATCTGTGTGGCAAGCGAGTCATGAGGTAGGAATTTCAGAATCGTCTGTCCAACGCATTTTGAAGCGCTGTCAATGGAAAAGTTACATTCCAAGATTAGTCCATGCTATTAATGAAGATGATCCGGACCGAAGAGTGGAGTATTGCGAGTGGTACTTGGCACGATGTGGATGTGGATTGGACGAAGGGGTTTCCGTAGAATACCCTCCGCGTTCACCAGACCTCACACCACTAGACTTTTTTTATGGGGATACTTAAAAGACAAAGTCTATGCTATAAAACCTGCAACAGTCGCTGAATTGAGAGCAGCCATTGAACGAGAATGCACACAAATACCAAACGAAATGTTTCGTGATGTTTGCGATTCCATTGCTTCGCGTTATCAGCAGTGCCTGGACCAGAACGGACGTCAGTTTGAAAACAGGCGTTGACAAAACAATTAAATAATGTCTGTAGATTCTATTACATTTTGAAAATGAAATGTATTTTAATAAACACTGCCTTTATAATTATTTAAAGTGTGTATACACTTTTTTGGGACGCCCTGTATATATATATATATATATATGATATATATATATAATATATATATTATATATATATATATATATATATATATATATATATATATATATATAATATATATATATATATATATATATACAGGGTGTCCGAGAATTATCTGTACAATTTTTGGCTGTTATTAAAAGTCAACCATGAAGTGTAGAAATTCCAGTGTTGTCCCATTTTACAGAGAATCTCATTAAGTTTTTTCTGATACCACGTTTTGACAAGTTTTTTAGAAATGTACGTGGGTGACAGACATTGATGATTTAAAAGCAAGAATCACAGCTGCTATTGAGCGAATTGATGTGGATATGCTGCAGCGTACATGGCAACATTTGGAGTATCGATTGGATGTTTTGTGAATCACTAATGGTGCACATATTGAATGTTTGTAACAACGTTACTTTAATAAAAGAAACTTTTGAAAATACAGATTCTAAATAATCTTGTTTAAGAATTTTACGTGTGTTATCAAGAATTTTATTAAAAGATGAAATTGTACAGATAATGTTCGGACACACTGGAATTTCTAAAAAACTTGTCAAAACTTGGTATCAGAAAAAACTTAATGAGATTCTCTGTAAAATGGGACAACACTGGAATTTCTACACTTCATGGTTGACTTTTAATAACAGCCAAAAATTGTACAGATAATTCTCGGACACCCTGTGTGTGTGTGTGTATATATATATATATATATATATATATATATATATGGGATGAATTTCACAATAAAACACGTGAAATGAATGAATGCTGCAAACCCACAAGGAAAAAGGAAAACGATTCCAAGGCCTTTCGTGTATTCAAAGCTACACCTCGTCAGGGAATGAAGTTAAAAGGCGAGAAGCCCATATATATATACAACGTACAGGAAAAACAAAACAATTAGCACATACTTAACAAGGGTTAATGAGAGGCAAAAGAAATTTTAACATGATATCGTCAATTTTATAAGTCCCCGAGCTGTTATTGAAATTGTTTTTAAAATGAATAAATGCACATTCTAGAATATTTCGTTCTATTATATCTCTGTTTTTAACAAGCGCTTTAGAACTATCCCACTTGATGCTATGGTTACATCTATACATATGGTTAAATAAAGCATTGGAAGTACTAGCTGTTCTACAAGCATATTTATGCTGTTTTACCCTAATATCTAACGTTTTACCGGTTTGGCCTATATATACTGAGTTACATTGTGTACATCCGATCGAATACACACAACCAACAACATTATCAGGGCTATTCTTTATTAGGCGTGATTTAACAGTATTATTATACTTAAAGATTACATTAATGCCAATTGCTTTAAGTACAGTTGGAAGGTATTGAAAATTAACATGGTAAGGTAGGCTAAGGATATTTTTACGCTGAAATTCCTTTACAATTACATTATTATAATACCTATTCTTGGCTTTCTTAAGACAGTTATCTAAAAATGAAATAGGATAACATAATTTAGTACCAATATTCATGATATTGCATAACTCGGAATCTAAAAATTCAGGACTGACAACTCTCAATGCTCGAAGAAACATAGCAGAGAAAATAGAGGATTTAATCGAAGGATGATGGTCAGAATAAAAATGCACGTTAGATATTAGGGTAAAACAGCATAAATATGCTTGTAGAACAGCTAGTACTTCCAATGCTTTATTTAACCATATGTATAGATGTAACCATAGCATCAAGTGGGATAGTTCTAAAGCGCTTGTTAAAAACAGAGATATAATAGAACGAAATATTCTAGAATGTGCATTTATTCATTTTAAAAACAATTTCAATAACAGCTCGGGGACTTATAAAATTGACGATATCATGTTAAAATTTCTTTTGCCTCTCATTAACCCTTGTTAAGTATGTGCTAATTGTTTTGTTTTTCCTGTACGTTGTATATATATATGGGCTTCTCGCCTTTTAACTTCATTCCCTGACGAGGTGTAGCTTTGAATACACGAAAGGCCTTGGAATCGTTTTCCTTTTTCCTTGTGGGTTTGCAGCATATATATATATATATACAGGGTGGGCCGAAAGTCTGGATCCATAGGAAAATATTTATTTTAATACATAAATTACAACAAATGGTAAATACTTAAAATGAATATCAACTTTAACTCGTAAATGCGTATCCGTGATACTGTACAGTGGTTCGTACTCCAGTATAAACAACAAATTATAACAAATGCTCAAATTGGCGGCCTCTGACATCGAGACACTTAGGGATGGAATTTATGATTTTTAATAATTCTTCGAATTGACATTCTCGAGATGCGTGTTTCATTTGATAATAATCTTGTTGACTTTACTGGACTATTCGTTAAAGTTTCACATACCATTGCAGAGGTATTTTCATCAGTTGCAGTTTTTGGATGACCAGAACGCCGTCGATCATGTACACTTCCTGTTTCTTTGAAATGTTTAAACAACTTGCCAACAGTCGCATGTGTTACTGGATGCTTATCAGGATGATTTCTATTGAATTCGGTAGCAACTTCTCTGTGTGTAGCGCCCTGTCTTGCGTACATGAGCACACGTTCTACCCGGTCTTCTGTTGTTAGATTCGAAGCCATTTCTGGGCTGAAATAAAAAAAGTATTTGAGTATTTATACTGGAGTATGAACTACTGTACAGTATCACGGATACGCATTTATGAGTTAAAGTTGATATTCATTTTAAGTATTTACCATTTATTGTAATTTATGTATTAAAATAAATATTTTCCTATGGATCCAGACTTTCGGCCCACCCTGTATATATGCGGGATGAATGTCACAGTTAAACATGTGAAATTAATAAGTGATGCACATGTACAGAGAAAAACAAAAAGGGGTTCCAAGACTTTTGCTGTATTTAGTAATACACATCATAATTCCTTGATAGCGTGTATTACTAAAACACATGAAAGGCCTTGGAGTCGTGCTTCACTTTTCATCATGGATAGCAAGGTAGCTGCTGGTTTTTACCTTCGCCACTTAGATATCCAGTCTTCAGGTGTTCAGTGTCAGATTGTGATAGCTTTGATGGTCTTCCTGATCTGCTCTTATTATCGTGGTGCTAATTTTATTGTATCTCTTCATTAGGTTTTCAACACCTATTTATAAACCTTCCTTCTGTTTCTAATTTCCCTTTGACTGTAACCTTCTTTATGTAATATTATGATTTGGATTGCACTTGTTCATTTGTCCGTCCATTTGTCACACACTCGTGTCCGGGCTGTAACTTTTGAACCGCTCAACATACATTAATGAAACGTCACACACGCATAAGTCATCACAAAATCATCACGATTCATGAGCCAGAATCGGGTCCCTGCATCAAAGGACGAAGACGCAGAGATCAAAGGTCAAATCATAAGCAAGAATTAGGGCATTGCATCGAAGGTCAAAAGTCAGATTGGAGGTTCATGCCATAACTTTTGAACCACTCAACCTAAATACCCATATGTATCATCATGAGAAAATATGGTTCTTGCACCAAAGGGTCGCAAATATAGGAGGGGACATTGATGCCATTCTGACATAGTTCATTATAGTATTTTTTACCTTGTGTGAAGTAGTGCGTTGGAGGTAGAAAAACTTATTACTAAAGTATAATACTTCTGTCCTGTGGAGGGGGGCGACAAGCTTGACCTTCGTGAAATAAAGAATCATCGCACGGAACATTTGAAAGGTCGTGTAGAGGTGGTAATACGTGTTTCGATCGAAGTCCATATAAAAGCTAATTAATAGTAAATTTGATAAGTGTCATTACTTTGTGTGAATATCTAGTGCATGCAGTGATATTTTTTAATTGGTGAAAATACGACATGTACATTCCCTGGAGTAACGGAGACCATTCACCCTCGCCGCCTCTGGTAAAACCCCCCCACATCTTTATATATAATGTTTATAAATAGCATGGAAATGGGTAACTGATTTCTACAACTTTGCAAGGTTTGCAGTAGTGGTGTACCAATTAATCGGCTTGGGCCAAATTTAGCTGATTCTTTGAAATTTTAAAATTTTCATCACAAAACAAAAATTGTATTTATAAAAAAAAAACATACAAAAAAGCATGATTTATGATAATTTCTACTCACTTTAAAGTGTAATTGTATAAAATATATTTTACATTCACGAAAAGGGCAAAGCTTAATAAGTTGTTACCCACAAATTTACATTTTCTAAAACTAGCTAATCTCTAAATATTTTAAACTATTGTAATCTCCTACTCTGTTAATAATAATTCTATATTAAGTTGTACTTTATAATTTTTTATATTAAACCATTTTACTATATTGACTTTATTTCAAGTATTTTAATAAGTTTATAAACCCTAATTGTATATCCATTCCTTTTTATTCAAAGAAGCTACCAGGGCCTTGAAATTTTAATGAAAAATCTTGTTCACATTGTTGAAGAAAGAAAATACTTTCAACAAAAGGAAAACCAAATTAAAATATTGGTATTCAATTTATGAAACTAAAATAAAATTATTTTATTTTACTAAGTAATAAAGTTGACATCACTTTAGCTACGTTATGAGTAACAAATTCCGGTACAGATATTGTGGAGTAAGCTAAGGAAAGGCATTTAAATGAAATTGAAATTTAAAAATATGAAAATTGAAAGTTTTCACGTTAGATTAATCAAATTTATGAAGGGAATTGATTTTTTAAAATCTAGGCAAAGAATCAGCATTGGCCAAATTTTGGAATTGGTACATCACAAGTTTGCAACAATGCAACTGATGAATCAAGGGCAATTAGATGTTATCTTTGTCAATTTCTCTTTGATTTTAACTGCCTGAATTAGAAAGATGAAGCATCACTCTTATAGCGAGTGCCAAACAACTAAATGGAGTACCGTAGTGTTTCTGCGAAAGATGTATAATGGAAATTCGTTTACACGGTAGGGGGAGTCAAAACTTATCAAAAATCGAGTTTCTCCAATTCCACAGTATGCACTTAGTTGGAAATGATGATCTCAACATCTTGTAAAAAAAAAAAAAAAAAAATGAGTATATGCGACCCCCCTTTTACTCTCTCCACAGATATAAACCCCAAATGTGACAATCATGCATTATATTAAGTCTTATTAAGTAGATTAGATTATTTAGATAGATTGAATGGATTACATAGATTAATTTAGATAGATTAGATGAATTATATAAATTGTCACGTTTTTTTATAGTTTCAGGTTGTTATTTTCAGATTGTTTATGATTGAATGAGTTATGATTTAATTCTGAATGAGTTATTTTAAATTCAGATTGAATGATTCAGTTGCTAGAATTTAACAATTAGTTTCTTGTTATTAATGCTACTAGGCCTAAATAAGTGAAATCATGGTGACAAGAAGCAAAATGCACAATTCAACATTTGGTCACCCTGCAGAATTTCCACCTTCAATGACTCCTTCAAAGGCTGATGTATTTAGGCATTATTTATTGGTAAGAAAACGTGAAGAACTGATTTTGAAAGGTTCTAGAACAGCAAAAGAATGCTACAGAATTGTCACTAAAGATGTGGATTGTGGAAGCCATTTGGGAGAAGTTTTCCTTTCCACATATAGGATTTGAAGGAATAGTTATAAAAGTTGAATGATTGATAGAATCTGCAGCAAAGCTAAATGAAGCACCATTAAAACAAAGAAACATTAGTTTTCAGCAGAAGGTGGAGATATTCGATGAAATGTTTGATATTTGCACTTGTACTTGTTACAATGTTACAATAAAAAATCAGTCGAACGGATTGCAGATGTGATACTACAGTTCCAATGATTGAGTGGGAGTCTTTTGTGGGGCAGAAACAAAGAAAAAACCAACTAGGACCAATCGACAGAGTAACGACTTCTGCAAGAAAAAGGACACGATACAGTTAAAAGATTAGAAAGAAGAGCCAAGATAAGCCTAGATATGAATGTCGCCTCAACCAGCAAACTGGACCCTTTACATATTATGGAAGATGAGAGCATGGAAATTGATGATGACAGCGATGATATTGACTTTGTTCTGGATTTTGAGCTGAGAGAAAACCATCAGAACAGAATTATTTATGATAACTTAACAATGATAGCAGATAGATAGATACCGTGTAAGTTACAGAGCTACTGCAGCTTTGAAGGATATGGGAATATTAGATGAAACCAATATGTTGGATAGGAAAAAAGTGGAACGAGAAAGAATATGTGTGGGTAAAAAGAACATAATCAAAGTGAAATCAGAACACACAGATTGAAGGCATCGGATTTGATGGTAGAAAAGATCAAACTAAGACAAAGAAGGGAATGGAGTACGAAGAACATTATGTAATAGTCAAAGAACTTGGTGATGTTTACATGGATCATATAGCTCCAGATAATGGAACTGCTTGTTGTATTGCAGATGAAATAATAACTTCTATAGTTGATTCTAATAGCAAAGAATTCCTCAAAGCTTTGCTATGCGATGGCACCCCAGTGAACACTGGCAGGATTGGCAGAGTGCTAAAATTGATTGAATTATATCTGGACAGGCCAGTACAATGGCTGATTTGCCCTTTGCATGCAAATGAACTGCCCTTCAGGCATGTATTTGAAGCAATTGATGGAAAAACTTCGGGACCAAACACCTTCAAAGGTTCTCTTGGAAATAAACTCAGAGAGGATTTGACCAAACTGAATATAGTTGATTATATCCCCTGTAGAGGGCAACATTAAAGAAGTTTCGGCCGATATTGTTAAAATTTTCAGCAATGGCCAAAAATATATGTATGAAATGTGCATTAGCATACAATCTGGATGCATCTCACAAGCGTTAGCCACCAGATCCCCAGGTGCCCTCCATCATGCAAGATGGCTAACACGAGCAAACAGGATCCTGCGCTTATGTCTCTACACGGAATCCAGACAAAAACATCCAAGACCTAGTAAAAATGATAATGCTGGTTTACGCTCCAGGCTGGTTTTGGATAAAGTCTCATCCAAAGGCAAATGAGGGAGCATCTAATTTTTGGTATATCATGCACTTGCTTAAAGGCTTAGATAAAAAGCATTGGATGATTATGGAGCGTGTCTTCGGAAATAACGCCTATTTTGCCCACCCAGAGAATATCTTACTCTCAATGATAACAGACAAGAAGAGAGGTCAGAGAGCTGGCTCTTCAGCACATCATTCGAGCAAGAACTAGGAGCACCAATGCGAGAAATTTTGAGCTGCCAAAAACACTGAACTTTGAAGCAGACGATTATACTAACATGATTGACTGGGATAACGAAACCATCACCCCTCCACCTATTTTACAGAATTTGACAAATGATGATCTTCTTAAAGTTCGAAATGAACCACTTCAGCTTATTTCTTTTCCCTGTCACAGCCAGGGAGTAGAACATGCTGTAAATGTGGTAACTGAAGCATCACAAGATAGAATTGGTTACGAAAACAGACATAAATTTATTTTGAATGTACTGGAATCGAGAAAAAAGCTACCTGTGTTCCAATGGAAAGGCCAGTGGTGTCAGTAATTTACGATTTTAAATTTCTTAAGGTGAATATTTTTATTTTAGTATGCTTCAATTGATTTTTTAAGTAATATACGGAGAAAGATTTCTTATATATATATATATATATATATATATATATATATAATAACTTTAACTTTACTTATATCATTATTTACTTTAATCATTGTCATTTATCAGGTTTTTTAATTCAAAGAATTGGTTTCAATTTCATTTCAATTTAAAAAAAGGGGGGCATATACTATTGGGGGGGGGGGGGGGGGGCATAGCGATGTAATTACAGTATGTTGTTTAGGGGCCCAAAGGAAACTCCGAGCAGTGTGTAGAATAAGAATACAAAATTTCGACCCCTCCTAGTTTACAGTTTATAAAACAAAAATACTGAGAAAACAGTGGAAGAAGAATATAAATGATCAGTAAAATAAAACAGGAAAGGAGACGAAGAAAAGTGAAGTACGAGGGGCGGTCATAAAATAAGTTTACATGGCGTATAATTTCATAACTAAAGAACCTACATTGATTATGTTTGTATCAGGTGAATTCGTTAATCATTGTTGGCAACACTGTACATCGATTCGGCTGCCATTTACCGTACATTGGTTATATGAGTCAGTTGAACATGGCGGCTCGACTGGAACAGTGCCCTGTCATTTCTGCAACGATATTCCGACTCTGTGAGTGGTCAAGAATTTCTCGAGCGCATTGTCACAGGAGACGAGACACGGGTTCATCACTGTGCTCCGGAAACAAAACGTGCCAGCATGGAATGGAAACACCCTGGGTCCCCGCGACCAAAGAAGTTCAAGATTGTGAGGTCCGCTGGCAAAGTGCGGCGTTTTGCTTGCAGATTTCATGCAAAAAAGCGCAACAATCAATGCAGCTGCACAGGCCGGTGCAGAGTACACTTCAGATGGGGGCGGGGGGGGGGGCTGAGAGCAGGGTTGTGGAGTCAGTTATTTTTGGGTGGAGTCAGAGTCGGTACAAATCCCCCAACTCCGACTCCAAATCTTAAAACTACACGCATTTCCTTGAAATTTTCAATTGCACGTGGTTTCTAGGCGTGAAACTGCGCGCGTTTTCTCGGAACGTCCGCCTGATTAGAATGTCTTTTTAACCCTTTGTCGTATTTTCAGACCAATTGGACACATTAACTTAAATTATTTTTTTTTACCTACCTAAATCCTAATAATACTTCAGTGAGAAAAATGCATCTCTTTTATAACTTTGTATCCAGATGTACACATTAGGCCCAGTTTTTATTTTGCTCGATAGATGGCGCGCGATTGATGACATCACGCAATTTGAAACGTGGCGTACCGAGTCACACTGACAGAAGAACAGCAAATTAGAGCTAAAGCCGCTTAATGTGAAGTAGCCATTCGTACGAAAGGTCTACGAGCGGAAGACGAGGCTGTAGCTGGGCTGCAACACGGCAGCCTTCATCATCGTCCTCATCCAATTCAAATTCTGAATATGAAAAATTCGATTTCGAAAAACATCTAGACGACCAGGAGCGGTCAAAGCGTCGTCGATTAGATTGGGAAGAAAGCGGAGAAAGGAGCCCGACTGCGCTAGCTAAATTCAAATTGGATTTTTCTCATGCACTGGGAGAGGTAGAGAAAATTGACCGTACTGCAAAGTTGAAAGTGAAAGATGCGATACCCCGATACCCTGAGATTGTTCAAGATGCCGCTCTGACTGTCACACAGCATTGCACCTACTCGAGTCAGCGTGGAGCGTTTGTTTTCTGCCCTCCGAATCGTCAGATCCGACTTGAGAGCAGCGATGAAGGAAGACCTAACTGAAGTGATCCTGTTTCTGAGAACAAATTCAGTTTAGGTATAAGAGTACAGTATGTATATGTGGTTGTAAAATATTTGTGTATTGTTCCATTTATTGCAGTTGCTTTTTTATATGCTCAACCATTTTGAAATGGTTTCAACTTTCATTTCTTATATCAGGTCATCCCATAAGTAATGTCATTTTTTAGATCGGAATTTGAAGGACAAAAAAAACTCGACAAACTTTTTAATCTAGTATATATTTTCCATCGGAATCAGTGACACACTCACTGCCAACATCCTAGAAGCTTTTCAATGCCATGTTTATAAAATTCAGGCGGTTTTGAGGCAAAAAACGTACAAAGACTGGTGTGCAGGTCATCTAAAGAAGTATACTGTTTCTCGTCAAGATAGTTTTGCAGACTCCTGAAGAGATGATAATCTGAAGGCGCAAGGTCTGGAGGATGTGGAAGTTTTTCCCACCCTAGCTCCTCAGTTTTTGCAGAAGTGATCCGAGCGGTATGAGGACGTGCGTTGTCGTGGTGGAACACGATTCCTTTCCGATTAACCAAAGAAGGTCTCTTTTCTTTTAGTGCAGTGTTCAATCGATCCAGTTGTTGACAGTAGACTTGAGCAGTGGTTGTTTGGTTGTGTGGTAAGGTTTCAAAGTGTATTACACCACCTTTATCCCACCAAACACTAGGCAACACCTTCCAAGGGTGAAGATTTGGTTTTGGCTGTGGTGGCGCTGGTTCCCCGGCACAAACCCACTGTCGACGGCGCTTAACATTCTGGTACAGTATCCACTTTTCATCACCAGTCACTAAACGGTGCAAAAACGGATCTTCGAGTTCACGGGAATGAAGAGCTGTGCTAATGTTTACCCGCACCCTTAGATTGTCAACCGACAATTCATGTGGCACCCATTTTCCTAACTTAGGCACTTTCCTGAGTTGTTACAAATGCAAAGCTGGGCACAAACCGTTAATCCGTTAATCGTTAATTAACGAAGTTAACTTTTTCGTTAACGATTTAACTTTTAAGTTAACTTTGAAAATCATTAACGGACTAATTAACTTCCGTTACATTTAACTTCCGTTAACTCAAGTCCGTTAACCCAAAAAATTCATAAATAAACATTTAAAAGTTTCTATTATTTTCAGTGCTGAGCAGGTGCGCAATTAATCCGCCACTGTTAATAGTGATGAACGAATTTCCATTTCCGCAATGCAAAATCAGGCGATATACAGTATTTGTTTCCGTCGCCACAATTTGTGTCTTACCAAATATGGTAGTTATTTATGGCATTGGTTTGAGCAATGGTTGGACAAGTATGACACCACCAAGGTCGCCAGGGTGAGGAAAAGCATGGAGGGTACAGTCGAGGAGGCCATGAAGCAGCAGTCCAATGAAGTGGGCAGCAACAACGAGGAGGAGGAGGATGACTTCTTCAGTGCTGTCATCCAGACAAAAGAGAGCAGCAGAAGCCACAGGTCACTCAAGGGCAAGGCCCAGAACTTGGTCAAGACCTGGCTGGAGACCAACTCCAAGGACTTGCTGACAGATGCTGCCTTCTTGGGTGAGCAAGTGTTGGTGGACTTGTTCATCAAGTTCAACACAGCCATCCCCTCCAGTGCTGCAGTGGAGCGTTTGTTCTCTATGGGCAAGGACATCCTGAGGGCCAAGAGATCATCCCTGTCTGATGAAAACTTTGATATGCTAATTTTCATGAAGGGCAACATGCATCTCATGGACAAAATGGAGAACGAGAAGAAGAGGGAAAATTAAATTATATATATATTGTGTTTTTCATTTTTTTTATAATAAAAGTTAATGTTAACGGTTTATCGGTAACTTCCGTTACATGTTTAACGGATTAACGGTTAACGAAGTTAACTTTTTGGTTAACGGATTAGCGGTTAACGAAGTTAACTTTTTGGTTAACGAAGTTAACTTTTTGGTTAACGGTGCCCACCACTGTACAAATGTCAATGGATGCTGGACGGGGATGAATTGAGTTTCTGGGCCAATTCTTCGACAGTTGTTGAACAGTCTTCAAGTGCGGCTAACAGCAGGTCATCATCAAACTCAGCAGGGCATCCAGAGCGTGCTGCATCTGTCAAACAGCAGTCACCATTCCTAAACTTTTGAAATCATCTTTGACATTTTCTCACATGCAGAATATCGTTGCCATAAATGTCCTGAATGTTTCGCGTTGCTTCAGTAGCACTATTCCCTTTTTTGAACTCGTAAAGCATTATATGCCTGATCTTCTGATACCGCCATGTTTATGAGGGGTTCACATAAAGCAAAACACACGTCTTCACTGGTCAAGGTCTGTAAAGTATGTAGCGAAACACGATAGATCTCCTCTTAGATATAGCCTTCGGAAAATTTATACTTAAACCGAGTAGGACTAGTTTGAACTTAATCTATCGTAAAAAACAACATTACTTATAGGATGACCTGATATTTTCATAATTTTATTATTTTATAACTATTAAAAACCTTTTGTTTTTATTATTGTACGAGGAAAGAATAATTAAAATCAAGATTTAAAAATTAAAACTATCGAAATTCACGAGACTATTCATTTACCTACACCATACCTATATGCCGTACGGTTAGTATATACTACAGTCGGAGTCCACAGCTTTTTTCAATGACCACAACCATGGCTGAGAGTTAGCAAAAAGGGCACCATCTCCTCCCCCCTAAAAAAAATAAGTCTCTTCACAGCATTTATACATTTATGGAAAAAAAGCGCTCTTCTGAGGCATGAAGGGGCAAATGGGAGTGCTCAAGCCCGGTAGTTCTCCCTCTGCACGTGCCTGCAGCTGCATATTGTTCAACACTGGAACGTTTATGAGCGGCCATTAAACATAAACGTTGAGCCGCCATGTTCAACTGACTCGTATAACCAATGTACGGTAGATGGCAGCCGAGTCGACGTGCAGTGTTGCCAACAATGATTAACGAATTCACCTGATACATAATCAATGTAGGTCCTTTAATTACGAAATTATACACTGTGTACTTTTTTCTGACTGCCCCTCGTAGATACAAACGTGTTACCAAGAGGGCAAAAAAATTGACAAGCACTAAAAGAAACGCAAGTAGATCAGTTTGAGAACACAAGAGTGAATAGAGTAAAGAGTGAAAAACAAGTGGGAAATCACGATAATAGACTGAGGTTATATCCGAAAAAGAAAATGAAACAAACAACAGAAACCAAGGCCCCGAGCGGTGATGTGGAAAGAACTGTTTGCACAGACTTTTGCAGATATAAGGAAAGACAGTGTGTCCGTTTGTCCATTTTCTCATTGTATCATTGTACCATCTGCAATTTCTATTATAATTACGGTCACTGTAAATTTGGCAACAGCAGCAGATTTTATCATCCCACCATTTGCGAGTACTATGCAAGGCAGGGGGTCTACAAATATGGTAAGAAATGCTGCTATCATCACCTGCCAACAAACTTGAGGGGCAATACGAAAATTTGAAATTTGGAATACTTGAAGGACAACGCAGAACACGAAAAGTATAGTCCTGGCAAATATTCAAGGGCTAAGACTGAACCACATAATAAACAAGGTTTCATACCTGCAAGGATTTATGGAAAAAAGAACAAGGACTGTCATCGCATGCCTCACAGAAACACATTAAACATTGCCAAGGAGATTGTGAAAACTGCAAATACTGCATAGATAAAAAAGAAATAAAAATTGGTGGTTACAATATACAGGGCTATTCAAAATGATTCATCCGATTTCAACTGAGAATACTTCCGTACCTATCAACCATGCATCAACTGGGCATACACCACATGAAAGAGGAAATCTCTGAGTTTTATAAGATCACCGCGAGAGGGCTCCAAAGTCACGCCGTGGCCTAGCCTAGCAACAAACAGTCAGTGTGAAAATGGCATCCGCACAGCAGAAGGCATTTTGTGTGTTGCAGTTTTCGAGCTGTAAATCGGTCGCTGGATCTTACACCGTGCGAATTCTTCCTTTGGGGGTACATTAAGGATACTGTGTATGTGCCACCATTGCCCACATCTTTGGATGAGCTCCGAACTCGCATTGTTACTGCCGTAGAGTCAGTGACAACAGACATGCTGGAGCGAGTATGGGAGGAATTCGACTAGCGTGTCGACGTTGCTCGTGTAACTAGGGGAAGTCACATAGAGCATTTATGAGGTGAGACACAGAATTTAGACAGTTTTTCTTTCGGTTGATGTATCACAAATCACTCTGTATTTGTAACATTAAAAAATATTCTCATTTGAAATCAGGTGAATCATTTTGAATAGCCCTGTACGTACTATGAGCTGACAGAACAGAAAGACGAAAAGATGGCTGTGCTATGTACATAAATGAGAGACATATGACAGAGACAGTAATAAGTGAATCAAACAGCTGCATGGAGCTCGTAGCAGTAAAAATTGAAAAACCCAACATGATACTAATAGTCATCTGTAGACCTCCTAATAATCCAACTGCAAAATTCTCTAAAGACATTGCCGACATCAGAAACCTAATGAAGTCTTTAAACACCCAATCTCCCCAATGTGATACTCTCCGGTGATTTTAATTTCCCATTTATAAAATACAAAGGAATGGGAAGAAATGTGTATATACACCAGGACAAGGGGGCGCAAGAGAAGACCAGTAGCAAACAAAAATGTTGATAGCTCTAACAAATTAATTTATCTTAACATGGGAAATAACGAATAACATCAGAAAAAATAAACGTTTGGATCTGGTATTCACGAATAACATCAACTTAATCAATGATATAAAAATAATATCGACAAATATCTCGGACCACAACATTATCGAGGTGACAACTGAAGCAAAGAAGCAGCAAATGCGAGATTTTTAATCTAAACTCTTAAGACTGTAAATTGGAAAGAAATCGGATATGGCAGAAATAGTGGAAAACAGCCTTAGAGGATAAAACAATCTAAGAAATGGTAATAACCTTGGAAAGAAAGATGCTGTAAATCTTAGAAAAATATGTTCCGAAAATACAGCCAAATGGAAAAAGGAAGTATTTCGCAAGAGGAGGAGAGTAGCCACGAAGTTAATTAATTGCACAGACAGCACCATCAAAAACGTGATAGAAGCAAAATTGGAAAGTATAGACAGGGAAATACAAGCCCTAATTAAGGGCCATTCAGAGAGAGGAGGAAAGTGTGGTAAAAACAATAAAAGATAACCCAAAATACTTCTATAGCTTTGCGAAAAGAAAAACAAAAATGCGGACCACTATCACACCCTTAAGGAAAGAAAATGAGCGAACTTATGATCGAAAAGATAATATTTGGGGTTATTTTTATATCATCAATGAAGTTGGTGGGGTTTCAAGATGATAGCCAAAATCGAGGTCTAGGGTTTTGGAGATACCTAAATACTTTGTTTGAAAGATTGGAAGGCAAAGACAGGAGGAAAGGTGGATTGAGGAAGATTGTTCCAGAGTTCACCAGTTGAGTAGATGAAAGATTGAAAACACCAATTAACACTTGCGTTAGAGAGTTGGACAGAAAAAGAATGAGAAAATGTTGAAAGTTTGGTACTGCATGCTCTCTTTAAAGAAGGATGCATGCAGTTAGACAGTGCAAAAGAGCAGTGTCCGTTATAATAGCGATAGTAAAGAGAGACTGAGGCAACATTGCGGCGAAGAGAGAGAGATTGAAGACAATGAGTAAGAGGCGGGGAATTGAGAAGATAAAAAACCTTTGATTCCACCCGGTCAAGTACGGCTCTGTGGGTTGAACCACCCGGCACAGAAGAAGCATACTCCATGCAGGGGCGAACAAGACCACTGTACAGACACAAACTGAGTCGGGGTGAAGAAACTGCAGAGGCAGTACAACACACCTAGCCTCTTACAAGCTGTTTTAGAGAGAGAGTACCTATATGTGATATTTCCAGGAAAGATCACGAGAAAAGGAAATGCCAAGAATGTTAAGAGAAGAGAGGATCGAGTTGTTCTTTGTTGAAGGTAAGGGGATAGTCGTGTGGAAGATTGTGACGAATAGACAGATGGAGGAACCGAGTTTTCGAGGCAGTGAAAGCCACACACAAGGTTTTCTCTGCCCCACTCAGATATAGCAGAAAGATCAGAGGTCAGGTGTCCCATAGCCATCCTACGCGAATCATGAAATGACTGTTGTGAGGGACGCTTTGGGAAGCGGGTGGAGAAGTGAAGAGGAGTGGAATCATCGGCATAGGAGTGAATAGGACAGGAAGTGCGAATTAAAAGATCATTAATAAATAAAAGGAAAAGAGTGGGTGACAGGACAGAACCCTGAGGAACACCACTGTTAATAGCTTTAGGAGAAGAACAGTGGCCATCTACAACCGCAGCTATGGATCGGCCAGAAAGGAAATTAGAGATTAAGGCACAGATAGAAACCGAAAGAGGGCAGTTTGGAAATTAAAGATTTGTGCTAGACTGTATCAAAAGCTTTTGATATGTCTAGCGCAATAGCAAAAGTTTCACCGAAATCCCGAAAGGAGGAAATACAGATCTACAGAAGCTAAGGCTAACAAAAACCCTAAGATACATTCTAAGGTTAGCCCAAGAGAAAGAAGAGAGTAGGGGGTTAGAAGAGAATAAAGGGTTAAGTAAGTAGCAAAACCTATCATTCGTGGGTTAACATTCATTCAGAAAAAGAGAAAGATTCACCACCATCATCCGCCAGCCACTGCCAACAAGTTGGAAAAATAGTCGAAGAGAATAGGAAAGAGGTGAAAGAAGTAAAATAAGAACGCTTACAAACAATGCAAACACAGTCTTAACTCAAAGAAACACTCGCATGTCATACCATGCAAACTATAGACATGCAAGTATAGAGAGAAAAAAAAAATATGAAGAGTATAACAAAAAGTGGGTTACTTTAGTTACGAGCGGCATCTAAGTTCGTATTACTCTAATTTTTCTCTCTTTAATAATATAAATTTAACGCTGGCATGTCACAAGCTGGCATCAATCGTCAACAGACTCAAACCTCGACCATTACCCCCAGAGCTCCTGTTGCTAATTGTTTTATTATTTTGAACGACATTAATATTTTTAAAATGCCTATCTAAACGGTTTTTAAACATAACGCTGGTCGAGTTCACGACGGATGCCGGAAGATTATTCCATTTATTAACTAAACGTAAAAAGGTTTTTAGCGATGTTAGTAATGAAGCGCTTACCACGTAATTTAAATTTGTTATTACGAGTATTGCTATTATCGAAAATGAACAATTTGTCAAAATTTGTTATCGATTTTATTAACGATTTTGAAAACTAATAAACTCTCCCCTTTAATCTCCTAGTCTCGAGTGAATGCAAGTCTCTCTCTTTAATCCCACCTTCGTAAGACTTGCTGCGTAGTGACGGAATTAGTTTCATGGCGCGTCGCTGAATCCTTTCCAACCTATCAATATCCTCACGCAAATACGGGCACCAAAACTGAACGGCATATTCTAAGTGAGGCCTGACTGGGGACTTGTAAAGGGATAATATAATATTCTTCGATTTAAATTCGAAATTACACGCTATGAAGCCTAACATCCTATTAGCTTTTGGGCAAGACTCCAGGCACTGGTTCCTAACTTTTAAATCCTTAGATACGCGTACGCCTAAATCTACTTCTCGTCAACGCTCGCTAACTGTCTATCATCCATCGTGTACGTGTAATTATTGTTACGAGAACCTATATGCAAAACTTTACATTTGTCAACGTTAAATTGCATCTGCCACTTATCCGTCCACTCCATAATCCTATTTACATCGTCTTGGAACCTAGTTCTATCGTCCACGTTAAGAATTTTACCGCCTATTTAGTATCGTCCGCGAATTTTGACACATTACTGGTCAAGCCTACATCTATGTCGTTAATATAGATTACAAGTAGCAATGGGCGTAACACTGAACCCTGAGGGACACCGCTACCTACATCCAACCAACCCGATTCCCTACCATTAACAACTACCCTCTGTTTCCTAGCACGAAGCCATTCCTCTAACCAGTTAACTACCTGACCGCGTATACCATGTGCTTTAACCTTCGCAATTAATCTTCTGTGCGGAACTGTATCGAACGCTTTTTTAAAGTCTAAATAAATAACCTCAGCCGCTCCATGCGCATCGTATTCGCGCACCATTTCGTTATAAAACTCCAACAAATTAGTTAAACAAGATTTATGGCGTCGAAACCCATGTTGACTACTATTCATCAAATCGCGACTTTCTGAGTGATCGACGATACGATCCCTAACTACGGATTAAAAAAGTTTACCAATGGTTGATGTTAAGCTAATGGGCCTATAATTGCTAGTTATTGTGCGGTTGCCTTTTTTAAAAATGGGTGTAACGTTAGCTAATTTAAAATCTTCACGAATAATCCACTCTTCCAATGACTTATTAAAAAATTTTGTTAATGGGCCTACGGTAACGTCTTTCATATCTTTCAAATGTCTAGGATAAAGCGCGTCAGGGCCTGGAGCCTTGCTGACTTTTAGCTTATCGATATAATGCGCAATCTCACCCTCGTAAACAGTTATTTCCTTCAAAATACTCTCGCTACTAAATGGAACGATGACCAAGAGTCAGAGAGATATGCAAGAAGATTGCCAGTAGAGCGTCCCTTGCTGAATCCATACTGACGATCTGAAAGAATAGTGGACCGGCCAAAATTCAAAAATCGACTTTGAACGGCGTTTTTTGTTAAAAGCTGGCACCCATGCTAAATCAATGTACCTGTTGGTGAGGAATAAAATGCAGGTGGATGCCACTCTCGCTTTTGGCTTTGAAGGTCAATTTCGAGGTCAAGCTGTGCAAAAAATTATATTTTCTAATTTTAATTTAAAAAAAATATTTGAGCCAATTCGTTTGACCAAATGTTTCATTTTGCCATACTTAGTGATAAAGAAGTATGATGACACGCTTATTTCATCCGAATTACTAACTCAAGGTCAAATTCAAGTTAATCACGACTGAAATTGTGCTAAAAATTTGTGATTTTTTATTTTAATTGGCGAAAAAAAACATTGAGCAAGTCTGTTTGTCAAAACAATTTATTTTAACATGATTAGTGCCTAATAAGTTTGATGGCATGAATTAAGTACCCACAGTAACAGAATTATCACAACTAAATCACAAAGCAGTAAATATAGCCCCATGACTATACAGTTTACACACTAGTAACATCTACAAGTTTACGTTTCTTGATGAACAACACGGAAATGCTGCACTGACAGTCACAATTGCGTGGATTGCAATCACTTAAGAACAGTTATTAGTTCCCTACAGCACATTCCAGCTTCTCTCGATTTCAGCCCGAGAGAGAGAGAGAGAGAATCTACTGTCCAGCTGGGTTACAGCAACTGCTGTCGTACACTTCATCCTTTTCCTGAAGCAGTTGCATGTAGCTGTCTTGCACTTTTTCTTGCAACCACAAGCAACAAGCACCAGGCAGGCTTCAGGGATTGGAGGAAGTCTTGTCCACACTGGAAGGAGTTTCCCATCTTCAAACTTCCAGGCTGAAGTGTCCACCAGATCTTCAACACCTATGTGCTCTTTGTCAGCCTGGAGCCATATTTTGGCCTGATAGTTTTCCCGCTTGGCGTGGAGCTCCAGGGCATCCTTTGTCAGTGGGAGCATTTCCAGAGTTGTCTTGGCCTTCCCAAAAAGGTGAACTCTGGCGTCATCAACTGTGTTGTTCCGGGGTGCCACACAAATGACACAAACTTCTCAACATCTGCGATATCCCCATCTCGACCAATGGCGTGCAGCAGGAGTGGGTGGTCACTGAACACCTTCCAACACTTCTTTTTTCCATGACCACTGAAGGACGAGACTGTCACACCCGGTCAAAGCGTGGAAGCTGACCAGGTTGTCCCTGACTGGAGGCGACAAACTCTTGAATACATCGTGCACGGGGTAGCATTTTCGGTTCTTGGCCGTTCCGCACAGCATCCACACTTCAGCGACCTTGGTGCAAACGAAGTGAATCAGCAGCACCATTACATCAGTATCTCTGCACACTACCAGTATTCGTTCATAGCCCTGGGACGCTGCATCACATGAGTGAAGGATGAGCCTGGTGTCCGCCTCTTCATGGTTGCTATGCAGTGGAACGTCATGTCGCCTGGTTGACCGTACTTCAGTGGCTTCAGAGAAGCCACCCCCTGTCACCAGCTGACATCTTTCTTGAAGATCTCTGCCCTTCTCAGTGATGACGTTAGACAGAAACGAGGTTAGGTCAGCCTTGTTTGTATCCAGGACCATGAAGTTTTTCCACACTTCAGGCAGTGGAACTTGTGGGCCATCAATGACTTTCCGAATCAGTTTCTTCTTGCTTGCACTCTTTGTCCTGGTAACTGCTTTGATTGATCCTTCCCCTGCGTACCGATCAAAGATGACATCAACTCTTGTTGTGTGTTCATTCAAATAACTCGTCACAGCCTTGAAGAACACTTCAGCATAGTCGCCGAATGTTCGACAGCCGCCAGGCTTGCCAAGAGCTTGGATGAGTGCATGGCCATCTATCATCACACAGGTCTTCAGATCAGAGGTTGGAACCTCTGAGCTTATGGTCTGCTGAGCCATCAGGATGTTCATCAGCTTAGACTTCGATGTCGAATTCATCTCTCCTCCTGCCTTCGCCAGACTAAATGAGACGGGACAGTTCATGCTTCGAGACATTGACCATCTCCACCATGCGACGCAGGTCGCGGCATTTAGGAGCCGCTGTAGTAGCTTTCTGTCAGCTTTGATGGTCTTCTGCCTGTTATGCTTGGTGGAAACTGTAGCTTTGTACACATCAGCAAAGGTTTTTGACCGATGTTTCTTCATTGTTTCATGGAAGCCTACTGTCTGTTCAGTCAGTCTCCATGAAGCCGATTACATGCTGCTTTCCTCTATCCTGAGCTGTCAGCAGGTTCTCTACATCTGTGGGTCTTTGGTTGCCAGCGAAACAAGTGGGATGTTAGTGGCGGCATCTGTATCTCTGGCTTCACTCACGTGAACTCTGAAGACGTTAAACTGCTTCAACTGCTGAACTAGCTTCATGACATCATGAGCATCACGCCTAGTGGGAGAAGGCAGACTGTCAACCCGAGTGAAGGTGGCTTCCTCATCATCATCTTGAAGATTGAAGAGGCATCTTGTGTCTTGAGAGATGCATGACCGCTCTGACCATGTGATGCAGAACCTCTCGCTTGGTCATTCTTTGTGATGCCAATGATACCATTGTGCATCTTGCATGTATGATTTATCCATTCGGTTGCCTGATCATCTGGAACTTGGTTGAAGTGCTTTGCCGTCCTCTTGACGACAAAGTTCCCATTACAGAACTCTGCATGAACTTCTGGTGCTGACTTCTCAAGACCTCTCATATCAGCCAAGTAGACCAGCCCCCAACGTGCATAGTTTGTGTGGTCATAGTTAGCCAAGGCAACATTGCAGCAAAGGCTTCTATGTGGAGATTCCACATGCCATCTCTCTGAGCTCTGATGAAGGCCAGTAGGATCTCTACCATTTCCATGTAGGATGACCACAGCATGAATTTGCGATTTTCAGAGTGCTGGTCATCGAATTCCTCCATGAGACTGGAATTTCTCATCTGCCAAAACATCTGAGAAGTTGTCAACAGCATCGCGCCTCTCAAGTATGTTAGCTCTGTCCTTGAAAAGCGAAGCAACATTGAGGGCAAGCTGTTTGACGTTCTCATCTCCTTTGCCAGTTGCAGCCAGCCATGACTCAAACATCTGCCACTTGATGCACCACAGTGCCTCATACGTCAGCTGGTGACCTCTCTCAGCTCGGTAGTAGCCCTTGCCATCCAGCATTGTCTCAGTGGTGTTAGTCGCTACACACCTGCCTCTGTCCATAAGTCATCAAGTCCCAGACTTTGCATGTGTTGACCAATGGCTTTCAGAAAGTTGAAGCAGATATGGAGGCCTCCCATGAGCAAGACCACGTTGGCAAGTTTCGAGTTTGCCCAAACTAGTTCCTTACCCCTGCTGTACAGAGGCTGATCAGGAGTGATGATGGTGTACTTCTGGCTGACATACTCAGAAATGGCCATGAAGCGATTGATGACGGTGGTCATGGTGTCATTGTCATCTGCTGGTGCCTGCAGGATTGGCAACATCCCGGCGGTCGTTACTGGTGGATCCGCAGTGCTGACAGATTGATTGAATGCTCCCCAGCTTGGAACGGACATCGCTTCATCATGGATGCGTGACACACCCAGGCCAAGTCCTTGGCACGTGCCCGGTCCCTCTCAGGTTCATGTGACAAGTCGTCTATGTCAGTGTCGTAGCCAGGAGATGGCCTCTTGCCAGATGGGAGGGTAGCCTGGTCCAGCCTTTGGAACTCCTGTAGGTCATCAGGTTTGATAGATTTCGATCTCTTGTGCTTGCCACCCTTTTGGCCATGACTGCTGTGGAGGGGGGCCTCTCTGCCATACCATCAGTTGAGTGCTGTGGAAGGTGTTCTTCCCGTCTAAGGTTGACTCCAAGACATCTATGTTGTCACAAGAGCAGTGAATCATTCTCTCTTGACGATGGTGTCAGGGATGTAGACACATCCATTCTCAGCATACCTCTCCAGGATGTTCTGAGCGATGGTGGTGTCTATCCTTCTTACAGTGTCGATACCAATAGTGTGATTTGCCGCGTGGAACAGATCTAGGAGTGCTTCTGAGGGTGGCTTGGTGCAGAGTAAGACCCAAGCCCACATGCTTTGGTGTCAACTTTCGTCGGTTGGAGACTGCATAGACTATGTCCTGGGCAATGCTACACACACTGCTTCACTTTCTGGTCCTCTTCACTTCCCTCATCCACAGCATCCATTCCCCAAAGAGCAATCGTAGAAACAGGTACAGACTGTCGGGTATGACGCGATCAACATGTTCCTGATCAAGACCTTGCCATGTCTCGGAGTGTCCAGGAGTTTCAAGAAGATCTTGTCGAACCTTCAGAGCCACGTGTACCATATCTTGGAATATGCTGCTAGTGGCACACATGCGGACATCAGCATCTTCATCTTCAGTAGACTCTGACTCAGAGGTGACAGGACCTTGTTCACAAGACTTAGCCAGTGCTTTGGAGATGAAATCTGAGCTCTCTCCAGGGTAAATCAGCAGCGGGCCCTTTGACAATGACCGTACATAGCTGGCGTTTGATCCAAGCAGCCTTTGAACATCTTCGTAGAACGTTGTTCTCCTGGAGTATTTCACGGTGATGCCGGTGTCATTACACATACTCTCGTATCTGTCCCAGACGTCTCCCATGTCGTATACGTGACCACGAGACAGGCCTACTGTCAAGTCTTTGCACAGCTTCGTCATGCGCTCATTTTCAGGCCCTTGCTGCTCCTCTGACACCGCTTGTGTTCTAGTACGTCTCTCAAATGTCACCAAACATGCTAGATGATAGCAGCCTTCAACTGCAATCACATCACTCACTGCTGATAACGGTATGTTCATGACAGGGTCGTGTTTGGCATGTTGGATCAAGTCATCTGACTTCTCCATTGTCTCCACCCTGTGCAGTTTGTTTGTGGTCTTCTTTTGAAAAAACATGCAGAGGGTCAAGTCAATCACTGGTGTTGAACGTCTACGCTTTGGGGGAAAAGCCTGAGAGCCTGCACTTTTTGTGGTCGCCGATGCACCCATGGTCTGCTGCTGACTTCGCAGCCTTTTGAGTTTGCCTTCAGAAGTGAATAAAGAGTAGCATGATTTATGCCACTTGAGTTCCAATACATTGAAATCATCCTTGGAATGACTTTCCAGTCTTTGTAAGACATCAAGATAGGTATCTCCCAGGTTCTTTCTCTCATCGCCCACAGTCATAGTTCTTGCTTTTCCTTCTGCTAATGCTGTGAGCAGGTCACCAGCGCTGCTTTGGCAGAAGCAACAATCCTCACTGACATCCTGACGTTCCCTCTTGCGCTTGATGACAGCTACAGGGTCCATTGCTGATGAGCTCCCTATCTGCAAAGACAAGTGGGAATGGCAGTATGTAGTAGCCACAGATATATTGAAACAATTCGGAACATACCTCTCCTTTAGCAGTATTATTATTATTTTTTTACCAGCTGGTACTGTCTGCACTCTTTTAATTGCATATACCAAACCAATGTCTGGCCAGCCAGTGCATTGAAAATATTCAACATGTGAAAGTATGCTATTACTTGTACTATGGTAGTAGTAGGCACATGTGCACCTCACCCAGCATGCTAAATGTAGTTTTGATGGAAATAAAGACATCCAGAGTCATAGTTACATTCAATTATTATCCATAAAATCACAAAAATATGCTTTATGTGCTAATGATACACCTTTAAACCCTTTGTCACTGGGTACCCAATTTGGTAGCTGAAAAATAAACCATATTGGTTCTTATATACCCACACATAAAGGCAAATTTCGTTTCTACCCTATGTCATAAGTCATGATCAAAGGGGTTAAACACGTTCTTACATAGGGCCACCACTGAAATGCAAAAATTCGGAATTTTTCAGAATTTGACTTTTGTAACCTTGTATGGGACCTTCAAACCCAAAATTGAGAGTGGCATCCTCAATGCTACTTATCTAAGGTGAGTGCCGGCTATTAACAAAAAACGCTTAAGTTTTTTCTGGAGGACTTTTCAATTTTTGGCCGGCCCACTAGAAGATTGTGAAAAGAAAAGTTTTTAAGAATCTTCCTATTAAGGATAGATTCAAAAACTTTAGAAGGGCAAGAAATCAAAGCAGTTGGAGGGTTGACAGCGTCACCCTTCTTTGGGACAGGCTGAATGAAAGCGAACTTCAAGCAAGAAGGAAAAGTACCAGGTGAGAAAGAAAGACGAAAGAGTTTGCCTAGGCAGGGTGTCAGCACAGTTCCTAATAACAACAGGAGGAACACCATCAGGGCCATATGCCTTCACAGAGTTGAGCCCAGATAAGGCAGAAAAAACATCTTTAGAAGAGATTCTAATTTCGGACATAATAAAGTCAGAGGGAGGAGGAGATGGAGGAACAGCATCGGAATCATTCAGGGTTGAGTTGTAAGCGAAAGTTTGAGCGAAGAGTTCAGCTTTGTCAGGAGAAGAAACGGCAACTGAGGCGTCGGAATGGAAAAGAGGAGGGAAAGAAGAGGAAGTAAAGTTGTTGAAGAGGTTCTTAGCTAGATGCCAAAAAGAACGAGAAGAATTAGAATTGGATATATTTTCACATTTTTATCGGATGAATGAATTTTTGGCGAGTCGAAGAACAGATTTTGCACGATTCCGGTCAGAAATATAAGCTGAGTGAGAGTCAGGAGTTGGGTGGTGACGGTACCTTCTAAAAGCCTCCTCTCTGTTGCGGATAGCATTAGAACAAGTAAAGTTAAATGAAGATTTTTTGTATTAGTAGTAGGAATAGAGTATGGAATGTATGCCTCCATGCCCGAGAGAATCACTTCCGTGATGCGCTCCGCACACTCAGAAGGGCCCCGGCCACGGAAGCAGTAATCATTTGATGGGAAATCACAGAAATACTGCCTAAGGGCCTCCCAATCAGCGGTGCCAAATTGCCAAAGGCTCCTCTTGGGAGGATCCAAAGGCCGAATTGGAGCGACAGGACAAGAAAAAGATATAAGTTTGTGATCGGAGGAGCCCAACGGAGAGAAAAGTTTCATAGAGTAAGAAGGATGAGAGGTAAGAAATAAACCCAGAATGTTGGCCCTATCTCCAAGGCGATTGGGGATACGAGTGGATACCAGATCCGGCAGTTATTTTTTTTTGTTTTGTTCTCTCTTGTGTTAACATGGATACCTTGGTTTTGCTTCCACCCAAATTGTTCATTCAGACGAAGGTCAAATTTGTTACTCCATTTTAGACCTATAGTTTAACGTGGAATCCGAACTACGCCCCCCCGGCAGCCCAGCGTCTTTACCAGTATGTTAGCCAGGGTACCCATTTATCTACCAACCAATTTCTTTGTGTGGAAGGATGAACAGTTGGGCTTTGCTGCGCGCCCTGTTGTCACTGGGTCTCGATCCTGGGGCTGATGGACTCAGTGTCATCGACGGTCACTACTCTACTACTGAGGCGCATTGGATTTATTTATTTATTTATTTATTTATTTTATTAGACGCACTTGAAGGCGATGAAAACTATGATGTCATATACACGGATTTTCCTAAAGCCTTCAACAAATGTGATCCATGGTATAATAGCGCATAAAATGAAACAGATGGCATTAACAGGAAAAGTTGGAAAATGGATCAACAACTTAATCAGAGAACGTCTACAGGTCATTAAAATTTAAGGTATAACAACATCAGAATCGGAAGTACGCAGCTCAGCACCACAAGGAACAGTATTGGGCCCCTTCCTTTTCATTATCATGCTAACAGACATAGACAATGAAATAAACAGCAATAGTATACTATGTTACTATAATAGTAACATCCTTTGCAGATGATACAAAGATCAACAGAAAAATCAGCGATGCAGGAGAGGTGGAGGCCTTGCATAGGGACATAAACAGAATATATAAATGGTCAGAAGAGAACATGACATTTAACATAGAAAAGTTCCAGCTCTTGAGATATGGTAGAAATGAGGAACATAAACAGACAGCATATTATATCCCCCGGACAGACAGGAAATTCAGAGAAGCACGAAAGCACAAAATCAGATAGCGATAAACAAAGCAAAGAGAGTCACAGGGCAAATACTAAGAACCTTTAAAAGAAGGGACAAGACAGTAATGATTCTCCCGTTGAAAACACTGATCATACCAAAACGTCAGTCTTGACGTCCCCATACAAGAAGGAAGAAGTTAATAAACAATAAACTAGAAGGTATTCGGAGACATTTCACGGCGAGGATCGGTAGCTGCAAAGAACTCCACTACTGGGAAGAACTACGTAAACTAAATTTTTTCTCCCTGGAAAGGAGAGAGAGAGGCACACCATAATATATACATGGAAAATGATCGAAAAACTGGTACCAAACCTTAAATTAATTAAACCCAATTACCATCCAAACAGCACTGGAAAATAGGAAAGGCAGGATGTGTACTGTAGGGCGGGTTGATATTTTGTATTCAAAAGTGACACATTGTCTGGGTTTCGCATGGGTTGCAGTAGTCACCCAGTAAAATATTTCGCGTATCCTAAGTCTCCTACCCCCCCGGCACAAATTTTCAGTTTTTAGTTTCAATTTGCCAAAATGTACATTTTTCAGTAAAAACTCAAAAAATTGTTTCAGCTGTGTTAAACTCGTGTTTCTTATTTTTTTATTCAAACTCCAAGGAAATGACATTTTTACGTGCTCTTGAGTATATACTATATATTAAGATAAAAAATAAGGAACACATTAATAAATTTACATAACATTTTTGAGAAATTAAACAATAGAACTTGTCTTCTACAAGAAAAAGAAAAAACATTACCTAATGAAGTGCTCTTTTGTACGATGCATAAACTTAAGCTATTTTGAAAGTAACGCAGCATGTTTATTTATTCCACTGTCCTTTCCATTTAAATTTGTCGTGATTCCATTAGGTTAAGAATATATTTTTGTCGATTTTCGTAGCCAATTCGTACATCAGATGCATTCATGACTAGATTCACAGTGCTTTCTACTCCTTGGCTGTGATAAGGAAAGGCTGGTATTTTGAGTAGTTTTTGTCTTGCTAGCAAAAGTTCCTTATTGCTAAAGTTTCTCAGAAGTGGAGGTGGATAAATTACCTCTTTCTGCCAATCACTCATTTCAGTGTAGTCTGAAGAATCAAAGTTTATTGATCCAGAAAATGTAGTTCTTGAGAGAATGATTCTCTGGATTGCAACCTCTCTAATTTCTCTTCTTGAGTCTGTTATCATCGATAGTAGAGTATTTTCAGGGTTCGCAAAGTACGAGTTCTTCTTTAACACCGGTTCCATGACCAATCTGTATTTCTCCTTTAAGTCGCGCAGCAGGTACCCTAATTACCAAAAGTTAGATGATCCGTCAGATGCCAGTGGATGTGGCTTAACCCAAAACCATCCTGGAGCATAAGATAGCATAATAATTTCTACTAGATCTTTGAGATCTTGGGTTGGATTTGGTGTTGACACATAGAGGCTAAGAATTCTATTTGCTCTAGTTAGCCAACGAGCATGATGGATTGTACCAGATCTTTTGAGACACTTACAGATTGAACAGCTAGGCGCATATTGTAGAGATACTTTTGGTCACTGCTTAAAGCATTAACATCATCAGATGGAATTTCATGAATGTTTCCTTTAACAGGTGAAAAAGCAACCACTTCCAGTTTTGTTAGATCAGTTTTCAATTTATTTCCAATTGAACCCTTGAAAGTACTTCGGCCTGTTGTTTTTCCATTTATTGCCTCGTAGACATGCCTGAATGATAGTTCGTTCATATGAAGAAGGCATGTATCCAGCCACTGAACAGACCTATTCAGATAGATTTGACCAAGCTTTATTACTCCACCGATTCTTCCAGTGTTCACAGCAGTGCCATCACGTAGTAAAGCTTTTAGTGTCTGAACTTTTTGAGTCCACTATTACAGTAATCAGCTCTTCTGCTACACAATGAGTATTTCCATGATCAGGTGTTACATGATCTATATAGATATTGTAGTGCTCTTCTTTGATCTTGCCTGCCCTGGTTAATGTATCATCTCTTCTCCCATCAAAGCCAATGCATTCTATTCCTATATTCTCCGATTTAACCCTGGTACTCAGTAGTGGTGCTCTGGCTCCGGTTGGGCAGGAGTTCCAGCCTTTTAGGAGACCTCTGGCTCCGGCCGGAGCTTACTTTAAATTCTGGCCCTCCGGCTGGAGATTTGCATTGATTGAAGTTTTATTAAATGCTCTTCAGATCAACTCATATGCCAAGCAATTACCTTTAACCTGACGAGTGTAAGAGTCTTGGAAATACTGTATCATAATAAAAAACATTTAACATTAATGAATTTATTAAGGAAATATTTAGCACACAATTCCAGACAGGTAGAAAAAATGGAAAATCAAAATAGAGTCCCTTGATAATTCCTAATATAATAGTATCCTTTTACAATCCTGGGAGGCTAATTATGAAATAAAAATGTTCTTGCAAATGAAATGAAATGAAGAGGGCCCTATGTATCAAATAAATTTGATATATAGGGCCTACTTCAGACCCAGGATTACATGTATATTAATAATTGATAAATTAAATATTTGAAATTTAAGAAATTACACAATGATTACGGTACTAGCTACTAATATTCAAAATTGAATATTTTTTAAATTCTGGTGAAGAAACAGGAGTTAGTCAGCATGTTCTGGAGAGAGCCGATTCCTTTTTATCTGTGTAAATATTTCCTGCCTCGCTGAACATTCTCTCACTAAATACACTTGAAGGTGGAGGAGACAAATATTTTCTTGAAAATTCAGGCAAATGGGAGTTCAAGTAAAGATTTTTACTTTCTTTCCACCATAATAGAGGATCATTTGTATAGGTTGTTTTTTCAGTGGTGCCTGTAGATTTTGATGATCTTTGCATGAGTGGAGTGGCAAAATATTTATCCATATCAATTTCTATTTTATTTTCAAGATTTTGTTTTCTTTTCAAACTACTACTGCTTCTTTTCAGACGAGACCTGCCTGGCCTGGATCTTTTTTGCTCACATACCAGTAATTTAGCATCACTCTGCTGTTATTTCTAGCTCCTGATTATCTTCTGATGAAGATTTATCTTGCAACACTTCATCAAAGCACTCCCAGAAGGTGGAAGGAGTCTCCTTTTGAATATCTGGGGTTACAGATTCTATATTTGATTGAGAATGCTGGTCATCTGACTCACTTCTATCTGAACTAGAAGTAGCAGTGCCAGTTTCTTTGATCTTATTAATGACTTCAATTCTTCTTTGAGCAAGAACTTTATTTTGTTATGGTCAATACTATCAAAAGGAACTAATTTGTATTGGGGATTCAAAAATGTTGCCAGTACATAAGTTTCTTTTCTTTGATTGAGCCAAAACGTTCTCCAACTGAATTCAAAAGTTCTTCTTTCATGGTTTTAACACCACAATCCTTCCAATTTTTTTATAAATATTTTTGCAAGGCATTCACTGCATGTATTACAAAAGATAAATCAGCATCATTGGAAGTAGCTTTTTTGTCAACTCTAAAAATGGTTGTAACAGATGAATTATATTTTCTATCAAGTCCCATTGAGTTGCATTCAATATATCAAGATTGTTTTTTACTGAAGCATAAATTATTATTGCTGTTTTCTGTTCTAAAAGTCCTTGTAGCATATAATATGATGAATTCCACTTTGTTTCTATGGGGCTCCAATAAACCTTAGCCCCCCCGCCCATGGCCTAAACCATTAGAGGTACAGTAAAACTAAACATACCTTACAAAAGAGAATTTAATCCTGCATTTAATGAGAAACAATTAAAACTTGGTGTTCCTGCCACTCGCTTCCAAGACAGCCTGAATTCGCTATGGGTAGCTTGCCAAAAGTGACTTGAATAGATCTTGATCGTTACGCAAATTTGCTAAAACAGTTTCAACGTGTTGCGTCATTGTATCCTTCGAAAATCGATTTGCTGCAGGTTCTTGAAACAAGAGAGATTCAACCTTGTCCTTTATAACTGATCCAATGTGTTCACAGACGTTCAGGTCAGGAGAATTTCCTGGCCATTCTTCATTTCCAAAGAAATCGATCTCATAGTTCCGCAACAACTGTTGAGTGGCTAATGCCTTAAAGCAGGGGACCTTATCGTGCAGAAGTGTGACCTGATCGATATCCATAACATTGTTTGGGTTTCTTAGAAAAGGAATGACATGCTGGGATAGAATAATATCGCGAAAATACTGTCCATCCCAACTCTTGACCATTTGGCTTCAGCACCCACATGAGCTTCTTTGCAGTGAACAAAACCAACACACCAACACAGTCTGGACTTTTTAATAATTCGCGATAATGTTCATTGTCATTGATTTCATCTGGTGTTGTGGCCCACACTCGATCATTTTGGTAGTTAGGCCGACGTGTTACGTAAACAAAAAATTCATCGGAGACAGCTAAATGCATGAAATCATCCACATCCCAATCTTCAAGATAATGGGCAAACCACATTCTGTCATCGATGTTAAGTTGAGTTTTTCTTGGCTTTGGAAGTTCATGCCAAGGCTTTAAACCTTGCCTATGACGGTACAGTTGAATGATCTCACCACTAACGATCTTTCCTCTCAACACTTCGATCTCTCTAGAAAGCTTAGCACAGCTGTTTTTCCGCTTACGCGTACCGCTTTCAATGATGTCCTTTGTCTCCTGAGAGAGTGGCAGATTTGGGCGCCCAGGTTTGGTTGTATCCATTTCACATTCATCCAAAGTTTTATTCCAATTTCTTTTGACGAAGTCCTCACTTCTTCACAACTTTTTGGCAACCCATGAACGTGTTCTAAAGGTGGCTCCAGTATCACGAGCTTCCCGAAATGTTATTGCTCGTATGCGATCTATCACACGTTGCCTCTCGGAATCACCAATTAATTGAGAAAACATTATATCACTTTATCAGCTAGAGTAATTTTAATACCTGCAATAAATAAAGAATTTTATATATTTTTATAATCACTAAAAACTATTTCGATATAAGGAAACATGTAAGCTGCAAATGGGGGGGCTAAGGTTTTATGGAACCCTTTACATCTTGTATAAGCTTGTGTATTGGTAGGTTCTGAGATTTTTGAGTTTCAGTTAATTTTGCTGTAGATAGTGATGACCGACTAAACTGTTCAACAATTTCTCTGGTTACAGAGATTATATCTTTGACTGTTCTTTGGGCAAATATGCTATCATGTATGACTAGCTGCAGCCGCCGCGCAGAGCTGGGCACTTGCGTTTTTTTGCCCGTTTTTTTGCGGTACTGCGGTACTACTACCGCACTACCAAACCGGTACCGCATAACGCAGTACCGCAAAGGATCGCTGAAAGTACAGCAGTACCGCTACCGCATTCAAATTTCCCGCGGTACTTTCCGCGGTACCGACCAACACGGTAGTACCGCAGTACCGCAAAAAAAACCGCAAGTGCCCAGCTCTGGCTGCAGGGTATGAATAAAACAAGGCTCATTGGTCACTTCTGCAGTTCTCATACCCTTTACTATGTTTGCTGCATTATATGTTAGGATAACATGAATATGATCTTTTTCTATTTCCCAATATCTAAGCATTTCCTCCATTTTGCTTGATATATGTTCAGCTGTATGGGAATCTTTGAAACTGCTTATTTGTAGTGTTGCACACTTTCTTTCAAAATCCTTATTAATCCAATGTCCTGATATGCATTAATTTCACTGAGTTGATGTACAATTTTGCTTTTTACCTTACTATAAATGTTTGAATGATTTCTTCTGAAAAGTACCTTCTTGATGGAATGCTGTATTGTGGGGCTAGGTGGTTCATTAATCTTTTGAATCCAACATCTTTAACAAATGCGAAGGGTTGATTATATTTATCCACAGCAATCATTTCACCAATCTTGTAATGAATTTCAGTGCTTCTTTTATCATTAATATCACAATTTTTTTTTCTTTCGGTTAACTCATAAAGTGTAGGTTGAACATATTTTCCCTTTTTTCACAGATGCTGAAGTTAATGGTGCTGAACAGCTAGAGGCATTTTGTAATTATTATTTCCACTAACGCTTTTATTGAAGTGTGAATTTGAAGTCAGTATTGGGCAATTGGGAATTAAAAACAACAAATGATAGGATTTGGCTTTGACTTAGTCTCAAAGAGAGCTTATGAGATTATTCAATCTAGCCTAGGCCCTAGTTAGGCTATAGGCGTAACCCAGTTAGTAGCTTAAAATGAAAAGAAAACTAAATTAGTGGGTCAAAAGCATTTGATTAATTAACTTGGTCCAGCCCAGCTTGTTTTAAAACAAGTGATAATGAACCCTGTCATTCGCTACTAGAAGGGCAAATGACAAACGCTATATCTACCTTTTATCAAGTACCGGTACAGTATTTTATCACCCATCATTTAACTCAAAGAATGACTTAGGACCGTGTCACATGTGCCACAAGCACCATTTTCTATGTCTAAAGGAAAGAAAATTGATTGATTTCTTTGCAGGAGTAACTTTGATAAACTTTAATCTACAACTAAAGGCACTACCATACATTATCATCAACTGAGGTTATCATACTGCTATTTACTGATGTAATTTTAGCCATGCTACTATTTGTGAAGTTAAGATGTTGTATAGTTACATATTATACTTTTTTTAAAAATACTTTTATATACAGGGTGGGCGGAAAGTAGCTCCCTATTTTGGATTGGTAAAAAAATACGTATATTATCCATTTATTTCAGAAGAAATAATATGAAAAGGTAGGCATACATGGTAGGTTTTCTCTAAAATTCAATGTGGGCTCCAACTCTTTCCACCAGCTTCTGGAGCCGCCCAGGAATGGCGTCCACTGACTTTAGCAGGAACTCCGGCGGGATGGAGGACATGACTTCCCGAATTCGGTCCTCCAGTTCTTCCAATGTCCTTGGTTTGGTGCGGTAGACTTCTTCCTTTACCCACCCCCAAAGAAAGAAGTCGCACGGTGTCAAGTCGGGGCTCCTGGCTGGCCATTGATGTGGACCACGACGACCCATCCAACGCCCAGGGAAGTGGGCATCCAGCCACTCACGGACAACAAGAGCGAAGTGCGGAGGGGCGCCATCTTGCATAAATATCAGATCGTCGATGTTCTCCCATGTGCTGACAACCGGCCAGACCTCGTTTCGCAACATAGCAAGGTACCGCTCAGCATTCATGGTGTTGCGCAGAAGGAACGGACCCACAACCTGATCTGAGGTCATACCACACCACACCGTTACACTGAACCGATTCTGCCGTTTTTCAGCGGTAACCGTGCGACTTCTTTCTTTGGGGGTGGGTAAAGGAAGAAGTCTACCGCACCAAACCGAGGACATTGGAAGAACTGGAGGACCGAATTCGGGAAGTCATGTCCTCCATCCCGCCGGAGTTCCTGCTAAAGTCAGTGGACGCCATTCCTGGGCGGCTCCAGAAGCTGGTGGAAAGAGTTGGAGCCCACATTGAATTTTAGAGAAAACCTACCATGTATGCCTACCTTTTCATATTATTTTTTCTGAAATAAATGATAATATACATATTTTTTTGCCAATCCAAAATAGGGAGCTACTTTCCGCCCACCCTGTACAGTAGTTTCAGAGATTAAAAAAATGTTGATTTCTAATACAGGAAATATATATATATATATATATATATACATACAGGGTGTCCCATAAGTCCGGCATCATAGGAGAAATTCATATTTTTTTATTTCTACAAACCATAATTCATATTTTTCTTATGCTCGAGATGCCTCTGTTCAGTGACGAGGCTGTTTTTTATGGAAATGGTGAGGTAAATCGACAGAACACCCGCTACTGGTCTCAAAACAACCCTCACTGGTATACCTCTTCAAAGGAACAAGGTGCATCTCGGGTGATGGTATGGTGTGGCATTTGGAAAGATCGCATCATAGGCCCCCTCTTTTTCGATGAACATGTCACTGGAGGCACCTATCTACGTATGCTCAAGGAAGAAGCATTTCCCAGTGTCTTGAACGAAGAAGGAAATTTCCCAACATGGTTCCAGCAAGACGGCGCTCCTGCACATTACAGCACCCAAGTAAGGGAATACCTGTACCGACAATTCCCTGGTCATTGGATAGGACGTCGAGGGCCTGTGGAATGGCCAGCTAGAATCCCGGATCTCACGCCACTAGATTTTTATTTCTGGGGCAACTTGAAAGCGCTGGTATACGCAGAGAAAATTAGGAGTATTGAACATTTGCGGCAGCGCATTATTGGAGCATGTAACATCATTACTCCTGACATCATTCACCGTGTGCTTGCTGACTGGGTATCATGTTTGAATTTGTGTATTGAAAACAATGGTGGACATATTGAGCACGTTCTGTAAATAAAAGCTTTTGTTTGCCTTTTTTTTATTATTTTTGCCTGTATATATATATATATATATATATATATATATATAGGTGAATATAAATGTAAAGTTCAGAGTTTGTCATTAAGCTGTAGTCTCTGGCCAGAGGAAAAATTATTAAGTTAAGCCGGAGACTCCGGCCAAAATCTCCCTCCGGTACATCACTAGTACTCAGTTTTTTACCTACTCGTGCTCTTTCCCTCTCCAGCTTCTTTCTATCAATTATGTTGCCTTGATCCAGGATCCTCATATCTTTTAAAGCAGCATTAACAATTGCTGCTGCGGTCACTGCCAACTCTTCAGAGGTATATCTGTTCTGCTCATTCTCTATTAACTCTATATCAGGCACGAAGTCTTCATCCTCTTAGTCGGTCTCTACCTCCATGCTCTGAGTCACCGGCTGCAGCCTGTGATTCCTGTGATGTTGAAGGGACAACCCTGATAGCTTCAGTCAATTCTGCTTGTAATCTCATTCGGCGTTCGTGTTCTTTTTGAGCTCTAACGATAGACCTTTTCCTCGTCAAAGCAGCTTTTCTATCAATTGGTCACAGTTGGTTTAATCTTTGCTCTTGTCCTACAAAAGAATCCCATTCAGCAATTGTTATTTTATCCTTGCACCGGCAGCCATTTCTATCAATCCCTCTATCGTAGAAATCACAGGTACATACATCAAACAGCATCATACTCGGAAACTTTTTTAAATCTCTCATCTCTTCGGTTTATAGGAACCTTGTTCAACTTTGAGGGTGCTTCTATCACTCAAACAACTTTCTGAAAGATTCCACGAGTACTTATTGTAGGAAAAGAGAACCTTCTCCTTATGGTTTCAATGTCTATTGCGACTATGTTACAACATCCATTAAAAGTAATCGACTTATTTGATTCAGCCTCTTCTCGTCGTCGTACAAAGTTGTAGTGCTTCACAACATCTGCTTTTTTGTTGGTGTCATAGCTGCTGGAAACTCGGAAGGATGTCCAAAGGCTGCATTTGACGACTTTTTTCTTGTCATGATTAATTTGACTTAACCAATAATTTAACTTAAAAACCAATAGTTTGAATCAATAATCAATACTCAATAATAATTTCACTTAATAATTTGAAACAAACATAAAATATAATTTTTTGAAAAAAGTACTCAGAAAATTAGGGTTGGCAGACTTTTTTGCACATTTGTGAAATTTGGCCACAAAGTGGCCAATCTGGCTTTCCTGCATAAGACAAAAAAGTATCCATAAATAAAGAAGATACCCATTTGATTTAAATAAGGTCTTCCAACTTATTTTTAACATATCTTAAATTGATGTTCAGAATAGGTTCAAAGCTTATTGTGAAATCTCGGCTAAAAGAGTTGGGAAAAAGGGGGGGGGGACTATGTGCGCACGTAGCGCAACTTTTGATGTTATTTGTTAACCCAATTGAAAACCCTCGCATAGTGTCTTTTTTTAAAAAAAGCCAAAAAACTTTTGACCCCTCCTAAATTGTGTAGTGTTCCCAAATTAAAGGATCGACAAAGGACCACCTCAATCAACACTGAAAGAAAACAGCTTCGTTGTCAGGGGGACCAAGACTTTTTAACCAACTTCCAAAAAACCTTAGAAACGTGACAGGGGTCAAAGTTGAAATCTTAAAAAGAAGACGATGCCTGACTCAGGATGGTACCAGATGAGCCGGGTGTACCTGTCTGTGTGCGGTGAAGAGCACTCGCGTCACCAAGCCAGGCCTGGAGGCGGAGCCACCAGCTTGACCTTCGTGTGAAGAGACCAACGCACAGGACTGCTTCGAGGTTACGAGAAATATATATATATCACAGGGTGGGCCAAGATAAACTGGCCTCATTCCGTTTTAAAGAACCCGAATAAGACTATCTTGGCTCACCCCATATATATATATATATATATATATATATTTTAATTGGGGTTGTTTAACCTCCTTCGCAACATCTAAGGTCATATGACGTGTGTATATATATATATATATATATATATATATATATATATATATATATATAACCTTTGGTTAGCTTCCGCCCGAATTGTTCATTCTGACGGTCAAGCTTTTCACGCCACCTTAGACCTACAGTTTAACGTGGAATCCGAACCATGCCCCATTAGCAGCCCAGTGTCTTAACCACTAGGCCACCTAGGGTACCCATTTATCTACCAACCACTTTCTTTTTATTGTGTGGAAGGATGAACAGCTGGGTTTTGCTGCGCGCCGGCCGCCGTCGGGTCTCGAACCCGGGGCCGATGGTTTCGTAGTCAGCGACGCTAACCACAACACCACCACCATATGTATAATCAAAGCCGCATATAAGGATCACGTAGGGTAGTCGCAAATGATTCCTGTGTATGGCTGATCCATATAACCGACAATATGTAAGTCGTCAGAAAATCGTTGGAAAAATGACGATACTGTAATTTGATAGGGACTTCTCACACACTTATTAGTACTGTATAAACAATTGATATTAGTATATTTCAAGAATACTCTTAAATTTTTATTTTTTATTGAAAAAATAATGTAATTTTATATTTAATATTAGACATTATTAAATTTTCATCATTCTGTTCACATTCGCCATGTCGTCGCAAAACTGCAAGAGCTTCTGTCAATTCCTTAATGATTAACAGTACTAAGGATCCCTCTCTTATATAGTTAGAAAATCACCACCCTTATCACGTTAAAAGAGTAATGAAGTTTTAAAAAAAAATTATAAAATGGAAGTAAAAAATTAAAATGAAGATAAATATGAAAGGTGAAGTAAATACTAATCTCCAAATAATCTAATGCTAAAAGATTATTTGATAACAAAAAAGGTAAATATGGAAGGTCAGGTAAACGAGTGTGTGTGAATAAATATAAAATCACCTTCGTAACTGTGGATGATTCTTAACATTAGATAAAAAAAATTATACATAATCCCGATTTTACCCACCCAGATAAACGGCAAATAATAATTAATTAGCGTTTGTATTGGGGAAATTAAAAGTAAATTCATATATATATATATATATATATAATATATATATATATATATATATATAATATATATATATATATATATATATACACTAAAATCACAAAATAACACGTGACCTTATTAATAAGCAAACAACCACAAGGAAAAGGAAACACAAAGTCCGAGCGCTTTCGTGATATATTCACATTATCAAGGAGGAACAGAAAATTTTCTGTTCCTTGATAATGTGAATATATCACGAAAGCGCTCGGACTTTGTGTTTCCTTTTCCTTGTGGTTGTTTGCTTATTATATATATATATATATGAATAGAAACGACATAAGTATTAAGGAACGTTTCTGCACACGAGGAGGAGAGATAACGAAATTCCCAGGCGGTTCGCCTCATTTTTCATTATTTCGTTATCTCTCCTCCTCGTGTGCAGAAACGTTCCTTAATACTTATGTCGTTTCTATTCATTTATATACTGCGCGGTCATTGCAGTTATTTGCATATATATATATATATATATATTACTATAAATAAGATTTTGTGTACATTTCATATATGGTAAATATTTTTCTTCAATGTATTCAAGATTAAAATAGTGTTAGTAGGTCGTTCAGTTTGAATGAAAATTGAGTATACCTGTCTCATTGCACTAGATAAAAGAAATTATTCGACAAGGTGTAGAAGTGCCTGAAGGTCAGAACGACTTACGAAGGATGCAGTTAAGAGAATTGGCTCTCTTGAATGGCACACTGAGAGAGAATGATGGTCCCAGATGCTCAAACTGTGGCTCAAATGCGCACAAGTCTTGGCAGGTTTGTAGTCTATGTATTTGTATTTAGATAGTGAATGTTTTTGTATTGCACGCTATTTCACTGAACTTTAATACCATTTGAATTCATACAAAAATTATTTAATTCAGTGTCCTGACAAACCGAACGTCACAAACAACGTGGTGTGCTCGAGTTGTGGTGGTGCCGGTCACATTGCGAAAGACTGTCGACAGCGCAAACCGGGACAGCCGCCTACGCAGGCAGTGGACCGCCAGAAGATAGACGAGGAATATATGTCCCTCATGGCTGAGTTGGGGGAGGGGCCCCCGCCTCCCCAGAATAAGAACAGCGCGACCAACGGAACTGGAAATAGGGTGCAAGGGAGTTCCCCCGCTATCAGGAGTTTATTTGATACCCCAGTGGCACCCCCAAGAGCTATTCTAGGGCCCCCTCCACCGGGATCTCAAGGAGCGCAAATGAATCGACCTAACTTGAACCCCAGTGGAATGAATATGGGTAACAGTATGGGAATGAGTAGCATGAACAGCATGAATAACATGACTAATATGAATATGAGTAACATGAACATGCCAATGAATAACCCAAATAACATGAACACACCCAACAATATGAACATGAGAAACCAACCCAACAACAATAATTGGTCAGGGAACCCAAACCAACAGTTCAACCAGAGGACCAACCGTCCCATCATTGGTGGTGGCACCAACAATAACCAGCAGCAACCCAACTTCAATCGACCCCCACCCATGAACTGGCAGAACCAGAACCAACCGGGAGCTATGAATCAACCCAACCAGAATCAACAAGGGCAGCATCAGAATTCACAAAGCTTTCAGTCAGGACCACCACCGAATCTTCTTTCAGCACCTCCTCCACCTCCACCTCCAACCACAGCCAACCAGGGATCTCAGCCACAGCAATCATGGATGAATCAGGGTCCCAACCATGGTCCTCCCCCGGGGATGAATTCGTGGCAAGGTGGTCCCCCTTCGGGTGGTCCCCACGGTCCCCCAGGGATGGGATGCCCACCCCCGGGACCAGTACCGCCCCCTCGCCCAGTGGGACCACCACCACCGGGCTGGGGATGGAATGGTCCTCAGCCCGTTGGCCCCCCTCCTCCTCCTCCCGGGGGCCCGGGTAACCACGGCGGCCCTAGGGGCCCCGGTGGTGTAGATTTAGGGGCCCTCCTTTCGGCTCCCCCTCCCCCGCCTCCCTCTTAGAAAGGAGAAAGAGGATATGGACAAAGTACAAAAGTCAGAATTTAGTTAATAGCTATTGTGGCAATTCATTCTTGTTTACTTCAGTTCGATATTAGCATTCAATTAAGAAGTTTTCCTCCCTAGAGTGATAAATATTTCATTATTGCCTATCATAAATCTCTGTATTCAATAGATCTACCGTTCCAAGGGAAATTTACTACTAGTAAATTTTTTTTTTTTAAATAAAAGTAGGTGTGGAACTAATAATGATCGATTATATATATATTTAAAACGTTTTTTCAATGTACACTACGACCACAAAATTATTCCCAAAGCTAAATCTTCCTATACTTTTACTTTGAACCATATTCAGAACTTGGACACACACACACACACACACACTCTCTCTCTCTCTCTCTCTCTCTCTCTCTCTCTCTCTCTCTCTCTCTTCTCTTTTTTCTCTCTCTCTCTTCTCTTTTTTCTCTCTTTTCTCTCTCTCTCTCTCTTCTCTTTTCTCTCTCTCTCTCTCTCTCTCTCTCTCTCTCTCTCTCTCTCTCTCTCTCTCTCTCTCCTCTTTTCTCTCTTTTTCTCTCTCTCTCTCTCTCTTTTTTTCTCTCTTTCTCTCTCTCTCTCTCTTCTCTTTTTCTCTCTCTTTCTCTCTCTCTCTCTCTCTTTTTTTCTCTCTCTCTCTCTCTCCTCTTTTCTCTCTCTCTTTTCTCTTCTTTTTCTCTCTCTCTTTTCTCTTTTCTCTCTCTCTCTTTTCTCTTTTCTCTCTCTTTTCTCTCTCTCTTCTCTTTTCTCTCTTCTTTTCTCTCTCTCTCTTTTCTCTCTCTCTCTCCTCTTTTCTCTCTCTCTTTTCTCTCTCTCTTCTCTTTTCTCTCTCTCTCTTTCTCTCTCTCTTCTCTTTTCTCTCTCTTTCTCTCTCTCTCTTTTCTCTCTCTCTCTCTTTTCTCTCTCTCTCTCTTTTCTCTCTCTCTCTCTTCTCTTTTCTCTCTCTCTTTTCTCTCTCTCTCTCTTTCTCTCTCTCTCTCTTTCTCTTTTCTCTCTCTCTTTTCTCTCTCTCTCTCTTCTCTTTTCTCTCTCTCTCTCTTTTCTCTCTCTCTCTCTTCTCTTTTCTCTCTCTCTCTCTCTCTTCTCCTCTTTCTCTCTCTCTTTTCTCTTTTCTCTCTCTCTCTCTCTCTCTTTTCTCTCTCTCTTTCTCTCTCTTCCTCTTTTCTCTCTCTCTTTTCTCTTTTCTCTCTCTCTTTTCTCTCTCTCTTTTTCTCTCTTTTCTCTTTTCTCTCTCTCTTTTCTCTCTCTCTTTTCTCTTTCTCTCTCTTTTCTCTTTTCTCTCTCTTCTCTTCTCTCTCTCTTTTCTCTCTCTTTTCTCTCTCTTCTCTCTCTCTTCTCTTTTCTCTCTCTCTTCTCTTTTCTCTCTCTCTCTCCTCTTTTCTCTCTCTCTTCTCTTTTCTCTCTCTCTCTCTTTTCTCTCTCTTCTCTTTTCTCTCTTCTCTTTTCTCTCTCTTCTCTTTTTCTCTCTCTCTTCTCTTTTCTCTCTCTCTCTTCTCTTTTCTCTCTCTCTCTTCTCTTTTCTCTCTCTCTCTTCTCTTTTCTCTCTCTTTCTCTCTCTCTTTCTCTTTCTCTCTCTCTCTTCTCTTTCTCTCTTTTCTCTCTCTCTCTCTTTTCTCTCTCTCTTCTCTTTCTCTCTCTCTCTCTTTTCTCTCTCTTTTCTCTTTTCTCTCTCTCTTTTCTCTTTTCTCTCTCTCTTCTCTTTTCTCTCTCTCTCTTCTCTTTTCTCTCTCTCTCTTCTCTTTTCTCTCTCTCTTTTCTCTTTTCTCTCTCTCTCTTCTCTTTTCTCTCTTTCTCTTTTCTCTCTCTCTTTTCTCTTTTCTCTCATATACATAAAATGAAGGATGTTAAAAAGATAAAAGTCGTCAGTTTTTAATTTATTATGGCATTTAATAGTACATATTTTTCCTTCTACAAAGAATGGAGACAAGAACAGTTCACTTTCTGAACATATCGGTTATAGTAGTCGCCGTTTGGCTTTTAATAACTTATATTTTTAAATATACTATTATGATTTCGGACTAATGTTACGTTAAAGAATAATTTGCAGATTTTAATGTTTGTCCTGTGTTCTTTAACCCTTTACTGCCTAAATATTTTGTAGGGTTAAGTAATGAATGCGTGTATTCGAAAGGTTAGAAATTTGTCCTTTTCGGCAGTAAAGGGTTAAGTGAAAAGGGTTCACATTTTCACTTTGAAGTTCAGTTATTAAGTAATGAATCATGATGTATTTACGATGACAACCATTCGTAGTAGTGAAATAATTAAACCGTTATTTACTATAATTTTAAGTTATAAAACTTGCTATCTAATAGCAGTTGAAATTAGACCATAATTGCTTAAGTATGTTTAAATTCATTATGTACGGGCTATGAGAAATTCAAAATAAAACTAGATACTTAAAAAAGTAGTAATGAAACTTCTTAAACCTTTCTATTCAATGATTCAACAACCTGAAGAACCCGCAAACGGGTGGGAACTCTTTAATTCTGAAGAAATTAAATGAAATTTGTACCTTGGGAAATTTCTGCCAGTAGTTATGAATGTAGCATTTGCATTTTAGGAATTTGGTTCCACGAATCTTCCAACTATTGTATAAAACCGGTTCACATAGAGAAAAAGAAATTTTTTTTGTATCCATAAACTTTGTCATCAGAGTGTATGCAAATAGAAATTTTTCACTTTGCTCAGTAGCCATTTACACAAAGATTTTTTATAAAAAGTAAACATACGGTAATTACAGATTTTATTTGACTTACACAATCTCAAGTTGTATGATCAAGCAATCGCAGGATTCACACTAATTCAAAGCTTACAATATAACTACAGCCGAAAAACTGGCAACTCGTGGCCAAACAAAATTTTATAAGCGTTATGTAATTTCTATGATGTTCTAGAACATTCAACATCACACTGCAGAATTCTACAGGATCCTACATAATTCTAGAAAATTCTAAATAAATTCATCCCGAAAAAATTTGATTAAAAAAAATTTTTTGCGGGATATTTGGATCAAATGCGGGACTGTCCCGCTGAATGCGAGACGTCTGGCAACCATAAGCTTATGTAGTGAGCGGCGTTCCTCAGGGTTCTGTATTGGACCCTTTACTTTTTCTTATATATATTAACGATTTAGATGTCGGCGTAGTCAGTACAGTTTCAAAGTTTGCAGATGACACGAAGTTGGATGGTAGGGCGATAAATGACGAAAATAGGTAAAATCCAGGAAAATCTGAATAAAATCGTAGATTGGTTGGTTACAAAGCAAATGAGATTTAACATCGATAGGTGCAAAATTTTACATAGAGGTTCGCGTAACGATAATTTTGCGTATAGTATGTCAGAGAAGGAGTTGGTAAGGGTAGATCGGCAAAAAGATTTAGGAGTTATAGTCACTGGTGATTTGAAAGTAGCGAAACGAAGTACAGCAGCGTCAATAAGGCGAACAAAGTGCTAGGTTTTATAGCTAGGAAATTTGAGTACAAATCGCGCCATATTATTGTTCCTCTTTATAAATCATTTGTTAGACCCCATTTGGAGTACGCGATCCAATTTTGGAATCTGCATATGCGAAAAGATAGACAAAATCGAACGAGTTAAAAGACGAGTAAATAAGATGATTCCGTCGCTTAGGTCAAAGTCGTACGAGGATAGGCTTAAGGAGTTAAAATTGACTACACTCGAGACTAGGAGGCAAAGGGGTGATCTAATCCAGACTTTTAAAATTATGAATGGGTTCGATAACGTAAATAGAGTAACCATAAACTTTTTTACCCATAGAATAGTAAATAGATGGAATAGTTTGCCGGTAGAAGTAATTAGTAGCACGTCTATAAGCAAGTTTAAAAATCGATTAGATGCATATGTTGATAGATTAGGTATAGTTTAAGGTAGTAAAATTAAGGTTTTTATGGGTCGGAACCCACGTAAAATTGTAGCTCTCTCCGCCACCACCGAGGACATGCGCAATACACAATTATAAACACGGTTACGTAGACCAGCCGTGAGTGGATCCAAGGGTTTTTGTTGGTCTGAAACATCATAACATTATAGCATTTAAATATAATCAGTCAAGAATCCTATTGGAGAAGAGTGGTTGAAAAACTCTTGTTTATACGGTCTATTGGAAAATAGTTCTCGCCGCCTTTAAATGCTGTTCTCCACTAACTGCAGTATTAATTTCAAAAGATTTTGATACATTTAATCATGTCTTACCCATTCATTACGCAAGGTAGAATCTTGATTAAGGTTAGATATGCGTGTTTAAATTCTGAAGATTCGAACAACTTTAAGAAACGACTCGTGATTTTATTGTATTTTTTTTCAATTTTGCAGAAATGTGTCGGAGTAGATTATTGAAAATGAATGTCGATAAAAGTAAAGTTCTTGTCGTTGACCGTCAAAATTGTGTATGGAGAAAGTTTAGGGTGTTTAACTGACAACAGTACAATTACTGTGGAAGTTGAAAGAAGAGCAAAGTCATGGGTGCGATAAAAATCCTGGTCTTTGTGTATTTGTGCCAACACTGATGTAAGGATCCTTGATGCTTGTTTGTCGTGGTAGTTCAATGTGAAGAGTAAGAACATTTGATAGGAATAATTTTAAGAGGTATGACGTTTAAAATGGGCTGACCGAATGAAATATGTGGTGAGAAAAGCATTGGGGATGGAGGATAGTATACTACGTTGGTTCATGTGAAGAGAATGAATAAAGAAAATTGAAAAAGGTGCGTCGTACCAGGTAAAGAAATAAGGAATCTTCGGTTTGGTTTACCTCTATTTACAGTCCTCTTTTTTTATGCAGGAAGGAGAGGCCAAGGGCGAATGCCCTCAACCCTCCCCCATCCATAGGAGAAGCAGCAGCAAAAATCAAGGTACAAAGTTTTCAAGATGCCTGGACACTCAAACAATCTTCCTCAATCTTTCAAACGCAGAGTTGACCAGTTGAATAAATGAAAAGATTGAAAATACCGATTAACCCTTGGTTAGAGAGTTGAACCGAAAAGGAATGAGAATGTGTGCTCTCCTTAAAGGAGAAGGCATGCAGTTAGAGAGTTAGAAGAGCAGTGTACGTCATAATAACAGCGACAGTAAAGAGAGAGTGGGTCAACATTGCGGCGAAGGGGGAGAGATTGATGAGACGAAAAGCCTTTGATTTTCACCTGGTCAAGTAGAGCTGTGTGGGTTAATTAAGCCACCCAACATATGAGAAGCGTCCTCCATACAGGAGCGGACAAAACCACTGAACAGAGACAGCAACTGAGTGGAAGTGAAACTGCAGAGCCGGTACAGCACACCTAATCTCTTAGAAGCTGTTTTATAAAGAGTGTGTGATTTGATCTTCCCAGGGAAGATCACAAGAAAGGAAAAAGACAGAAAAGGATTGAGTTGTGTGTTATTGAAGATAAGGAGAGTGTGGTATGGAGGACTGTAACGAGTAGACAGATAAAGGAACTGAGTTTTTGAGGCTTTGAAAACCACAAGGTTTTCTCTGCCTCAGTCACAGGTAGTCAAAAGATTAGAGGTCAAGTGCATCATAGCTGTCCAATGCGAAACATGGTGTGAGTGTTGAGAGGGTCACTTTGTGAAGCGGGTGAAGTGAAGAGTGGAATCATCGGGATAAGACTGGAAGTGCGAATTAATAGATCACTGATAAATAAAAGGAAAGGAGTGGGTGACAGGACAGAGCCCTGAGGAACATTACTATTAATAGCTTTAGGAGAAGAACAGTGGCCATCTACTGTACAACCGCGGCTAGATCGGCCAGAAAGGAAATTGGAGATGAAGAACAGATAGAAGGATAGAAACCGAAAGAGGACAGTTTGGAAATTAAAGATTTGTGCCAGACTCTATCAAAAAAATTTTATATGTCTACCGCAATAGCAAAGGTTTTACCGAAATCCCGAAAGGAGGGTGACCAAGCGTCAGAGATATATGCAAGAAGATCGCCAGTAGAGCGTCCCTTGCGGAACCCATACTGACGATCTGAAAGAAGATTGTGAGAAGAAAGGTGTTTAAGAACTTCCTATTAAGGATAGATTCAAGACCTTTAGAAAGGCAAGAAATCAAAGCAAGTGGACAAAAGTTGGAGGGTTGAGAGCGGGCACCTTTCTTTGGGATAGGTTGAATGAAAGCGAACTCCCAGCAAGAAGGAAAAGTACCAGATGAGAGACAAAGACGAAAGAGTTTGCCTAGGCAGGGTGTCAGCACAGAAACACACTTCTTGAGAATAACAGGAGGAACACTATCAGGCCCGTACGCTTTCCTACAGTTGAGCACAGAGAGGGCAGAAAAAACATTTTTGGAAGAGATTCTAATTTTAGATATAACTGAATCCGAGGGAGATGATGTAGAAACAGCACCGGAATTGTCCAGGAGTGAGTTGGAGCCGAAAGTCTGAGCGAAGAGTTCAGCTTTATCAGGACAACAGACAACTGAGCTGTCAGAATAGAAAAGAGGATGGAAAGAAGTAAAGTTGTTGGAGAGGTTCTTGGCTAGATGCCAGAAGGAGCTAGAAGAATTAGAAATAGATATGTTTTCACATTTTTGTCTGATGAAGGAATTTTTGGAGAGTCGAAGAACAGATTTTGCACGATTCCAGGCAGAAATATAAGCTTAATGAGAGTCAGGAGTTGGATAGCGACGGTACCTTCTGAAAGCCTCCTCTCTGTTGCGGATAGCATTAGAACAAGTAAAGTTAAACGAAGGTTTTTTCGCATTAGTAGTAGGAATAGAATGTGGTATATACACTTTCCATGCCCGAAAGAATCACCTCCGTGATACGCTCAGCGCACCTGGAAGGGCCCTGGCCATGGAAACAGTAAACATTCGATTGGTAATCAAAGAATTACTGCCTTAGGGGCTCCTAATTAATATCACCCAAGTGCCAAAGGAGCCTCCTTTTGGGAGGATCCAACGGACGAACTGGAGCAATAGGACAGGAAACACATAAAAATAAGACGGTCGAAGTCACCCAACGGAGAAAAAAGTTTGACTGAGTAAAAAGAAGGATGAATGGCGAGAAATAAATCTAGAATGTTGGGCCTATCTCCAAGACGATCGGGGATACGAGTAGGGTGCTGTGCAATCTGCTCTAGGTCATTCAAGATAGCGAAATTGTAAGTTAGTTCACCAGGGGTGTTAGTGAAATCGGAGGAAGAAGAAAGGTGATGGTGAACATTGAAATCTCCTTAAATGGTGATTTCAGCGAAAAGAGAGTGCGATAGAATGTATTCCACTTTAGAAGTGAGGTAATCAAAGAGTTTTGGGTAGTCTGTACACAGTGATGGGCACCGTTACATTAAATTGGGTGGCGTTACCGTTACTTGTTACACGTCGAAAATGTACTCGGCGTTACCGTTACATCGTTACTTTTGAAAATCCTTAAAGCGTTACCGTTACTCGATACATGTAACGACGTTACAAGTAACTAGTTACATTTGACATTTGTTTATGTGCCTTCACACGTATTTTGAAACTACAGATAAATTTACAAATGGCAGCCACACCACATAAATTCTAATAGCTACTGTTATTGACTATATAAATGTTGTTCTCTTAAGAACAATGTATTGTACAATAATTTGCACCCCAATGATTTTTGGGAAAGATGAAGAGACCTAGAAAATATAAATTTAGTTGTTGCCACTTACACGGAATAGTGAATTGCATTTAATAGTCCTCATGAATGGAATGGCAATGTTATCAAATTCAAATTCAAGTATCGATTTATTATTGTTAGTTTGTAAACATGATTCAATAGCTACATATGATAGAATATGAAGCTCAACATTATATATGATTATGAAGCCGAACCCGTCAGCACAAAGCACTATAGTATTATTACGTCTTTACAGTTGGGCATTGAGCGTACGCGGCGAAGATACACGTTTTGATTTAAAAATTCTTACTATTTTCCTTACAGCAGTTTCAAGCGAGTTAGTTAAATTTTGATCGAAAGTTTCTTTTTCATAATTTCCTTGTGTACCAACTTTTTCTTGGGTTTATAAGCTTTATACATGTAACGAGTAACGAAAAAATCCGTTACATTGATAAAAAATTTGCAAAGCGTTACCGTTACATTGATACATTTGAAAATCTTTCAGGCGCTACCGTTACTCGTTACTTTTGTAACGTTCGTTACGTAACGTCGTTACATGTAACGCGTTACTGCCCATCTCTGTCTGTACAATTAGGAGAAAGGTATGCAGACAACTTGCGAATCGTCGCACTAATGGAGCGGTCGAGGTTTACGACGAAGCGAAAAGTGCGATGATGTGGAGGTCCATTATATTATAAAATACTGTACAGTGTACTTAACTCAAGACTTGACATATACATTAATTAAGGTGTACATAATTGTGGACGGGATTGTTTATAATGCAAAATTAGTAAAACATGATTTGGCTCATCTTTACGACTAGGATTATTGGCTGATAAAGTTACGTTACCCAAAACACACGGTGTCTTTCGACTAGATTTAATCAAGCAATTCCATGACCAAGAACGGAGATCATGATCAAATGCTTAACATCTAAATTTAACACTAAAACTTAACATTAAAATAATTTAATTTCTTGCAAACTTTAAGACTAAACTAAGCCTACCGAAACTATACAAAAACACACAATGCCAAAGCTTACTCCGTCTTGACGAAATCAGTGATTTTGGATTAGAGCAGGACCACCACAGTGCATTCAAGCAATGGAAAGCAAACAGTATATGTTGGGATGTCAAGGAGTGGGTGCAAGAAAAAGGTGTTCAGGCAGATAAAGGAAGAGAAAGGACATCAGGATAAACATGAATGAACAGGAATAAAGAGCACAGTACAGGTAAGCTCTATGCTACTCAAAATTAATTCAAGAATTTTCCCTTAACATATTACGAAATTTAGTAAACCTTATTCCAGTGCATGACGTTTTATCCAGTCTCTTTCCCTGTGATGAACAAATGTGGAGAACTTTTATAGAGGGTAACTCATTAGTTTCACCAGAAATAAACTCTTAAAGACGACTTTAAAGGTTGACTTTTGGCTGAGGATGTTAAGCTTGAACTGACACTGGGTCCTAATGGGTTACTATGCCCCATTTAATTTGGGCCCAACTGTTTCTGAAGATACTTCAGACAATTCAGATAATGAATCATTGTCATCATTAGAGCCCAGATGTTTACGCACTAAAAACCCTTCAAAAAGGCAGGTAAATAAGCAAAATAAACATTCAAAATAGGCAATAAAACCTCCCAGAAAGGCATTTATAAACTTGCTTTCAAAAACGTTTAAGCTAGAATAATACTGTACCTTTATAATTTTATAATGTTTCAGACCAACAAGGACCCCAGGATCCACTTATGGCTGGTCTACCTAACCGTGCTTGTAATTGTGTATTGCGCATGTCCTCCGTGGTGGCGGAAGGGACCTACAATTTTACGTGGTTCCGAACCATGAAAACCTTAATTTTATTACCTTAAACTATACCTAATCTATCAACATATGCATCTAATCGATTTTCAAACTTGTTTATAGACGTGCTACTAATTACTTCTACCGGCAAACTATTCCAGCTATTTACTATTCTATGCATAAAAAAGTTTATGGTTACTCTCTCGAACCTTCAACTTGTCAGCCAACACCCGTTATTTCTAGTTCTACTATACTGAGCTATTTCGAAAAAGCTCTCTCTCATTACGTTATCGAACCCATTCATAATTTTAAAAGCCTGGATTAGATCATCCCTTTGCCTCCTAGTCTTGAGTGTAGTCAATTTTAACTCCTTAAGCCTATCCTCGTACGACTTGACCTAAGCGACGGAATCATCTTAGTTGCTCGTCTTTGAACTCGTTCGATTTTGTTTATATCCTTGCGCATATGCGGATTCCAAAATTGGATCGCGTACTCCAAATGGGGTCTAACAAATGATTTATAAAGAGGAACAATAATATCGCGCGATTTGTACTCAAAATTCCTAGCCATAAAACCTAGCACTTTGTTCGCTTTATTGACCGCTGCTGTACTTTGTTTCGCTACTTTCAAATCACCAGTGACTATAACTCCTAAATATTTTTCCTGATCTACGCTTACCAACTCCTTCTCTGACATACTATACGCAACATTATCGTTACACGAACCTATATATAAAATTTTGCACTTATCGACGTTAAAGCTCATTTGCCCTGTGACCGACCAATCTACGATTTTATTCAGATCTTCCTGGATTTTACTTCTTTCTTCGTCATTTATCGCCCTACCCCCCAACTTCGTGTCATCTACAAACTTTGAAACTGTACTGACTACGCCGACATCTAAATCGTTAATATATATAAGAAAAAGTAAGGGGTCCAACACAGAACCCTGAGGAACGCCGCTCGCTACATTAGCCCGAGAAGACTCCGCTCCATCAACGACCACCCTCTGTTTCCTACCTCGCAACCACTCTTCTCTCCAATTTATTAATACATCCCTGATTCCATGAGCTTTAGTTTTTTCAACAAGTCTTTTGTGCGGTACAGTGTCAAATTTTGCGCGGTACAGTGTCAAACGCATTTTGAAAATGTAAATACACTACATCTACCGCCCGATGACTATCGCAAACTTCAATCACGCTTTAGAAAAATTCTAAAAGGTTAGTTAAGCAAGATTTGCTTCGCCTAAAACTGTGCTGCGTATTTCTATAGTCCTGTAGCACAGACCCTGATTTTACTGGAACCCTGCATTGTTTGTTATAAAGCAAATTTTTACATCTTTTGAAAGCTTATACCACCCCATTCAAGAATCCATCGGGTGTACACCTGACCCCCGCTTGGCTTTTTCAATATGGACGCCATTTTCCAAGATGGCCGGCGAAACTGAAAAATCCCATATCCTCGTCAATACTTCATTTTGATGATCTTGGTGTCATTTCTAGGGGTTTTTAGGATGATGAGTCGATCTGGAGGGGTTGCAGATACTTTGGGAGTCGTTTTGACCCACATTCGTCAATACTCAAGGTCATTGAAGGTCAAACGCCCCCCGAAATAAGGAATATCCCATATCCCGGGCAGTCGTGGAGATATTTTGGTGATCTTACTGTCGTTTTTATGGTTTTGGGCGAGACTGAGTAGTTCTATAGGGTTTAAAATGAAATCAGGGATTATTTTCCCAATGGTAAGGTGAATTCCAATATGTCTAATTATTCCTCTTATTTTTTTCAGGTTGTTGAGATTATTGCTGATGGTGCTGCCCACCTGTTGGTTTGATGACGTCTTGGTTGTGCTGATTCCAAAATTGTTTTTTGACTGCTGAATATAGAGAATATACCAGGTGAGCATTGTATGGAAAAACTATACGCGCTCATAACATGGTATCATATGTGGTACATTTATTTCATAATTAAATATAAATTATTAATTAATTGAATTAAATATCTATACAAAATTGCCTCGGGATTGGCGACATAGCCTATTGGGAATGAAATAATTGAATTGCCATACGTACAAGGAACCTGTATGTATGAATCAGCCCCACATAGCAACAAGAAAACCCAATTTATTATTTAGTCTACCAAAAAGAAGTAGACACAACAAACAACAAAATCTTGCTAGATCGGCAAATAATAATGAAAATACAAGCGAACCAAGGAACGGCTCTCAGGGCTGTTTATTCCAAGCAAACGCTTAAAACTGGGAAAACGTGTCTAAATTTTCCCTCAAGTCCTGAGTGAATTCCTTATAATTTAAAACCTAATGACTAAAAAAGGATAGGCCTATTCCTTCAGGGGTTTATATAGTGACTGCCTATATTAATTACCTTAAGTAAATTAGCCGAGTAACCCCATCGTGGCGGCCCTACACCGAAAATGACCGTCACGTCCTACATCGAAACAAACAAAGACCCAGCAAAAATAAGGTGAGCAAGTTCAGTTTTTCAATACCATAAGCTTTCCCAACTCCCGATGCTAGAATTACCGTAATCAATATAAATATAAAGAGGTCCTTTAAAGACCTACATATTTATAACTCTCTAACGAAAAAGCATAGGGCTTTTGTCGGTAACCCTCCACTGACGTCTGTTGGAAATTTCCAACGGATGAGGGCACAGGCAATCAACCCATAGCCCTATATAGTTTTTTCAAACATTGTTTAGTTTTCATTTGCTGAGGATAAATTATTTCAATGCGATTTGTACTCTGAAGAATGGATAAACAAAATTCTTATTTTTCAGGTTCTACAAAAGCTGCAGACGAATGTTTCTTCAAGGATTTCCTGCGTAGCTGTCCTGGAGGTCAGAAAGGTCTTTCATATTGTGGGAGGATTCAGAAAATCATAGAGAGCAGCGACATCAGAGGGCAGCCATATGTTCGAGCGAGATTAGAGCCTCTCTTGGAAGATGGAGCAAAAATCCTTTGTTGTCACAAGACCTGTGTTTCCACTTATGTGTCCAAGCGGAATTTATCAGCATTCATGAAAAAGAGAGAATGTGATACCCCTACGGTGGCAGAGCTGGGCAGTATTTAAATACATTTGTATTTAAATACATTTGTGTATTTAGAACTGTATTTATAAATACATTGTTTTTCATGTATTTAAATATAGTATTTAAATACTTTAATGAGTATTTAAATACAATGTATTTAAATACTCAAAATATAAAAATGTAAATACTTTTACTGGTTTAATACACGTTCTGTACTAGCACAGTACGACGCGTCGACAGTGTAGTACAGCATGGTTCATGTTTCAACGTGTCAGTTCAATCAGTTGTGTGCCACTCTTAGTCGAAAGCGGTTGATTTCTTTATCGTGTGCGTGTCATGGCTTCAACAAGCAAATCCGGTGAATCAAACAGTGATATATCTGCAGATAACAATTTAGTGCACCCTCTGTTTGATGGAAAATACTTTAAAATTAAATCTAAAGACGGTAATAAGGTAAAGTGCACCTGCTTGCTGTGTAACCACGAAGTCTCTGCTGCAAGCAATGCTACAACGAATCTGTACACTCATCTGAAGGTAAGTGTTTTTTAGACATCAAAAAATATCTTGAAATTGACCGAATAATCGTACAAAACGGCTCTGCCTTAAGTGGGCCTGTGTAACTAACTCGTTGCAATCAATCCAATTTGCGATGGAAAATTCATTGATGAAAAAGCTTTTAAAATCGTCTGATCTATCGAGTGGTGTATTTATTTCGAAATTCACCATGTCCCCTAAAGTAGAAATTTATCAAAACATGAATTAGTGAATGCATATGTTAAAATTTGTATGTATTTAAAATGTATTTACAAATGTATTTAAATACAATTGATGTATTTTGTATTTAGTATCTAAATACATTCGTAAAATGTATTTAGTATTTAGTATTTAAATACATTTCTCCCATGTATTTAGTATTTAGTATTTAAATACATTCAATGTATTTATTGTCCAGCTCTGTACGGTGGAACCAAAAAGACTACGTAGTGCTGTTCTCAGTGAAGGCCCAGTATATGACCCTAAAAAACACTGTCTCTTTTGTTTGAAAGTCACTGAGTGTATATTACCCGAGAAATATGACATCAAAGTTCCGGTGCAATACCGCATTCCAGCATCTAGGTTTATGACCGATAAGCTTGGTGATAAAAAAACAAATTACAAAGATGTGTTGATAGAAAAGTGTAAACTGAAAACTGATGAGCAGGGACAAGTTGTACTCAGTAGGTTGTTGGGCATGAAAGGAGATTTACTGGCTGAAGAAGCCCGATACCATAAAGATTGTATGTCTGCCTTTCATGTTGAGGTTGAGAGAGCTTGCCAGAATAAGTCAAGGGTTGAACCTGAAGATCGCCCCTTCATTGCTTTGTGTGTAGAATTGTCGAAGGAAAACCATGGAATTCAAATGAAGTAGAGAAGCTTTACAGAGAGTTAGGTGGTGAGAAGTTGTCACGTAGGTCGCTCATTGTAAAAGTTAAAGATTACTTCAAAGGCGAAATTGTAGACCTACATGGGGATGGTATGGCTACGTTGTTAGTTTTCAAAAACTATGCTGCCTCATACCTGAAGCTAGTGCTTGCAGGATGGCAGACCATACCGACTTCCATTGTGCAAGGCAGGAGTCGAGCAGCATTGGAGCTCTCATCATCTCATGAAGAGGCTGACGTGATGATAACACAACACGCTATCGCACAAGCTGAGAAAGATTCTGATGCCCGCATCTCCATCATTTGTGATGACACAGACGTGTTTGCCATGCTGACTCACTTCTATGAATTTAAGAAACTAAGCTGTCCCATGATTATGGAGTCTCCAGTGCGTGGCAGAAAACCAGTGGACATCCGAGCAACTGTAACCCAGCACAAAGACATCATCCCACAAATCCTCAAACTACACGCTCTGAGTGGTTGTGACACAGTTGCAGCAATACATGGCATCGGCAAAGCCACTGCCATTGCCACAGCCAAGAAAGGTCGGAAGCTAGGCAAGCTGGGGTCCCTTGATGCATGCTTTGACCATATCGAGAAAAAGGCAACAGCGTTCATTGTTGCATGCTATGGGGATAAGAAATCTTCATCTCTTACTGAGTGTCGTCAGTGAGTATGGGCTCAGAAGACAGGGAAGTCGGGAACTGTTGCACCCAAACTATGTTCTCTACCACCAACAACTGAAGCTTTCCATCAAAATGTGCTCAGAACCCACTACACTGTGGCGAACTGGCTCGATGCACTAAAGTGTGACCCACCACCACTTGATCCTGTGCATTATGGGTGGGAGAGAGACGAAACAAACAGGCTTCTCATCCCAAAAACAGTTGGTGAAGGAGTGTGCTTAGCACCAGATGAAGTTCTGAAGCTAATCAGATGTGGGTGTGAATCACAATCAGCATGCAGAGGGAGTCGCTGCGGCTGCATGGGACGCGGAATCCCTTGCACAATGTTCTGTGCATGTGGCAGCGGCTTGGATTGCAACAATCCATTGACCCAAAACGCAAACGAAGAGCAGACTGATGATCCTGACGATCCTGACACAACCATGTCTTTTGATATTTGCCCCCAATAAATGGTTACCTAATGTGAATAACTGCATCAAAGTTGTCAATGCCAATCCCCCAGCTAGGTGTGAGCTTTGTTTTGCTTACGAGGTCATATCTTGTAGCTTTGCAACCTTCCATAGAATGCATGTGCCCTGCACTTCAGCATAAATTGTGGTTTATATCCGAATATCCATATCCATATAATGTGGGTTATGTCATTTAAGCATTATGATCTGGTTTTATCTGCAGAAAAGATGTTAAGTGCTCAGCAGTTAGCTAGATTGTAGAAATTGTCACTGAAATAAAGCAAATACAGTGATGTCAACTGTGGCATTATCATATTTCAAGGCCAAACTTTAACCTCAAATGACCTTGACTTGACCCATGGAGTTGCAAAATGATATCCTACTGTTATCATGTGCCTATAGAATTACTCAGTCTCGCCCAAAACCATAAAAACGACAGTAAGATCACCAAAATATCTCCACGACTGCCCGGGATATGGGATATTCCTTATTTCGGGGGGCGTTTGGCCTCCAGTGACCTTAAGTATTGACGAATGTGGGTCAAAACGACTCCCAAAGTATCTGCAACTGCTCCAGATCGACTCGTCATCCTAGAAAACCCTAGAAATGACACCAAGATCATCAAAATCCATCAAGTATTGACCAGGATATGGGATTTTTCAGTTTCGCCGGCCATATTGAAAAAGCCAAGCGGGAGTCAGGTGTACACCCAATGGATTCTTGAATGGGGTGGTATAAGCTTTGAAAATATGTCAAGATTTGCTTTATAACAAATGCTGGGTTCCCACCCAGTGCAACCGGACTACTAATCAAGTTATGCCATTCTAAGTGTTCGAGTATACGATCCCTAATTATCGACTCCAGAGTTTACCTACAGTACAACCGACATTAAACTGATTGGCCTCTAATTTCCCGCCACACTTTTATCGCCTTTCTTAAAAATAGGCCTTACATTTGCTAACTTGAAATTATCTAGTATGCACCCCTCAGAAATAGACGCATTGAAAATCTTTGTTAGCGGCACAACAATGCTTTCTTTTAATTCTTTTAGTTGTATGGAATATATGGAACCCGGCCTGGTGATTTAAGCATCTTCATTTTACAAATATAATGCAGTACCTCCCTTTCACTCACCACAATATTATCTAAAGTATTACCATTATCGAAAGATATTACAGTATGTCTGTGACCGTAGGGATATTCGTTACATCTTCTATTGTAAAAACTGACGTAAAAAATTCATTTAGCAGAGAAGCCATTTGTTTGTTCTCGAAAACTAGCTCACCCTCAGAATTTCTCAACGGTCCCAATACGCTCTTTACTGGGTTTTTATTGTTGACGTATTGGAAAAATCGCGGAAATGGAAAATGGGGTTTTCTTTGCCGTCACGAGCTATGGAAATTTCAAAATCGCGCTTGGACTTTCCTATTACGCTTTTTGTTTCACGCCTTAAAGATATATAGGTGTTTCGTAACCACAAGTTGTCTTTATCGCACTTATGTAGCCCTATCACTACTCTTTATAATATCCCCTACTCTAGAAGTAAACCACAAGGGCTTGTTATTTACTTTCGCACGCTTAATCTTGTACGGTACACATTCCTCCTTTATAGTCCTAAATAATGTTTCAAACCATTCTCACATTATTTTTGCGTTAAAGGTCCCCCTTACGCTTTCCCATTCGACGCGTCACAATTCATTTCTAAATTTACAAAAGTCTGCGCGCTGGAAGTCAGGGATTTTAATCGAGTTAGTTGGTTTCGAGTGACTTACTGAGAGGACAAACTTTACCATATTGTGATCGCTATTGCTTAATGGCTCTATTACTTGAAGATCAGTGATAAGCCTATCATCCGTAGTTATTACTAAATCTAAAATACTGTCCAACCTTGTAGGTTCCCCAACCTTTTGAATAAGAAAGCTATCCTCGAGAAAATTAACTAAACGGTTACCTTCCGCGTCTCCCTGCATTGTGTCGTAATTTACGTAAGCGCAATTAAAGTCACCCATAATTAAAGACTCTTCACTACCTATTATTCTCTTTAGTTCACGATATAACGCTTCATCCGTATCAGCTGTTTGATTAGGGGACCTATATAAAACGGCAACAAGAAGTTTGAAATCGCTCAATTTTAGTTCTGCTATAGTCGAATCTATCGGTTCTGGAATTCTGTACTTTAATTCTATAGCGTTCGCAATATTATCTTTGATATACAACATAGCACCTCCTCCTCGCCTACCTATTCTGTTTTTAACAAAAAGTCTATAACCTCTAATTTGATACTCCCCTACAAAGACACGCGTTTCAGTGCTAAGCCGCGATTCGTTTATCGCAATTAAATATGTCTTTGAAAGCAATTAAAGAAAAGAATTCGTTTATTTTGTTTCGTAGGCTACGAGCATTTAAAGATAGAACCTTCAAATTGTTTGTTAAAACCGCGTTATCATTATTTTTTGGCCTGTAATTTAAGGAAATTACGCCAGTACCGTTCGAGTTACAGCAGCCTGAAAAGAAGAGACAGTATTATGAAGTAGTCTTCCTAAACGCGCAGCTCCAACGTCATTTAGATGAAGTCCATCTCCGAGAAACAAGTCCCTCCTGCCGTAGAAACTGTTCCAAAAATTTGCAAAATGCACTCCTTCCTGTTTGTTGGTAAAGAGACTAAGTTAGTGGAATAAAATCTGTAAGGGAAAGGTTATTCTTTTGACACAGTTTCTAAAGTAATCAAGAAATCATTGAGTCTCAGACGACAGGATTCTTTCCCAACCTGTAATATTAATTTGCATCATGTGTAAATATCTTCAGTTTTCATTATCATATAAATGTCATCTGCCATATGGCACATGGTATGTATATATTCAAAGGTGGGCAGTTGCGGCGCAACATTTTTGGTTGCGCTTGCGCTTGCGGCGCAACTTTTTGAAAAGGGTTGCGCTTGCGCGTGCGGCGCAACTATTTCAGCAGAGTTGCGGTTGCGGCTGCGGCGCTACAAAAATCGTTGCGCGTGCCCACCACTGCAGATATACGTTAAATGCAAAGGTGGGCAGTTGCGGCGCAACTTGCGGCGCAACATTTTTGGTTGCGCTTGCGCTTGCGGCGCAACTTTTTGAAAAGGGTTGCGCTTGCGCGTGCGGCGCAACTATTTCAGCAGAGTTGCGGTTGCGGTTGCGGCGCTACAAAAATCGTTGCGCGTGCCCACCACTGTATATATTTAGTTAGGTTTAGAATATTGTTATTTTATTTATTTTGATTAGGTTCAGAATCCCAGCTGAGCCTTGCACGGCCAAGCTCTGAGGGGCTACTTTAACTTATGGCCTCAGTTAAGCTAGACTGAAACAAACTTACGGACTTGGAGGTCCTATTAGGTACTACCTCAGGGTTGCTGACTCGATGTGGGCTATGGAAAAACTATACACGCCTACAATATGGTACCTTTATTTCTTAAATACAAATTATTAATTCATTGATTTAAATATCTACAAAATTGTCTCGGAACTGGAGACATAGCCTGTTGGGAATATAAATAATTGCCTTACATAGAACCCAACTGGGCCCACATAAGAACAAGAAAAATTTATTATTTCATATCAAAATTTTCCATCGCTGACTCATGAAAATTACTTCGCGAGAAGAAATAATGAAAACACAAAAATTAGACGTCTGGGGACTTTGTAAAGTCAGCGAAATTGAAGACAAAGGAATTTATATTAGCAGCCAGAGCTGCTGAGTTCCAAGCGATGCTTTAAGCAAGGGAGACGTACTTAATCTTCCTATAAGTTCTGAGTGAATCCCAAGTAATATAAACCTAATAACTCAAGAGGATAGGCAGATTCCTTCAGGTATTTAAGTGTAGTGAATGCCTATATTAATTAAACCAAATAAACTCGTTGTGTAACTCCATCGCCAACATCGAAAGAGAGCCGCGCGACCTACAACCAGAAGCGAGCCCCGACGAAATAAGGTATAGTAATTTCCTTCCTTACCATTAGGCATCGCTAAATACCGAAGGCATGTAAATTAAACATTAACCAAAAAAAACACTACTTAACGAGGCCTTTTGAAGACCTCCACAAACACAACTTTTTAACGAAAAAAACGTAGGGATTTTGCTGTTCAACTCTCCACAATATATCTGCTGGAAATTTCCAATGGGTGAGGGTGACGGCAATAAACCATAACCCTATATAGTTTTTTCATATGGGCCTACTTTAGGCCTCAGTAGCATAAAATTAAGAAAAAACAAAAGGGGCACTATTTATGGTCTTCTTTCTAAACCTTGTAACAACACAACCTGCACCATTGCACGATGCAACAATTTTGTATCTAAACAACCAAACTGAATTAAAAGAATTATAAGACCACGCCCTGTAAATGCCGCATTCAACAAACGCGTAGAAAAGACGCGCCAGTGACCCCAAAAAAGTATGCCACAAGAGCCCAAAAATGCTAGCTCTAAATTAAGTGAATTTTTCACTAACCTTTCAGTTATGCAGTGGCGGCTCGTGACTTTCAGTTATGGGGGTGCTGCCTCAGAAATTGTGAACAATTGTGTCGATTATATATATGAGAGAGAGAGAGAGAAAGTCGAATAGATAAATAGATAACTACTCACTACTCAGTCATAAAAATAAGTAAAATAGTATAATAAAATCAATTATAGGGTACTTACGCTTAACGGATAATTTCGAATTTGCCAAAAAATTTATTTATAAACAAATTCCATTCTTCTGTTTTTATTCAGAGCGAAAAAATATTCTAAGAAATGAAAGCTATATATTGTAAATAATCCAATTATTATATACTTAACTTCAATCTCACGACAAAAAATAAATGATAACGAATCATTAATAAATGCAATTCGGAAATTAAATTTCGAATTAACAAACGATACAGCAACACAACTACCACGTCAAACAAACAAATCGGCACTGCTCTGTCCACAGTGCTTTGGATCCTCTTAAACCCGCGATTCTGACTCGCTCTTCGTACGTCCGCCACCGAGGTTTCAAGCGTTTCGAACAAAATCTGGAACTGTTAAGTACGCAGTTCCACGGGAAGGCTGAAGCTACTTTCGTGATTCATTCGTTCAGCATTGAAATAGTTTAAGGAAAAAAGGATATAATCTGATTTAAAAACTCAAAGTTCATTGAAAAAACAATCAGAGAGGCTATTTTAAATATTTAAATATAAAGATCATAAGATCATGGGGGTGCTGCAGTTCCGCAGTGCCTACCGACGAGCCGCCCCTGGTTATGAGATGGATATATATACACCTTAACTTAATACATACAAGCAATGCTGCATCACAGCATCAGTCAGCTTAGTCATCATATCGCCTTGGGACAACAATGGTTCTTCCTCTTCTAGATTTTCTAACAAGCATTGCCTTGGTCTTTCATCCCCAATCATTACCACTTCTCCCACCTTGATACAATTTGCATTGGAGCCCTTTACATTGCCTCATCGGTATTTCATCTAACATCTCTTCCATAACTGATCTTCTACCTCTTCAAGGTACTTGAGCCTTCTGGTTAACTCTTCTTGACTGCTCTGGATAGGCTGTAGGTCTACTGGCAAACTGGGGTTTGATGTTAATCGTTTACCACAGAGAAAATGATTTGGTGTCAATGGTTCTGCATACTGTTATAAACAAAGGTGATGGGCCTGATGTTCACCATTGCTTCTACTCCACACAAAACAGTGCAGAATTATTCTTTGCTCAAATGAGCATTAGCCAAAAGTTTCTTTAATGGACACTTTACATTTCTCACTAGCCTTTCCCAAAATCCTCCCCACACTGGTGTTCTCTCTACAATAAACTCCCACTGTACCCAATGGTGTGAAAAGTAGGATTGGAATCCCTCCTCTTTTAGCAAGGACCAAACTTCTTGGAGTTCCAATGCAGCCTTTTTGAAGGTTTTTGTTTTATCAGATATGATTTTATTTGGGAAACCCCTTCGGTTCACAAACCTTTTAAAGGCCAAAAGAAATACATCACTACTTAAGTTGCTTATCAACTCCAAATGGATTGCTCTGGTGGTAGCACATGCGAAAAGATATATATAACCTTTGTTAGATTCTCCCTGCTCATACACATAGACTACTACATCAAATGGGGCAGTATAGACACCACCGTTCTCTTGGAAGTGGAGCCACCTTTTCATGATAAGGTTTTGCACTCCATCGCTCGCAAACCACACATTTATGCAACACCTTTTTCACTACTTGTCTAATTTTGGGAATCCAAAACTGTTGTCTGATCTCTACTATTACTTCTCTAACTCCAGCATGTAACAATTTATGATGCGTATCCAGGATCAAAAGTTCCACAAAGTGCTCCCTAGAAGATAGCAAAATTGGATGTTTTTCTCCTCTGGAAGCCCAGAAAACTGTAGTCTACCTCCTACTCTCAATAAATCCTGATCCAAAAACACATCCAAACCCTTGAGAGCAGAATGTTTTGGTAGAACCTGTAATGGACGGCTGGTGAGCAATTCTCTCTCTCTCCACCAAATTTTTCCTTCTGCACATATACCACCCAGTATTGCCTGGCTTGCTGAATCTCCTTACTGTTCAGAATTCCTTCCCTTCTTGTTTCTCCCTTAATGTTGTCTGTAAATCTATGTACCCATGCTGTCACTCTTAACAACCTTTTCAGACTGCTAATATCCTCAAGCCTCAATATGGGGTCGTGCTGCATAACTTGACAACTGTTCACAGTGCATTTTCTCATCTCATTCACTCATTCTTCTTCAGCCTGGCATTCTCCTACAATAGGCTGATTAGAAGGCCAGTTTTCACTTCCAAGTTTTAGCCACTCTGGCCAATTCCACCACAAACTTGAGTATGCAAGATCTTTCACTGAATTTCCTCGTGTTGGTAAATCAGCTGGGTTTTGGGTGCCTGGACAATGCTTCCATAGCTTTGGATTTGTGTATGGCTGTGTGCTTGAATTTCCTCCACCCTGTTGGCAACGAATGGTTTCCATTTCCTTGCCTGGCTTCTTAACCAGTGCCAAACTATAGTTGAGTCTGGCCAATAATAGCTTGGAATTTCATAAAAGGCCAGAGACTTTTGCACTGTAACTGCAAGCCGACTAGCAATAACTGCACTCATCAATTCCAACCTTGGAATGGAAAGCCTTTTCAAAGGTGCTACTCTGCTTTTTGCAGCAACCAACCTGCAACTTACTTCCTCTTCGAATGTGCCTCTTATATAAATATAAGTTGCATAGCCTTCTTCACTTGCATCACAAAAGATGTGCAGCTCCAAATTATCTGGACTATTGTTCAACTCTCCAAAATATCATCTTGAGATTTCAATATCTCCAAGATGTGGGACGCTCGGTCTCTGGTTGGCGGGAACAGCAGGAGGAGCGCGAGCTAATAAAAACATGGCAGCCACGCCGCTCTGCTTTCTGATTGGCCACCCGCTCCACGCGCCGAAAAGGACACGACACAAACATCCCGCCAGTACCTTAAGACTCGCTTTGCTCTTAGCAGGCGTCCTGTGTTCGTGCTCATATTGCTGAATATTGCGTGGATTATTCTATTCACCCGGCTTCTAACTATTATCAACGTGTGCAGCAATGTCTCACCGTGCTAGTGAGAGTGATGAAAAATCAATGGAATCATTCTGTGCCAGAAATCGCACCCAAAGTTTAGCATAATAAGAAAATAAAAAAAATTAAAAAAATATATATAAAATATGAAAATCTATTCCAAAAACTCATCAACATCTTCATTAGCATACTTAGAACTCTACTTTAGCCAAAAATGAACGTTCTAGCTCAATTAATAACAGAGATACTATTGCCAGAATATTGCTGAACTTTGGAGGCGATTTCTGGCTAGGTTTAATTTTGGCGCTTAGGTACCTTAAGACGCGGGACCCCTCAAGTATTTTTGCCAATTCAGCTTATTTGGCATTGAACCCAATTGTTGTTTGCATTGAAGATGAGTGCAGCTGAATTAAACAAGTTTAGAAAAAGGAGAAGCGCCTACAAAGGTCTAATTACAAAGGTCATTGCCACTATGGATTCTGCCATAGAGCAAGAGGATTTAAGCTTAGTGAGTGCGCAGCTTTCCATATAAGAAACTAAAAAGGTTGCTCTAAGCGACATAAATGTTAAAATTGAGGCTCTTATAGAAGAGGATGAAATAGAAAATTACATAATTTACTTTGAAGAGATTATTGATGATATAATTAAAGTATGCCACCGAGCAAAAGAGTTTAGCAGCTCAGTACAGTTAGAGACCAGGTCTAATAATGAGACACAACCCTCAACAAACGGTGTTTGTGAAGTTAAGGTTAACAGATCTGCAGTTCAATTACCGAGGCATGTACTCAAAACATTTTCTGGGAGTATTCAGGAATGGCAAGGATGGGCAGACAGTTTTCAATCAGCAGTTCATTCTAGTCAAGTGTTAAGTGCGGTGGAGAAGTTTAGTTATTTGCAGTCCCTCTTGGAAGGGGAGGCAGCAAAGACAATAGCAGGATTAACATTAACAGAGGCTAATTATAATGTGGCTTGGGATATATTAAAGAAACGGTTTGGTAAGCCAGAGATCTTAATTAAAAGCCACCTCTGTGAACTTTTAGCTATACCTCCTGTTAATAATCCCAATAGTGTCAAGGAGTTACGGCAGTTATATGATGAATTTGAAGTTTGAACTAGGTCCCTGGACAACTTGGGGGTAGGAATGGAAAGGTATGGTATAATGTTGATCACTATTACTGGAGTCTAAATTGCCTAGCTCAATTTTGCTTGAATTAAGTAGGGGACAATCAGTGGCGGTCCTAGCTTACATGACGCCCTGGGCGAACCTCACCTTCAGCGCCCCCCCCCCTGTTCGCCAACACACACACATTCGAATCCCCCCAAAATAAAGGACAGACATAACTCTTTCACAAAATAACTTTTTATTGGACTAATTGTTGGAACTTCAGAACCAAAACGAAGACTCAAATTTCTGAATTTTACAAATCCTTCATCACGTAAATAGAATAACTCACTTAAGAGAATGTAATTATGATACTATGAACAGGAAAAATACAAATTAAATTGCACAACTGCCATAAATAAACTAGAGAATCAAATTTCTAAATTGTACAAATGCTCTATCACATAAATAGAATAAGACACTTAAGAGAGGGTAATTATTATGCTACACTTTGAACAAGAAACAAAATAAATTGCACCACAGCACAACTGCCATCTAAAGCCTGACTCTTCTTACCTTCCTTGATGCAAAGTCATGAATTAAATCATCATATGAAATCTGCTCAGCAATTGTATGATTTATACTGATGATGGCCAGACCGGTAAGGCGTTCCTGTGACATAGTTGACCTCAGGTAGGATTTGATGAGCTTCAGCTTTGAAAAGCTCCTCTCTGCTTCAGCAACAGTGACTGGAAGAGTAAGACCAATTCTGAGAGCAGTCCACAAATTTGGATATATTTCAGAGAGCTCCCTTTCATGGATAAATGTCAGCAGTTCAAGCAAGGATATGGTCTTTGATGGCAAGTCAGGCAAGTTCTTCAGCTCCTGTGCAGTGTGCAAGCTCTCTGCCATCCAAGTCAGATTGTCCCTTAAAGTGTAGTGTAGTACTAAGGTTCACACATTGTTCTGTCAGCTCCTCAAATGTGAGATTTTGGAAATGTGTCAGCACTCCAAACTTCTCTCCCACAATTTCCAACGTGGAAAATCTTTCCTGAATGGCTGATGTTGCAGCATCAACCACTGCATTGAAAAATGTCACCTCCAGCTTCTTCAAAGCATCAATCAAGGGCTCATCAGATGCTTCATAATATACATTTCACTATTTAACCAAACCCAGAAAAATAACATTACATATGTTAAAGTATGGGCCTTTATTCCCAATAATATTAATCTGGAAGCATTTTGCATTGTTTAGGTCTTTTATGGGAAGGTTTATGGAAAATGCAATAGATGGTTTTTTATTAATAAAAATATATTTATTGATCTTTTATTATTTATTTTATTTTATTTTTTATTTTTATTTATTTCTTTATTTATTTATTCTTATTTTTATTTTTATTTTTTTTGCAGGCGCTCATGCCGCCCCTTCACAAATGCCGCCCTGTGCGGCTGCCCATATTGCCCATATGAGGAACCGCCACTGGGGACAATCTACAGAACATGTGTACATCCCCCTTCAGCAGATGTTAAGTCTTTTAGGCACTGAATTAGCAAGACGAGAGGGAAACGAGTTTGCACAGTGGGATGTTAAACAAGGGGACAAAGGCAGGCACAGCACCAAGGTTTCTACAGAAAGGAATAGCCCAGGTACAGTGTCAGCTCTACATGCATCCTCTGAGAATAAATTAAAGGGAATCAAGGAATGCATATTTTGCGAAGGCAACCACAAGTCATATAAATGTGAGGTGGCTGAGGCTTTACCTTTTGAGGAGAGAAAGGACAGGGCAACTAAGTCCACAGCATGTTTTAAATGTTTTTTGAAAGGTCACAGAGCAAGGTTTTGTAAGTTTAAAATTTTGTGCAAAAAATATCATGGCAGGCATCAGCCATTATTGTGTGAAAACACTCCTAGTAGGCCTACCCAAGAAGTAGAGACATCAGTGGCACATGCCACTGCTATGAAAGGGAATAAAAGTAAAGGGGGATTATTGCAAACAGCTGCAGCATTATTAATTGGGAATGATGGGGAAGCTACTGTAAGAGTGTTGTTTGATAGTGGTAGCTAGTGTAGCTTTATTAAGACCAGAATTTCCAGAAAAAGTTCTGGTTAAGGGGTTGTTACCACAAAGTCTCACTATCAAGGTCCAAGCTGTAGAGATTGAGGAACTTTGTGCTCCAGTCACTACTTGTTTAGATATAGCATGTGTCCAAGAATTGCAAGTTAAAGGAATTAATTTGGGCAATAATAAGTTTGAAGGAACAGAAGATATTAGTCTTTTGATTGGAGCTGACTATTATTGGGACTTCATCACTTGTAATATTGTCCGCATATCTCGAGGCCCGGTAGCTATTGAAAGTAAGCTAGGCTGGATGCTACATGGTAGCTATTGCAATGAAATGGAGGTTAAAGCTCTTTTTGTTAAGATTGAGGAGAACAGCCATGGTTTGGAAAGGCATTTGAAAGCGTTTTGGGAACTTGAATCTATTGGCATAAAGGACAAACAGGGAATTACAGTGAATAGTGATGTTTTAGAGCAATTTGAAAAAGGGATTGGTTTAGAGATGGTTGCTATGAAGTTGGCCTCCTTTGAAAGGATTTTCGCAAACCCAGTTCAAACCTTCAGCTAGCTAATCGGAGGTTGGAGACTTCATTGTACAGGCTAAGAAAAAATGAGGAGTTGTTAATTGAATACAATGAGGCCATCCTAAGCTATGTAAGGGAGGGCTAGTGAGCCAGGAGGCACATTATCTGCCACACCATGCAGTGGTAGGGCGAGACGAAACTCCCATCAAACTGAGGGTAGTTTTTGATGGCTCAGCCAAGGACAAAGGTGGTGTGTCCTTGAATGACTGTTTGGATGCTGGGCCAAATTTAAATGCAGATTTATTTTCCTTGTTACTGAGATTCAGGTTTGGTAGAGTAGCATTGACTGCAGATGTGAAGCAAGCCTTTTTGCGGATAAAGTTAAAACCAGAGGACAGAGATGCAGCAGAAAGTATTGAGGATTCTGGTATTAATGAGTTGTGTGCAATAGACGCAAAAGTGCTAGGCATTGTTTGGCAGCAAGGAGAGGATTTGTTTACTTTCAATGGAAAATCTTTAGTAGAGCTGGCTAAGAATGAGACAAGGTGGACAAAACGTACAGCTCTTAGTTTGGCTTCAAAGGTCTTTGATCCTCTTGGATTCCTGGCTCCATTTGTGATAAAGTAAAAAATTTGGTTTCAGAGCCTCTTGGAAATTGGACATGGTTGGGACCAAAAGTTATCTGATCATATGGTGGTAAGGTGGAAATATTGGTTCAAAGAATTGGCACATCTTGGAGACATTGAAATCCCAAGATGGTACTTTGGAGAGTTGAACAATAGTCCAGACAATTTCGAGCTGCACATCTTTTGTGATGCAAGTGAGGAAGCCTATGCAACTTGTATTTATATAAGAGGCACATTCAAAGAGGAAGTAAGTAAGTAAGTAAGTAAGTTGCAGGTTAGTTGCTGCAAAGAGCAGAGTAGCACCTTTGAAAAGGCTTTCTATTCCATGGTTGGAATTGATGGGTACAGTTATTGCTAGTCGGCTTGCAGTTACATTGCAAAAGTCTTTGGCCCTCTATGAAATTCCAAGCTATTATTGGACAGACTCAACTATAGTTTGGTACTGCATAAGAAGCCAGGCAAGGAAATGGAAACCATTTGTTGCCAATAGGGTGGAGGAAATTCAAGCACACACACATCCCAAGCAACAGAAGCATTGTCCAGGCACCCAAAACCCAGCTGACTTACCATCACGAGGAATTTCAATGAAAGATCTTGCACAGTCAAGTTTGTGGTGGAATGGGCCAGAGTGGCTAAAACTTGGAAGCAAAAACTGGCCTAATCAGCCTATTGTAGGAGAATGCCATGCTCAAGAAGCATGGGTGAGTGAAATGAGAAAATGCACTGTGAACATTTGTCAAGTTATGCAGCAGGACCCCATATTGAGGCTTGAGGACATTAGCAGTCTGAAAAGGTTAAGAGTGACAGCATGGGTATATAGATTTACCAACATATTAAGGGAGAAACAAGAAGGGAAGGAATTCTGAACAGTAAGGAGATTCAGCAAGCCAGGCAATACTTGGTGGTATATGTGCAGAAGGAAAAATTTGGTGAAGAGAGTGAATTGCTCACCAGCCATCCATTACAGGTTCTACCAACACATTCTGCTCTCAAGGGTTTGGATGTGTTTTTTGGATCAGGATTTATTGAGAGTAGGAGGTAGACTACAGTTTTCTGGGCTTCCAGAGGAGAAAAGACATCCAATTTTGCTACCTTCTGGGGGCACTTTGTGGAACTTTTGATCCTGGATACGCATCATAAGTTGTTACATGCTGGAGTTAGAGAAGTGATAATAGAGATCAGACAACAGTTTTGGATTCCCAAAATTAGACAAGTAGTAAAAAAGGTCTTGCATAAATGTGTGGTTTGCAAGCGTTGGAGTGCAAAGCCTTATTATGAAAAGGTGGCTCCACTTCCAAGAGAATGGTGTGTCTATACTGCCCCATTGGATGTAGTGGGAGTAGACTTCGCAGGTCCAGTCTATATGTATGAGCAAGGGGAGTCTAACAAAGGTTATATACAGTATGTCTTTTCACATGTGCTACCACCAGAGCAATCCATTTGGATTTGGTAAGCAACTTAAGTAGTGATGTATTTCTTTTGGCCTTTAAAAGGTTTGTGAACAGAAGGGGTTTCCCAAATAAAATCATATCGGATAATGCAAAACCCTTCAAAAAGGCTGCGAAGGAACTGCAAGAAGTTTGGTCCTTGCTAAAAGAGGAAGGATTCCAATCCTACTTTTCACACCAAGGGGTACAGTGGGAGTTTATTGTTGAGAGAGCACCATGGTGGGGAGGATTTTGGGGAAGGCTAGTGAGAAGTGTAAAGTGTCCATTAAAGAAACTTTTAGCTAATGCTCATTTGAGCAAAGAATAATTCTGCGCTGTTTTATGTGAAGTAGAAGCAATGGTGAACAGTAGGCCTATCACTTTTGTTTATAACAGTATGCAGTGATGGGCAGTATCTAGATACATGTATCGCCGATACGTATCGATCGATACTGTTGTATCGGTATCGGTATCGCTTTAGCTACTTGACAAAAGTATCGATTTATCGGTATCGCTAAGGTCAATTTTCTTAAATGTATCGAAAAAATCGATACTTCGATACATTAATAAGAATTTTTAAATATTTAAATAGATGTTATAATATGACACTACTGAGTTATATTTATGAATATACATAAATAATAATATTATTAAATAATTATTTAATAACAGTACTACTCTACTGGTCACGTCACACAGTACGGCGCAACGTTTAAACACGTTTGTACTTGTGTTATTGAGATTAATTAACCATAATATAGAAACATTGTTAGCTGTAGAGAAGAAGCTAGAGCGTTTGAATTCGGAGGCATTGCGTCATTGTCAGCCACTTCTCAATGCATTCACAGTAGGGTTCACTAAGCGGTTTGAAAAGTTTCTGTGCCTTGATGCGTCGCATGAGTGTAAAGCAGCAATACTGACATCGTCTTCAAATCCTCTGTTCAAGTTAAAGTGGATGACAATAAAGGCAAATTTAATACTAACATTGTCAAAAAGAGGGTTCAAGAAATGTTGGTTAATGCTGTTAAGAGCCTCAGCGAGCAGACCCCCCAGCAACAACTAAGTGATGCTGCATCTGACGGAAGTGCAGATGATTTCTTCTTTTATGAGTCTGCTTCCACTAATGTCTCTGCAACCCAAGATTCCACTGAGATGGAAGTTTTACAGTATCTGGGTGACGGAAGTCATTCTCTCCAATCTCTGAGGCAGTACCCAGGAATTCTACGGGTCTTCCTGAAGTATAACACACCACTACCATCCTCTGCTCCTGTAGAACGGTTGTTTAGTTTGGCTGGTCACATTCACGCTCCAAAAAGGAATAGACTGTCTGACCAGATGTTTAGCCAGCTGGTATTTTTGAAGGGTAATAGTAATTACTTTTAATTGTTAGTGTAATATTTTCAGTCATTCATGTATCCTACAAAATTAAAACATACTTTCATTAAATAAAGCAATTGTTTTTATTTACATCTATAAAACCCATTAAAATGTCGTTGATTTTACTTACAGTCGTACAAATTACTAGTATAAACAATAATATCTAATACCTACATATTAAATGAATAATTATAAAAATGTACCGGCGATACATGTATCGGCGATGCATGTATCGGTATCGGTATCGCTTTAGCGATTTTCATGTATCGATGCCCATCATTGACAGTATGCAGGATGCAGAGCCATTGACACCAAATCATTTTCTTTGTGGTAAACGATTAACATCAAGCCCCAGTGTGCCAGAAGACTTGCAGCCTATCCAGAGCACTCAAGGAGAGTTAACCAGAAGGTTCAGGTACCTTGAAGAGCTACAAGATCAGTTATGGAAGAGGTGGCAGATGGAATACTTGCCAGAACTCAATTATTACCCATCAGGCAATGTAAAGGGCTCCAATGCAAATTGCATCAAGGTGGGAGAAGTGGTAATGATTGGGGATGAAAGACCAAGGCAATGCTGGAAGCTTGGCATAATTGAAGAGTTGTTTGTCGGCAAAGACAATTTAGTTAGGTCTGCACTGGTAAAGACTTCATGAGGAAAATTAGAGAGACCTATACAAAAATTCTATGCTTTAGAAATCAGCAAAAACACGGATAGTCAAGATGAAACATTTGAGTTACAGTCTCATGGAGAAGGCTTGGCTAAACATACAGACGGTAATGACAACAATACCTCTTCGGTGGGGAGTGTTAGAAAATCTAGAAGAAGAAGAAGAAGAACCATTGTTGTCCCAAGGCGATATGATGACTAAGCTGATTGATGCAGCATTGCTGGTATATATTAAGTTAAGGTGTATATATATATCCATCTCATAATTGTAAGGTTAGTGAAAAATTAACTTAATTTAGAGGTAACATTTTTGGGCACTCTTGTGGCATCATTTTTTGGGGCGCTGCGCGTCTTTTCTACTCGTTTGTGGATGCGGTACTTACAGGGTGTGGTCTTATAGAGAGTTCTCTTGCAATTCAGTTTGGTTGTTTAGATACAAGATTGTTGCATCGTGCAATAGTCTAGGTTGTGTTGTTGTTGCAAGGTTTAGAAAGAAGACCATAAATAGTGCCCCTTTTGTTTTTTATCTTAAATTCATGCAACTGAGGCCTAAGGTAGGCCCACATCGAGTCAGCAACCCTGAGGTAGGACCTAATAGGACCTCCAAGTCCGTAAGTTTTTAATCTAGCTTAACTTGGGCTGTAGGTTGAACTGGCCCTTCAGAGCTTGGCCGTTCACGGCTCAGCTGGGATTTTGAACCCAATAAAAAAAAAAATAACAGTCACTGCCTGAACCGTCAACCTTCACCACGTATTGATCGAACTGTCGCACTTCTATTACCAGGCCAGTTTTGTCCCATTTCCTGGGGTTGGGGCCGATCTGGTTCTGGATTCTGACCCTGTCTCCGACCACGAGTTGGGGTAACCGTCTGGTGTGCTAGGATCAGTATTCAGTGGCTCTCATTTGCCTGTTCCGCAAAGCATCCTCCCTCGCCGCCAACGTCCCGAGCCAGGTATCGTGTGGCTTGTACCTGCCGGGCACGATCCGGATGAAATCTTTGATCGGACGGCCGAACACACACATAACGGGAGACAGCTTGGTATCTTTGTCAGGCATGTTGCGGTATTGTAGCATGGCTCGCTGAAAAGCGTCTGTATCGAGCTCACCGTTCGGTCCTGTGTTGTCTGTGATCAGTCGTTTTGCTGTTTTCACGCCAACTTCGGCTCTGCAGTTTGAATGTGGAAAAGCTACCGAAGCCAGACAGTGGTGTACGCCCCAGTTCTCCAGGAAGTGGCGAGTACCGTGGATGTGAACTCAGGGCCGCCGTCAGATGACAGTTCGTCGCAGATGCCATAAGTCACGAACACCCTGCGCAGGCTGTTGATGAGGCCTCTGGCGCTATCTGTGGCCTCTCCACAATCGGCCAGTTTGAGCACCTGTCGACGATCACCAGGTAGTTGTTACCTTTATAGTGGAAATAATCGGCACAGATGCACTGGAAAGGGTAGACGGGGGACACCGGAGGAATTGGAGGAGCACTGGGCTGCGAAGGTGCCATACGGTTGCAATGGTTGCAACTGTTCCTGAGGGTAGTGATAGCAGGGGTGATGCCGGGCCAGAACACGGACACCTCAGCCCTCGCGACCATCGACGATACGCCCTGGTGGGCTGCGTGGAGCGCGTTCAGTACATCCTGCCGGAGAGAGGGAGGGATCACAACACGGTTTTTGAATATGACGACGCCGTCCACCGTGTACAGGTCCTCTCGGAATTGGTAATATTCTCTGAGTGGGGGTGGGAGCTCGTGACGGAAATCAGGCATGCCTGATTCGATTATCGAGACGAGCTCTGTCATGTGTTGGTCGCTTCTCGTCGCCAATCTTACCCGGTCCCAGGTAACGGACTGCAGCGTGTTCAGAGCTGAGATCGCGGAGGCCATAACCTCGTCGTCGAGGGCTTCGTCGTTGTACGCAGCCGGTTCCTCTGTGCGTATGCCAGCTAAGAATGAGTGGCGCAGAGCAGCTGCCGACGGTACGTCATCATCAGCAACAGCATCTTGGCTACTAGCGGAGATGTCGTCTGCCAGGAGCATCTTTTCAGGATGGCGGTCGCCGGTGGGGTGGCAGGAAGTAGCGTCAGCAGCGCGATGCCTCACCAGGTACATGGATCATGCGAAATCTGTAGCGGAGAGTCTTCTCCTCAGATTTCTCAGTCGAGCATTCGGTAAGTCTTCCAGCGACCTGTCGCCAAACACCTTCAGCAGCGGTTTGTGGTCAACCGCGATGATGAGGTCATCGCAGCCGAGGACGAAGTACCTGGCCTTGTCCAGTGCGTCAGCGACTGCCAGAGCCTCCCCCTCGATCGGCGCGTAGCGTGACTCGGCGGGGTGGGTGAAGCGACTGCCAACGAGGGTGACCATCCAACCAGTGCGGCAGCAAAAGGGTTCAGCACCAGGACATTCACAGTGCTTCTGGGATAGCCAGAATCCGATCCCTGACTTCGACCAATCGGTCGCAAGACAGGTCGGCTTTGTTTTGTCAAATATACTTACACCCTCCTCGATCTCACTGATGATCACCACCTTCGACTCTTCAAACAGATTGTTGAGTTGATCATCCCATCGGAAGGGCGTGCCGGGCTTCAAGAGTTGGCGAAAAGGTATCATTCTCTTTGCCATAGCGAAAGCATACGCCACCTGGTTAATTAGCCCAAACCATGAGCGAATGTCGGTTATGTTCTTTGGTGTAGGAAAGTCACGGATGGCCTGCAGATACTTCTCGCAGGGTCGTACTCTGTCGAGTGTGATTTCGAAGCCAGCAAACTCCACAGTGTCTTGTCCAAATACAAACTTCTCAGGGTTCAGCGTGATGCCGTGTCTGCCGCAGATGTCAAGCCAGTTGACTGCTTGGAAGAAACTTTGTCTCAGGTCGTCCGACCAGAGCAGCGTATCGTCGATACACTTGGTTTTGTTTGGAACGTCGGATACTATTTCGTCGTAACGTCTCGAATAGCCATCACCAGAGGCGATATAGCCCGGGGCCGTGCGGTACCGGTACCTGCCCCACGGAGTGATGAAGGTAGTCAGGTGACGGTCTTCCTCGCGGAGGGGCACGCTGTGGTATCCGTTCCAGGCATCGAACACGGTCTTCTTCTTGCCATGGGGCACCGACCGTGCCTGGTGGAACGGTGACTGAGTATGGTGTGTCTCGCGGGTGGCATGTATGTTCAGGGGCTGGAAGTCGACCGTGCGGCGTGGCTTCCCGTTCTTCTTGGCGCACACCACCATCCGGTGACACCATGTCACCGGTTCGCCGACCGGCACTGGCTCGATTACGCCCAATTTCACGTCTTGGTCGAGTCCACGCTTGACGTCATCTTGCCAGTGAAGAGGGACGGGTACCGGGGTGTGATATGCCACCGGGTCAGCTAGAGGGTCCACCATAAGTTTCAATGGAGGGCCCTCCATCATTGGCAACGGCTGATGCGCACACGTGTTAAATGTGCTTGACTTGTAGTATTCGACCAAGTACTGCCGCAGTCTGTCGCGGTTCTTCTCAGTCGCCAGGAACGGTAGTTGTGATGGCGGCCGGGGCGGTGTTTGACGTATCGGGCAGTCGCATGGGCTGGTCTGACCGCTCTCGCTGCTGATAGCACTATCTCTCGCCGGCACCTCATCGCTCGCGGTGTCGGCTGCCGAGGTTGCCTCGAGTCGATGCGAAGACGTCTCACCGATCATCGGGAAGTTGTCGGTGATCATGCCGAGCGCGATGCATGCCTCCTTGCTGAGGAACAGCTTGTCGGAGTTGTCCGTGACATAGGTGAGTTGACGAGTTGTTACCACTTTACCGGTTTTGTCCTTTCCAGAGAGTCGCAGGATGACGGCGCCGAGTATTTTGATGCATCCGTTGTTGGCGGCGTGCATTCTCATCGTGACGGGGATAAGGTCGGCTTGTTTGAGGCCTATGCGGTGGATGACTTTGATGCCTGCCAGACAGCTCTGGCAGCCGGTGTCAGCCATCGCACCGAGTGTAGCAATCTTGGGCGCGGCCTTTAGCTCGAATCCGAATGCAGCGTAATCTTCATCGACGGCTGTCACTGTGAGGTTTATGAATGGCTGAGGTTTGGAGGCTTGCTTAATCCATGTGTCGGAAAGGCGATGATAAAGATGATGGTCAAGGGCGATGACTCTCCTGATGCGGCGTCGGCCAGTTGTGGCAATCGAGCAGAGGGCCTCGAATACAGCACCTTCTTCGCATATTGCATGTGAATTCGCTACTATCTCGACTCTTGATGGTTTGTGCTTGCTCCTACACACTGCTTCAAAGTGGTTCTCACGATTGCAGTGGCTGCATGTGTGGCCATAGGCTGGGCAGTCTTTCTTTCGGACCCTGCCTGGGGCACTTTTGCCGTGCCCTTTCCTGCCGCAATATGAGCACACCTCATGGTTGCCGACTGTCATCTCCTTCAGAGCGTCCTTCTTGTTCCGTCTGTAGGCGCTGTTAGCAGCCTCGACGCCCTGAGAGTCGAGGAGACGTGATGCTGAGCGCTTGCCGGATTCTTTGGCCTCGACGAACTGGAAGACCTGCTCTAATGTCATGTTCTGGTTCGTGTTGCCGAGTAGGTCCAGTTGAATCTCGGGGTCCTCAATGCCGCGGGTCAGGACGTCGCGCAAGATGGCCTCCGTGTAGTTCACATCCGCATCGCAGCTCGAGCATTTGGTGATGTACTTGCATACCCCTGCCTGGCCACGGAGTCGGGCGCCGAATGAACGCACGGTTTCGTCACGGTCTTGGCGCATGTTGTGCAGCGCCACTCTAGCAACCATGGTGCTCTCTTCTCTGACTGCGAGTTTCTTTATGGCTGCGAGCACCTCATTTTCACTTCTCCCTGTCAGACTACCACCGGCTGATCGTGAGGTCTTTGCGAAGGGGTTCATCGCAGCACTCCAGTAGCTGCACCACTTTGTCACGACCCGTGATTTTGGTGGCATCCACATAGTCCATCCATCGCGATGTGAAGTATGACCATTCCTCGCTCGTACCGGCTGAAGATATTGTTGGTCTCTTCACCTTCTCCACTTGGGCCGTGGCGCCGGCAGCGGACACGGAATGGACAGTGCAGTGGGCTGTGAGGAGTGCTGCTACAATAGCGTCGCTGTGTGCGGGGGTCTCATATGCGTACCCCTCAATTGGACATTTCACCACGGGCATGTTGACCTGTTGAGATTCACTATTGTTTTGTATAAAGTTCCATCATAAATAAGATTCCACTTTTTATTACGTTTATTGAACAATATCCATAACGCTAAACAATGATGGAACTCTGAAACATAAAAACAAAACATAAACACATTCGTCAGCCAGACTCTGTACTGAACGGACGCATTTCCTGAGCTCTCTGATTTTGCATTTACTTTTGTATATTGCTGAGAATTTTACTTTGGATAGTTTTTGAATTTTATATACTTGCGTTTAAATTTACATTGTTATAGTTAAGTAATTGAATATTAGTGGTTTTTAGCGATTTAGAAGTTTTCATAGCGTGCCGGCTTAATTTAACTTATACTTGTGACGGTTTAAATTTTTAACTCCGCGATGCCGTCGCAGAAAGCGTCGTGTGTTAGGTGTAGGGTTAACCGGTGGTATTCGGAATTTAAGGATTATAACGGCGGTCCAATGGCGATTACCGATAGATCAGTTTGTTTCTTTTGCGAGTTCATGGTGGAATTAGTTGACATAAAACGCAGTGTACGTGAGGTAGCGGATAGACTTGCAACGCTTGATGAGGGCAGGGTTAGGGCTACGGTTGACGGAAGCCGAACCAATACTAACGTTGAAGACGTTAGTAATTTGAAGGGTGAGGTGCGTAACTTAGTTTCTAGTTTAGGTAGCTTGTCGGGAAGGTTAGATAGAGTCGAGGAAGAGGTTAAGGTTAGTCCGAGAGTAGTAGATAGCGAGGGATTTAGTGAGGTTAAGGGTGGAGCTAGGCCGCGTACATTAGGTGATAGGAATCCCCCCCTATCGAGGTTTCGAACCCTTTCGCCCATTTGGAAAGGGATGTGAATGAGGGGGAAACTATTTTAATTGGGGACTCTTTAGTGCGCCACATGGACAAAGAGTTCGTTAAACGGAATCCAACCAATAGGAGGAGGGGTCTCCCGGGGGCCAGGGTTGACAGAGTTAGAGACGAAGTGGATAGGGTTGACGTTGCTTCCCGTCACTCAATGTTCGTGACGATGGTAGGAGGCAACGACTCGTATAGGCCAGATACGAGTGTGCCTGACCTTTTGGAGAGATATAGGGGGTTAATTAGGTCCCTGAAGGCGAGGTCAGATAGGTCTTTAGTTCTAGGTATTACCCCTAGGCACGGTTTGGGTCTTAGAATTACGTCTAAAACAATATTTTTGAATAACAAATTAGAAGAGATTTGTGCTGAGGAAAGTGTACCCTTCGTAAAGCTGTGGTCCGAATTCAATGATCCTAGCCTTTTTATAAAAGATGGGGTGCATTTTAATGAAATAGGTAATGCTAGGCTAGGTAGGTTAATAGACGAAAACGTGCGAAAGCTGTATAGGTCGAAGCCTTCTTTAAACGTTGTGGGTCCGGGAAACGCGGGCCCGACGTGATAAATAGTTTAAAAAGCGGGCCCGTGGTAAAAAATAACTTAAACGTCTTTTATTGCAACGCGCGTAGTATTAGAAATAAATTAAATGAATTTAAGGCGGTAATTTATTCCGGCAACTATGATATAGTTGCTATCACTGAAACTTGGTTAAATACCGTGACTCGGGACTTGTTGGGGGAACTTGATATACCGGGTTTTAAAATCTTTACTAATGATAGGTTACATAGATTTGGAGGCGGCGTTTTGCTGTACATTCGTAATTCCCTTAGGGCTATCGAGGTTAAGTTAGATTTTCCGGCAGCAATTAATGCGATCTGTGTTGAAGTTAGGGCGCGTAGTATTAGTTTTAATTTTGTCGTTGTTTATAGACCTCCCGTTCAACCCCTCGATATAGATACTAGATTTTACTCACTTCTTGGTAATTTTATTGACAATCGGAATAGTATAATTGTCGGAGACTTTAACTGTCCTAATGTTAATTACGAGAATTTTACGGGTAACGAAGAGGGTTTGAGACTGGTTGAGTTTATGGACGATAACTTTTTACGACAGATAGTTACCGAACCAACGCGCGGTGATAATATCTTAGATTTGGTGATGACGAACGGCGAGAATATAGTCGAAAGTTTAGAAGTAGGCGAGAGTTTAGGATGTAGCGATCATCAAATTCTTAGGTTTAAGTTATTGATAGAAAACACACAGGATAGTAACGTAATAGAAGTCCCTGATTTTCGTAGGGCTAATTTTGATAGTTTTGCTGATAGGATGAGAGTAGTGGACTGGGATAACTTATTTATGGGTAATGATACAAATTTGCGTTGGGTGGCGTTTAAAGAAAGTTTTAGGAATATTGAAAGGGAGTTTATTCCTCGTAGGCCCAAGCGCGTTAGAAATCGTGGTAGGCCGAAGTGGTGGACTAGGGAAGTAGGCGAGTTCATAAACGAGCGTAATAGAGCGTATAGACTTAACAAGCGCAATGGCCAGGTAGCTAACTTTAATAGATATATCGAGCTTAGACGTCAGGTTAAAAGATCAGTTAGGAATGCCAAGCGTAATTTAGAGATAGTTATAGCTGCGGATAGTAAACATAATCCAAAAAAGTTTTTTGAATACGTAAATAATCGTAAGCCGGTAAAGGATAACATAGGCCCTCTATTGGATGTAAATGGCGCTTTGGCTTCTGACGCTCAGGCGATGGCGGGTATTTTCAATAACTTTTTTGCGACAGTTTTTACCGTAGAGGACGTAAATAATGTCCCTGACGTTGACGATATCGTTCCATTTAGTAGCGAGACTATTTTAGATGAAATAACTGTTTACGAGGCTGAGATTGCGCATTATATCGATAGGCTAAAAGTTAGCAAGGCTCCAGGCCCTGACGCTTTTTATCCTAGACATTTGAAAGATTTGAAAGACGTTATCGTAGGCCCCTTAGCGAAGATTTTTAATCAGTCACTCGAAACGGGGATTATTCCTGAAGACTTCAAATTAGCTAACGTCACGCCTTTTTTAAAAAAGGCGACCGCGCGGTAGCTAGCAATTATAGGCCCATTAGCTTAACGTCAATTGTCGGTAAACTTTTGGAATCCGTAGTTAGGGATCGTATTATCGATCACTTAGAAAGTAGGGTTTGATTAATAGTAGTCAGCACGGGTTTCGACGCCATAGGTCTTGTTTAACAAATTTGTTAGAATTTTATAACGAAATAGTGCGCGAATACGATAGGCATAGGGCAGCTGACGTTATTTATTTAGATTTTAAAAAGGCGTTCGATACAGTTCCGCATAGGAGACTAATTGCGAAGGTTAAAGCGCACGGTATCCGCGGTCAGGTAGCTAACTGGTTAGAAGAATGGCTTCGTGCTAGGAGGCAGAGGGTCGTAGTTAATGGTAGTGAATCGGGGTGGTTAGAGGTAGGTAGTGGTGTCCCACAGGGTTCAGTGTTAGGCCCATTGTTATTCGTAATTTACATTAACGACATAGATGTAGGATTGATTAGTAACGTGTCAAAATTCGCGGACGATACTAAAATAGGCGGTAAGGTTGTTAACGAGGACGATAGAAATAGGATCCAAGACGATGTAGATAGGATTATGGAGTGGACGGATAAGTGGCAGATGCAATTTAACGTAGATAAATGTAAAGTTTTGCATATAGGTTCTCGCAACAATAATTACGTGTACACGATGGATGATAGGGATTTAGCGAGCGTTGACGAGGAAGTAGATTAGGCGTACGCGTAACTAAAGATTTAAAGGTTAGGAACCAGTGCCTGGAGTCTTGCGCAAAAGCTAATAGGATGTTAGGCTTCATAGCGCGTAATTTCGAATTTAAATCGAAGGATATTATATTGCCCCTTTACAAGTCCCTAGTCAGGCCTCATTTGGAATATGCCGTTCAATTTTGGTGCCCGTACTTGCGTGAGGATATTGATAGGTTAGAAAGGGTTCAGCGTCGTGCCACGAAACTTATTCCGGCATTGCGCAATAAGCCTTATGAAGATAGGATTAAAGTGTTAGACTTGTATTCACTCGAAACTAGGAGATTAAGGGGGGAGCTTATTGAAGTTTTCAAAATCGTTAATAACATCGATAACGTAAATTTTGACAAATTGTTCACTTTCGATAATAGTAATACTCGCAATAACGGATTCAAGTTGCGTGGCAGACGTTTCATTACTAATATCGCTAAAAACTTCTTTACGTTTAAAGTAATTGATAAATGGAATAATCTTCCCGCGTCAGTCGTTCATTCTACCAGCGTTAATGTGTTTAAGAACCGTCTTGACAGACATTTTAAAATATTAACGTTGTTTAAAATTAAAAAAGAAAGTTAACAACAGGAGCTCTGGTGGTGGTGCTCGAGGATGAGTCTGTTGACGATGAATGCCAGCTTGTGACATGCCAGCGTGTGATGCCAGCAATAAAAAAAAAAAAAAAAAAAAATTAGACTAACACGAATGTAGATGTAGCTCATAGCGTAAACTAACCCACTTTTTGTTTAACTTTACCTACTTTTTTTTTTTTCTTATCCTCCTTACTTTGCATGTCTCTAACTCTTTTCTTGCATGTTTGTAGTTTGCATGGTATGACAGTGAGTTAAGACTGTGTTTGCATGGTTTGTAAGCGTTCTTATTTTACTTCTTTTCATCTTTCACCCCTCTCCTATATTCTCCGACTATTTTTCTGACTTGTCGGCAGTGGCCGGCGGATGATGATGGTGAGACTTTTTCCCTCTTTTTCTGAATGAATGTTAACCCACGAATGATAGGTGTTGCTCCTTACTTAACCCCTTATTCTCTTCTCTTCTCTTAACCCCCTACTCTCTCCTTTCTCTCGGGCTAGCCTTAGAGTGGATCTTAGGGTCTTTGTTAGCCTTAGCTTCTGTAGATCTGTAGAACATGAAGACACTATCAATAATAAATAATGAATATTCTCTACCTGCCACTGCTATGAAAGGGAGTAAAAGTAAAGGGGGTCTATTGCAAACTGCTGCAGCATTATTAATTGGGAATGATGGAGAAGCTACTGTAAGAGTATTGTTTGATAGTGGTGGCCAGTGTAGCTTTATTAAGACCAGAATTTCCAGAAAATTGAAGTTTAAAGAACTTACAAGGGAAAATTTAAGAATTTCTGGGTTTGGGGGTTCCGTTCAAAACCGAACCAAAGTTAAGAAGGTAGAAGTTCTGGTTAAGGGGTTGTTACCACAAGGTCCCACTATCAAGGTCCAAGCTGTAGAGATTGAGGAACTTTGTGCTCCAGTCACTACTTGTTTAGATATGGCATGTGTCCAAGAATTGCAAGTTAAAGGAATTAATTTGGGCAATAATAAGTTTGAAGGAACAGAAGATATTAGTCTTTTGATTGGAGTTGACTATTATTGGGACTTCATCACTGGTAACATTGTCCGCATATCTCGAGGTCCGGTAGCTATTGAAAGTAAGCTAGGCTGGATGCTACATGGTAGTTATTGCAATGAAATGGAGGTTAAAGCTCTTTTTGTTAAGATTGAGGAGGAGAGCCATGGTTTGGAAAGGCATTTGAAAGCCTTTTGGGAACTTGAATCCATTGGCATAAAGGACAAACAGAAGAAGCAGGCAAGTACAGTGAACAGTGATGTTTTAGAGCAATTTGAAAAAGGTATTGGTTTAGAGATGGTTGCTACGAAGTTGGCCTCCTTTGGAAGGACTCTTGCAAACCCAGCTCAAACCTTCAGCTAGCTAATAGGAGGCTGGAGATTTCTTTGCACAGGCTAAGAAAAAATGAGGATTTGTTAATTGAATACAATGAGGCCATCCTAAGCTATGTAAAGGATGGCTATGCTGAAAGGGTGCAAGGTGAGCTAGTGAGCCAGGAGGCACATTATCTGCCACACCATGCAATGGTAAGGCGAGACAAAACTCCCATCAAACTGAGGGTAGTTTTTGATGGCTCAGCCAAGGACAAAGGTGGTGTGTCCTTGAATGACTGTTTGGATACTGGGCCAAATTTAAATGCAGATTTATTTTCCTTGTTGCTGAGATTCAGGTTTGGTAGAGTAGCATTGACTGCAGATGTGAAGCAAGCCTTTTTGCGGATAAAGTTAAAACCAGAAGACAGAGATGCAGTAAGGTATCTGTGGGTGGATACGAAAGACTTGTTGGAAAATGAACCGAAGGTTCAAGCATATAGAATGAAGTCAGTGTTGTTTGGCCTCAGCTCTAGTCGATTTTTATTGGCAGCTATTATGCAGTACCATTTTAAGAAATATTCTGAAGTCTATCCTAACACTAATGAACACATAAGGAAAAATTTTTATGTTGATGATTTGCTCTGTTCAGTGGATAATACAGAAATGGCTAAACAGATATTCATGGAGACTAAAGCTATAATGAGAGAGGCTGGCATGGAGCTTAGAAAATGGCAGACCAATCATTCTCAGTTACAACAGTTTATGAGTCAGTCCTGTGTAGGACCTGATGCAGCAGAAAGTATTGAGAATTCTTTTATTAATGAGTTGTGGGCAATAGACACAAAGGTGCTAGGCATTGTTTGGCAGTAAGGAGAGGATTTGTTTACCTTCAATGGGAAATCTTTAGTAGAGCTGGCTGAGAATGAGACAAGGTAGACAAAACGTACAGCTCTTAGTTTGGCTTCGAAGGTCTTTGATCCTCTTGGATTCCTGGCTCCATTTGTGATAAAGTAAAAAAATTGGTTTCAGAGCCTCTGGGAAATTGGACTTGGTTGGGACCAAGAGTTACCCGATTATATGGTGGTAAAGTTGAACGGGATATTGGGGCCTTAAGACGCGCATCACATCTGGGCAGCAGAGCCCAGCTGGCGATAGAGGTGAAAAAAGTAGTTCGCTTCATAAGGCTTTCAACCATACTTCTAGTGTCGTAACGTCATTATAATCTAAACCACGCGATAGAGGAAGGGTGAAAATAGTGACATCCATCAAAAACACATTTTCGCCTGTGGTGGCGCTTAGGTACCTTAAGACGGGCGACCCCTCGCTTAACCAAATTGATCAAACTCAAATTTTGCTTTTTTCAAATAAACTTAATTGCTTGGTTGGGGTACTGACCAACCACAAGTATGGAATACCAAATTTTCCACCCAAGTAACTAGCGCACTGAAGTCTGCAACCTTCGCCTACGAACAATAAACCAAAATTAACCAAACCGGTAAAAATGTAGGCCCAAAACAACGACAGACTAGCGGCCAAGTTTAGCAATTGGGCGACCAAACTTTCTACCCTGGGACCTTAACTCAATTATGTTCAACCTGTCCAGGCCTAACTTGGGCTACAATTTGCACAATCAGAACTTTGCCGAAAAATAGTCACTGACTCAGTCTTGGGCTAGAATCCGGTTTCGAAGGACCATGTTATTTTTTTTTATTTTATTGGGTTCAGAATCCCAGCCGAACCGTGAACGGCCAAGCTCTGAAGGGCCAGTTCAACCTACAGCCCAAGTTAAGCTAGACTAAAACTTACGGGCTTGGAGGTCCTATTAGGTCCTACCTCAGAGATGCTGACTCAATGTGGGCCTACCTTAGGCCTCAGTTGCATAAAATTAAGATAAAAAACGAAAGGGGCACTATTTATGGCCTTCTTTCTAAACTTGCAACAACACAACCTTCACCATTGCACGATGCAACAATCTTGTATCTAAACAACCAAACTGAATTGCAAGAGAGCTCTCTATAAGACGACACCCTGTAAGTGCCGCATTCAACGAACGAGTAGAAAAGACGCGCAGTGCCCCCTCCCCCATAAAAATGATGCCACAAGATCCCAAAAATGCTAGCTCTAAATTAAGTGAAATTTTCACTAACCGTATAATTATGATATGGATATATATACACCTTAACTTAATATATACAAGCAATGCTGCATCAATCAGCTTAGTCATCATATCGCCTTGGGACAACAATGGCTCTTCCTCTTCTAGATTTTCTAACACTCATACACGTAGACTGGACCCGCAAAGTCTACTCCAACTACATCAAATAGGGAAGTATAGACACCGTTCTCTTGGAAGTGGAGCCACCTTTTCTTGATAAGGCTTTGCACTCCAACGCTTGCAAACCACACATCTATGCAAGACCTTCTTCACTCCTTCTCTGATTTTGGGAATCCGAAACTGCTCTCTGATCTCTATTATCATTCCCTGCACAGCTCTTTGTGCTTGCTCTGGACAGTTCAAGGACAAGAGCACTTAGTGCATGATGTTAATCATATAGTATGTTATGACTGAAATTTATGTTTGTTGTGTTAAATATACTATTTCATGACTGAAATGTGTATATTGTATTCTAAATTTTAAGTACCAACTTGAAGACAATGCTGCGTTTGAATAAGTTTATGTATCAATTCATGCTTTGATAAAAGTGGTTAGATGATTTACTATGTGCACTCTTAATGTCAAATAGACAATAGGTGATTTGGTACCAGTTATAAATAAACTTACTTTGAACATTAAATTCCCAACTCACACCTGACTTTTTATTTTGCGTACATGAGATTTTTCATGGCACCAATCCTCATGTGAAGAAGTAAACATCAAAGTATATATTTGTGAAATAAACGACATGTCTCCCTCTGGCTTTTTCTGGAAACATGTAACAATACCAGTTCTACCTTCTCTTGATTGGTATACTGAGCCATCAGGGTATTTTCTTTCCTGAACTATGTAAAAGTGACATTAGAAATGTTTGTTTCACTTTAAAAATATATTTTTTTCCCTATGAGTCCAAACTTCTGGGACACCCTGTATTTCCCTGAGCATATAATTGTTTACATTGCCTTAGAATGTCACAGTCATCTGATTCTGAAAGACTATTGGTTAGTATGTGGCCAAGATACTTACTCTGGGTCACTTCTGACAGCACCATACATTCAGTTCAAGTTCAAGAAATTTTATATACTTGTAGGCCAGTGGTGGCGAACATTTTTCGCTGGCGGGTCATTTTTGTTACTTTTGAGTTTTAAAAAAATGAAATTGGGTCACAATAATTTATTTAATTACTATTTTTAGTAAGAAACTTGTTGTTGGATTTTAATTGCTAATGTTTTCACCCGAGGTTTATATTTAGTTGTCTTTAGTCTCTCACACATGCAGCACTCATCAGTGGCGGATTTAGGGGGGGCCGAGTAGGCCATGGCCTACGGCCCCGCGCCTGTGAGGGCCCCGCGCCCTCACACATAATTATAATGTTGGATTCCACTATAAATAATACAATTGATTAATGATTAGTGATAATTATGGTATCACTCTCTTTGCTGGCGGGAGTTTAGTTCTATTCAGGCCGCTGTGGAGTGCACATGTGAGTGTGTTTAGTGGTAAGTAATGGTAAAAGTTGTATCTCGAAAAAGTCGCCAGTCAATAAATGGGGATGGGGGAGTTTTAGTCAGCTTTATAATAACATAAATAAGTTGAAAAATGTTAAATTAATGTAATTAATTTTTTTATATGAAACGTACTTAGGCTAGGTTAGGTCAGTTTAGCTTAGATTTCATAATAAATACATTTTATACATATTTAAGGAAAAAGTCGCCACTGGTGGGGGCTGGCGACTTTTCCCATAAAGCGACTTTTTCACCCGAACAACTGTTTAGTGTCTGTATTTAATTAATTAATTAAACTGTATTAATTAATACTAAACCGAGGGTCAAGTGTAAATAGTTTGTTTTTTATGTTTTTATGTTTCAGGATAAGGCAGTGAGGCTGCACTGAGGCACAATGGAGAAATCAACAAGTCGTGATCGTGATCAAGGGAGGAAGTATAAAGCTGGCTCTGTTAAACGACAAGAAAAGGCAGACGTAAACCAAAGAGTAAAAAAACTACCAAAAATAACTCAATGGTTGACATATCCAACAGTATCTGAATCTGCAAAATCACAAACTCAAACTGAATCCGGTCAAACTGAATCTGAATCAGTACACACACCAATTACGCCTGAAACAACTGGAGAAGCCACAACTAGTACTGAACCTAGTGTAGTTAGCGCAATTGAACCTGAACACAGTGACAATGAGGAGACACAAGAGGAAGTGAAAGTTATGAATACCGGTACTGAACAAGGATTTGAAACGGATCTTGGATTATGGCCTAAAATAATTACTGAAAATGTGTGTGACTATTGGTTGAAAAAGGGAAGCGCAGAATGTCGACACTGTGATGGTGACTTCAAAGAGTCAGCTGTGAAAGAGCTAAACAGAACCCGTCATTGTACAAAGACATTATTCACTCGAACTCATTCATTATCTGGCCAAGAAATTAATCTTAAATGGCTCTGTTACTCTAAAACAACTGGTAAAGTGTATTGTTTTGCTTGCAAGCTTATGTCAAAGGTGGAAAGCTCATTCACAACTGGCTTCAATGGTTGGAAGAACGCTAGGTATGTCATAGAATCTCACAGTAGGTCAGATCAGCACAGGAAAAGTATGGTCGAAATGATATATCGAAAGACTGCGGGTGCCCGTATTGACTCTAATCTAGTACAACAATATGAAAGTGAATGCGAGTACTGGCAAGCAGTATTGAGGAGGTGTGTAGATGTTTTAAAGCTACTTTGCGAACGCGGGCTAGCCATTCGAGGTAAAGATGAAGTAATTGGATCAGTACACAATGGAAACTATCTTGGGATTCTAGAGCTGCTGAGCACATACGACAGTTTCTTGGCAGCACATATCAAGAAACACGCAAACAAAGGTAGTGGTCATACTTCCTACTTGTCCCATGTCATTTCTGAGGAAGTCATTGGAATAATGGCAGAAAAGGTTATGTCCTCAATAACAGATGAAGTAAAAACAGCAAAGTACTTCTCAATTTCTGTTGACTCCACACCTGATATTTCACACATGGATCAACTTACTTTTACAATCCCCTATGTACTGCCTACTACAGGTCCAGTTGAAAGGTTTTTGCAGTTTATTCCCATGCTAAGCCACACTGGCAGAGATATTGTTACAACTGTTCTTGATTTTCTTAAAGAGAAGAACATTCCAGTCAGTTATCGACTGCCGAGGACAGTCCTATGACAATGCCAGCAACATGTCTGGTAAATATCTGGGGACCCAACAGATAATCAAGAATGAGTGTAGTGAAGCTGAGTACATACCATGTATGGCTCATTCCTTAAACTTGGTGGCTAAGTGTGCTGCAGAAAGCTGTCCTGCTGCAGTGTCATTGTTTGCTCTGGTACAAAATATGTACTCCTTTCTTGTTGCATCTACTTATCGTTGGAGGAGACACCGTGAGGTACTAGAGACTAATAAAGATAAGAAGTTGAAAGTTGATAAAATACTTTCAGACACTCGTTGGTCAGCACGAGCAGATGCTGTAGCTGCTCTCAGTAGAGCACACAAAGAAAACATCATTGTTCTGGAAGAGTTATTCTCAGATCAGAATCAGCCAGCTGAAACAAGAGCTGAAGCAAGTGGTCTTCTCAAAGGTTTGAAAAAACTTGAAACAGTGATTCTTCTTGAAGTTTGGGATACAGTATTGGAAAGGTTTCAGAGTAGCAGTATCCAGCTGCAAAAATCTGGGCTCTCCCTCAACACAGCTGTCACACTGCTAGAGTCTCTTTTACAATTTGCTAAAGACCTGAGATCCCAGTTCGATGACTTTGAAGCAAAAGCTATGGCTAAGTGTGATCCTTGTGATGTGACGAGTAATGATGCATACTACGCCGACACGCAGCGTATTAGGAAGCGCAAGCGTCACCACGATGAACTAGACTCCGCGGAGGATGTTATGCTGACAGGGAGAGACAAGTTTAGAGTGACTGCATTCTTGCCCATCATTGACAAGCTCTGTGCTGCCCTACAACAACGCATTGCTGCTTACAGCGACCTTCGAGAGAAATTTGGGTTTTTATCAGAAATCTCAAACAAAACGAACACTGAGCTTAAAGCATCTGCTGAAAAGCTTGTGTCTTCATATCCTAAGGACTTGGAGGCTGGATTGGAGTCGGAGCTTTTGCAGTTTGCACACCTTATGAAATCCATTCCAAGAGATTCACCTGAAAGTGCTCCTTCATCAGGTGGTGCAAAGGCTGCAAAAAGTCCTGAACTAGAAATGTATGAGATAATTCACAGACATGACATGGTAGAAACATTTGCTAATGTTGAAATTGTATTACGACTCTATCTCTGCATGTTTGTCACAAACTGCACTGGGGAGCGATCATTCTCCAAGATGAAACTAGTCAAGAATTATCTAAGAAACACCATGGGGCAGGACCGTTTGTCTTCACTCACCCTGTTGAGCATTGAGCATGAGAAATTAAGGGTGCTTGATTTTACTGATGTCATCAAACAGTTTGCAAGTAAGAAGGCTAGAAAAAAATCTTTTTTGACTGAGAAATAGTTAAGTGTACCGTACAAATTGCCTGCAATAAACAAAACCCACTCATTGCATCATTTGCATGTCAGTCAAGTGGTATTCTCTTTAGTTAATGGTGTATTATTATAGTTATTTTTTGTTAATGGTGTATTATTATAGTTATTTTTTATTGTTAAGCTTCAAAAAAACAAATGTGTAATGTTCAACTATGAAATGGTCATTTGGCTAATTAATTATCAATAAATTGAATATTGTTTAAAAAGTAAATTTATTTTAACGCTTCGCTCGCCCATTGATTTGAGGGCCCCGTAAGGTCACCACTGGGGGATGGGGGTGTAAATCTTCATTTCAGTTAATTAAGCTAGCTTTGCGTAGTTTGGGGCCCCGCACTCCAACCGGCCTAGGGCCCCGCGCACCTTAAATCCGCCACTGGCACTCATATCTGTGCCAAGGCGATTCCTAGTGGTGGATTTGACGAAATTCATGGAGGAAAACAACTGTTCACATGAGTAGGATGAACCAAACATTGTTAGCAGAGCTAATGCTAACTTTTTCACTGATGCAAAAGAATTTGGTAAAGAGTTCCATTCTGCAAGCACAAATTTTTGTGGATACTTTCAAAATGTCGCTTAATATTATAAAAGCGAACAACAATGTCCACTTTGCAAATACAACAAAAAGCTTTATTATTTCGTTTAATAACACCGTATTTCACAGTCCACTCTTCATAAAATAACCTTCCAGTTCTACTACCTTCAGAACTAGTTTTTCATTTTCTTGTAGCCATTTTTTTTTATGGGTTATAATTTCCGCACTAATACTTTGGCACTCCTAAACTTAAGGACTTGAACTGCAAAACTGGGAAGGCGGATGACCGCGCGGCGCGCACCATGAGTCGGTTATCATACATACACACACGTTTTTAAACGTATACTATACGTTTAAAAACGTTTCAATGTGTATCAGCTGTTTATTTCGGTGGGAGAATAAAATAATTTTAAAACTGTAAGGCAGGAAATATTAAAAATTAGTCATATTTAAATAAGAGCTCGTGGGTCACTAAAAATTGCCTCGCGGGACAGTGGTTCACCATCACTGTTGTAGGCCTTGGTTCTCATAATCATAATATGATTTTCAGTATGATTATATTTTATGTCATTATCCTTCCCATACCTTCAAAAACTTTCAGAAGTGTGCTGAGCGCTTTTACAGATGGAGAAATAAGAACAAGATCATCTGCATACATCAGATGATTAATAGGCATTGTACCAAGATAGCAGCCTATTTTACAAGTGTTCAGTACAAAAAGTAATTGTTCAAAAAGTAAGTTTACAAGGTGTTTTGAAGAAACTGTTTTATTACAAAGCAAATAATTATTACAAGTACTTCAACAGATATAAGAGTTAGTGTATTTGAGACTAAACAGGCCATAAAATGTTTAGTGTGTAACAAATCATGTGGTATTGACAGAGCTGGGCAATAAATACATTGAATGTATTTAAATACTAAATACTAAATACATGGGAGAAATGTATTTAAATACTAAATACATTTTACGAATGTATTTAGATACTAAATACAAAATACATCAATTGTATTTAAATACATTTGTAAATACATTTTAAATACATACATACATACTTCAGATGAGTGTACAGATTCGTTGTAGCATTGCTTGCAGCAGAGACTTCGTGTTTACACAGCAAGCAGGTGCACTTTACCTTATTACCGTCTTTAGATTTAATTTTAAAGTATTTTCCATCAAACAGAGGGTGCACTAAATTGTTATCTGCAGATATATCACTGTTTGATTCACCGGATTTGCTTGTTGAAGCCATGACACGCACACGATAAAGAAATCAACCGCTTTCGACTAAGAGTGGCACACAACTGATTGAACTGACACGTTGAAACATGAACCATGCTGTACTACACTGTCGACGCGTCGTACTGTACTAGTACAGAACGTGTATTAAACCAGTAAAAGTATTTACATTTTTATATTTTGAGTATTTAAATACTCATTAAAGTATTTAAATACTATATTTAAATACATGAAAAACAATGTATTTATAAATACAGTTCTAAATACACAAATGTATTTAAATACGTATTTAAATACAAATGTATTTAAATACGTATTTAAATACAAATGTATTTAAATACGTATTTAAATACAAATGTATTTAAATACTGCCCAGCTCTGGGTATTGATGGTATTTCTGCTGAGCAGCTGAAATGCGAAACTGCGACAGTACCAAGGATGGAAAATATAACCCTTGGATTTCTATTATTTATTTGCAAAATGGACATGGTATTAGATTAAAATAATTATTTGAATATAAATAATTAACTGACAATTGTGATATATAATTAATTATGTTTACATACAATAAAATAATACAGTATACATAAAATTAGTATTAATGTGGTTTACAATTGAATTATGATGGGTAACTAATTTAAAATGAATTTATAGCTATTCCGAAATTCAAGACGGTAAAATTAACATTTATCTTGAAACTAAAATAAGAGTATTCACTACACACTCCCCCACCAGAGAGGAAGTTCAAAGAGTTCCGAACGACACAGATTTCCCCTGGACCTTTTGGTAGCTACATGTACCTCGCTTAAGGTTGATTCCAAAAACGCAGGCTTAAGACGATCGATAGAAACCTTGTCGACCTTGGAACCGCGCTGGATGAGAAATGATTTGCGCGTACGTCGGAGAACTTCATAGGGCCCGTCATATGGACATTGGAGACGCCGTTTTGGGACAGGTACACGAACGAAAACGTGGGTGCAAGACTGGAGGGCTGGGGAAACAAAGATGTTCTGTTGGCTAGTCAATCGAGGGGGAACAGGCTGAAGGGACTGCATGTGAGAGGAAAGTGTTTGAGCGAATTCCGTAGGATCACATGACTTATCCCCTGCAGTGAAGTAGCCACCTGGTAGCCGCAGTGTTGTTCCATAGACTAGTTCAGCCGCTGTAGTCTTCAGATCACTCTTAAATGCAGAGCGAATACCAAGCAACACGAGTGGAAGCTTATCCATCCAATGGGAGTCTTCGTGACACATAAGGGATGACTTCAGCTGGCGATGGAAGCGTTCGACGAGGCCGTTAGCTTGCGGATGATACGCACAGGTATGCGCATGTACTGTACCCAACAAGCTGGTAAACTTCTTCCAAAGCGAAGACTCAAATTGGCGACCTTGGTCAGTGATGACTTTGTCGGCAATCCAAATCTTGATACCCATCCATGAAGAAAGGCTCTTGCAACAGTGTCCGCTTGGATATCAGGAAGTGGGATGGCTTCAGGCCATCTGGAAAAGCGGTCGAGACAGGTGAGCAGATAACGTTGGCCTTGAATCACTGGAAGAGGGCCAACAATGTCTACATGAATTACCTCAAATCGCTGGGATGGGGGCGGAAATGCGTCAAAGGGGGACCTGGTGTGCCTTTGGACTTTGGCACGCTGGCAGGCAAGGCACGTTTTGGTCCAATGTTTGACATCCTTCCGTATCGAGGGCCAAACAAAGCGAGAGGTAACCAGGTGTTGCGAAGTACGGATACCAGGATGGGAGGGCTTATGAAGGTCCGTGAAGACTGCTTGTCTGTGACATGGAGGGACATAAGGGCGAATAGCAGCTGTTGATACGTCGCAATAGAGGGGCACAGACAATCCTGGCATACTCATTTTCTTGAGGGAAAGTGAGTGAGTGGAGTCTTCTCTGAGCAGGTCTTGTAGTTCCGTATCCTTATCTTGATCCTGTGCAATAGCATTCCACAGTGTAGAGCTGAGGGTAACAGAAGTAATCTCTATTCTTGAAAGTGCATCCGCTGGAGTGTTCAAGACACCTTTGATGTGGCGGATATCTGTGGTAAATTGCGGGATATAATCGAGTTGCCTGATGACTCTGGGAGAGTGGTTACAGCTGTTTTTATTGAAGACAGTGACCAAAGGTTTGTGGTCGGTAAAAACACAAAACTCTCGGCCTTCAAGGAAATGTTGAAAATGCTTCACGTTTAAGTAAATAGCAAGAAGTTCACGTCCGAAAGCACTATAACGCGTTTGGGCTGGCTGCAGCTTTTTCGAGTAAAACGCGATGGGTGCTTGTTGACCGTTAATGGTTTGTTCCAACACCCCCACCGATCGCAACATCTGATGCATCGACCGTCAGAGTTAGGGGGGCATCACTGATAGGAAATGACAGAGACAATGCACTATTGATAGCATTTTTGCATTGTCGAACGCCTGTAAACTATCGTTACACCATACCAATTTCGTTACCTTGCGTTTGTGTGTGATCATAGCGTGTAGAGGAGCAAGAACACTGGCACAGTTTTTAATGAACTTGTGGTAATAATTTACCAAACCTAGAAACCGACGTAACTCACGCTGATTATTTGGCATAGGGTAATTTTTATCACTTCACACTTGTCCTGAAGGGGGGTAATTCCGTGCTGCGAAATCGTGTGACCAAGAAATTCCAAGGTTGGCTGTGCAAACACACACTTAGATGCATTAATAGTAACACCGTATTGTTCTAAGCGTTGAAAGAGGAGTGAAAGATGTTCCTTATATTCCTCTTCCGTTGAGCTGGCCACAAGCAAATCATCGATGTAGGCATAAACAAAGTCTAAGCCTCTGGTGACCTCATCTATAAACCTCTGAAAGGTTTGCGCAGCATTCCGTAGCCCGAACGGCATCTTCACAAATTCGAATAACCCAAATGGTGTACAAACTGCAGTCTTGGGAATATCCGAAGGCTCTACGGGAATGTGGTGGAAAGCCTTAACGAGGTCTATTTTACTGAAGAGATAGATTTGCCGTGGAGAAGAGAAGTAAAGTCTTGGACATTTGGTACCGGATATCGGTCCGGGATGGTTGTCGAATTCAAAAACCGGTAATCCCCACATGGTCTCCAGTCTCCTGACTTCTTCTGGACCAGGTGTAGGGGAGAGGACCAACTGCTTTTGGAAGGTCTTATTATCCCAAGATCTATCATAAGCTGGAATTCCGATTTGGCAGCTTTCAGTTTGTCCGGGGCAAGACGTCTGGGTTTTGCAAACACAGGGGGACCTTTTGTTGTAATGTGATGGGTAATGGTGTGCTTAATGATATCACCCATCTGCATCGGTTGAAGAATTCCTGGATATCGCTGGAAAAGGCACTGGTACATGGAATTAGGGGAACGAGGGAAAGTGCAGAGTTCGAGGCGTCCGGAAGGGCAACCTGTTTGGCAAGAACAGAAAGCAGTGTGGCCTGGTCGCATAAGCGTCGCTTGTCAAGATCCACAGGAGTTTGAAATGCTGGAGGAAGTCAGCGCCGATTATGGGATGCTGCACTTGAGCACAGATGAAAATCCACTTGAAGGATCGGTGAAGGCCCAAGTTTAGTTCACGCGACTGAGTACCGTACGTGGGTATGCATGAACCGTTAGCAGCGTATAGAGGCGGAGATTCCGAGTGCGTATGACCAGATTTTTGAGGGAATACACTGACTGACGCTCCGGTATCGACCAAGAAATTGACACCAGAGTTCCTGTCCTTTATGAATAACAGGTTGGCAGTGCGAGTACTAGACTCCATTAGGACTCGCTGCTGGGGTTTTCCGACGAAAAATTGCAAGGGGAGATGCACTTCCTAGTCTTCTTTCCAAATTTAGAGTGGTAGAAGCAGATCTTCCCGGAACTCGAACGATGCCTCTTCGTAAATCTTGACCGAGAATGGCTTCTTTGCCGTTGATTTTGTAGCAGAGAACAAACGTGGTTGAGTTGTTGACTTAACTCTTCCACTTTCAACTCCAGTTCCGATTGTGTGTTCACGTTGTTGACCGGAGCTGTGTCAATCTCCACTACTTTGTCGGCAGTTTCTGCTAGTTTATCAACTGGAGTAGCAGGATCCATAGTGGCCAAGACACGCTGAGCTGATGGAGGAAGTTTCTGCAAGAACAACTGTCTAAAGATGTCCTTATCGAAGGTTTGTGCGCGTTCGCCTAGAGCGCACTGCATAGCCCTCAGCATTTGAGTGGGCTTACGGTCTCCAAGTTCTTCTTTTGAGATTAACTGATGTAGTTTCTCACGCTCGGAGACAGTGGTGCGGCACAGGATGGCAGACTTCAGATCGTTGTATGGGTCCTCACTCGTGGAAGTAGACACGATGACGTCACGGACTTCAGAGATGATGCTCGCTGGTAGAGAGGACAAAACATGATCGTATTTTGTCCTGCTACCGGTGATCCTTCCCAAGTTGAATTGTGATTCCACTTGGTGGAACCAAATAAATGGATCACCCGGCCAGAAGACGGGGAGCTTTACGCTCAAGTGGGAGATGGCACCAGCGTCGTCAGGCATCTTCTCCTATGCTTGCTGACGTACAAGCAAGACAAGTTACCAACGAAGGAGTGGAGGTTGAGACGAGCGCAGGCACAGAGCGCACGGGCAGGGGTGAGGGGCAGAGGGCACGAGCGACGTTACAGTCTGGTCCTAGTCGCTCGGGTGAAGGGGGTGATGGGCACGAACGACGTTACAGTCTAGTCCTAGTCGTTCGGGTAAAAGGGGGGAATCCAACTCCGGGGTCACCAATTGTTGGTTTTCGTCGTCGTCGTCGTTGGGCCTAGGCAAGCTACGGCTTGGGACCGTAGCGCATCTATCCGGTATAGATAAACCTGGATGATGTAGCCATAAGCACTGCCGCTGGTTAAGTGCCAACCAGTGATTATCTCACTAGCCGTATTGAGTCCGTTAGGCGAAACTGCGACAGTACCAAGGATGGAAAATATAACCCTTGGATTTCTATTGTTTTTTTTTTTTCTGTTTAAGGTGCTTTCAACCCTGCTTTAATGTGGTTTACAATTGAATTATGATGGGTAACTAATTTAAAATGAATTTATAGCTATTCCGAAATTCAAGACGGTAAAATTAACATTTATCTTGAAACTAAAATAAGAGTATTCACTACAAATGTTATCCGTTGTTTTGGTGCCAGTACTAAAAGATAAAAAGGGTAAAATCAAAAGTAAAGATAACTATAGGCCAATAGCCTTGGTCAGTATTATGTCTAAGGTGTTTGAATATATACTCATTAATAGACTTGGATGGTACCTGTATACTAGCGATAACCAATTTGTTTTCAAAAAGAAACACAGTACTGATATGTGTGTGTATACCTTGAAGGAAATGGTCTGTAAATACAAAACTCTAGATGCTAATGTATTTTTGTGTTTCCTGGATGCCTCTAAAGCATTTGATTGTGTTAATCATGACAAGTTACACAAGCCTGCGAATAAGAACTTTGTAAGTTATTTTCTTACTAATAACTGATTTTATATAATTCAACTACACTGATTTCGAATAAGGTGTCCATTTTTTTTCTATCACGTAAGGATTTTCTGCAAACTGGAAGGGAAAAAACAACATAAATAAATATTATTTATTTCAATTTACATTAGGTACCTATTTCGCTTTGTTATACTAAAATTACAAATGCAAACAACTTTAAAAAGAAAGAAGACTATTAACGTCAATTACATATTCATCTTTATTTGTCCTGAGTTTTCTTGCGAGATCTATGCCTTTTAGCAACGAATGTACGCGCTGTTCCTTTCCTTTTATGTAATAATTCTGGAGTATCCCATTTCAACATCCAGCAGTAATTAGCCATCATGCTGATGTCCCACCTTCCCTGATATCTCTTCTCCATTTCTTTGATGTTTTGGTGAAACCAAGCATTTATAGGCAGAAGTTTTTTCAAAACTTAATAAAAATTACTTACATATGTAATATGACATGACATTTTGTGAAAAATCTGTACGTGATGGCGAAAAATGAATATTATTTTCGGAATCAGCATGCAAAAATTACTATATATGTGATCAAATATTTCCGACAACAAAACCATCGCAGGCCTGTATTATTCATGAAATTTGTATGATAAATCGTAATGTACCTGGTTACTTGGTCCATATATTAATATTCTAGTATACTCACCAGACGATGATTGTAAGATGGGGTGGGGTTAATTCAGAGCCATTCTCTGTGACCAATGATGTCAGGCAGGGAGGGATATTATCCTCCTACTTATTCAATGTTTATATGGATAATCTATCTGTTGTGCTGAACACCTGTAAAGTAGGCTGCTATATTGGTACAATGATTGTTAATCATCTGATGTATGCAGAGGACCTAGTTCTTATTTCTCCATTTGTAAAAGGACTCAGCACACTTTTGAAGGTGTGTGAAAGGTATGGGAAGGATAACGACATAAAATATAATCCTGATAAAGGTCAGGTTATGATTATGAGGACGAAGGCCTACAAGTATATAAAATTTCCTGAATTTCAATTGAATGGTATGGTGCTGTCAGAAGTAACCCAGACTAAGTATTTTGGCCACACACTAACGGATAGTCTTTCAGATGACTGTGATATTCTAACTCAATGTAGACAATTATATGCTCAGGGAAATACTTTGGTTAGAAAATTTCATATAGTATGTACATTAGATGTTAAGTTGATTTTGTTTAAAACTTTTTGTACTCCAATGTATACAGCTCATTTGTGGCGGAACTACAGGATGTATAATTTGAGGAAATTATATGTTGCATATAATAATATTTTTAGGAGTTTATTAAGGACTCCAAGATTTGTAAATGGTGCTCCTTCTAGTGTCAGTATGCTGTTTGTAGTCAATAAGGTGCCTAACTGTGCCAGTGTCATTCGCAATTTTGTATTTAGATATATCACTAGGCTTGGTGATTCAGTCAATAAGATAATAGAAGCCATGGTTAGTGGACTGGTCTCCGATATATTTTATAAATTTCAAATCTGGAAGCATTGGCATAGGCAGTTGTATGTTCATTATACACAGTGATTCACTGGCCTACTTAGTCAGTGCTCCAGACAACTATCTCTTAATCTTCTATGGATCTCTTGTATAATGTTTGTATCTGTTGAGTCTGAAATAGTGTTTGTTTATTTGTTGTTTGTACTACCCTGAGAACACCATTACATTCACAGAATCTCAAAAGAGGTGTGCTGAGAAGCTCGGCACAGAGCTTGATAAAGACCTTAAATGCCATAATACAGTAAGTTTTCCTTAGAGGTTTTCATTCACGTTTATATTATTTAGTCGCTTAAAACATGTTCATTTAATTAAAACGGAAATGTATTTAGGCGATTTCATAATATATATATATATATATAATTATATATATATATATATATAATATATTATATAAATAACCAATTTATAGTGGCCAGTTTGTAGCCATGTTTGATACGTAAATCGGTACTATAAGGAATGATGCTAATTACTGTTATTTAATAATGATTATTAAGTGAATGTTATTAATGAATGCTTTGGCCGAGGTCACCAGATATTTCAGATCAAAGTAATGTTATTAATTAAGTTATTAATTAGGTTGATTGATTGAGTTTTCTTCTTTTATTTAACACAAAATAAATTGATTCGAATGATTTATGAATGCGACAGAATTGATGATTGTTTACATTAGAAATACTGTAATGTGCACACTTGAATTAATGGTTACAATATGACAATTAATAAAGCGCGGCAGATTGATAGATTCTTTATATGAAGTTAATTGAGTGATACTAAAAGGGCCAATGAACCCTTGCATGAATGCTTACATGATGGTAACGCGTGGATCACTGAATGGTTTTCTGAGAGCTGAAGGTGGAGGCGTCGCCTGTCCTGAGGTTCCCGCGCTATGACGTCATCTTTGTCGAGTTTGTCTATCTTGAAGTCAGACGACTAATACTGTAGAAGAAGCCTCAAAATTGAACAAGGTGCCGTTACATCGAAGAAATGAAAGTTTTGCCTTAAAAGTAGGTCAGTATGATGAAATGTTTGATATATCTTCTTGTGAATGCTATGATAAGGGAATTGATAGGAAATCTTGCAGGTGTAAGGATAAAATACCAATGTCAGAATGGGAGTCTTTTGTGGGTCAAAACAAAGAAAAAATCAGTTAGGACCAATTGATCACATAGCTAATTCAACAAAGAAGAGATCTTTAGCAAGAGCCCAAGAAGCACAAAACCAACTAAAAGCACAAGAAGAAATGACTCGATGTGGGCCTACCTTAGACCTCAGTTGCATAAAATTAAGATAAAAAACAAAAGGGGCGCTATTTATGGTCTTCTTTCTAAACCTTGCAACAACAACACAACCTGCACCATTGCACGATGCAACAATCTTGTATCTAAACAACCAAACTGAATTGCAAGAGAGCTCTCTATAAGACCACGCCCTGTAAGTACCGCATTCAACAAACGAGTAGGCAGGACGCGCAGTGCCCCCAAAAAATGATGCCACAAGTGCCCAAACAATGATGCCACAAGAGCCCAAAAATGCTAGCTCTAAATTAAGTGAATTTTTCACTAACCTTACAATTATGAAATGGATAATTGGATATATATAAAGGGTTCCAAAAAACCTTAGCCCCCCCCCCCCCCCCCCTTTGCAGCTTACATGTTTACTTATATCGAAATAGTTTTTAGTGATTATAAAAATATATAAAATTCTTTATTTATTGCAGGTATTAAAATTACTCTAGCTGATAAAGTGATAATATAATGGCTTCTCAATTAATTGGTGATTCGGAGAGGCAACGTGTGATAGATTGCATACGAGCAATAACATTTCAGGAAGCTCGTAATACTGGAGCCACCTTTATAACACGTTCATGGGTTGCCAAAAAGTTGCGAGGAAGTGAAGACTTCGTCAAAAGAAATTGGAATAAAACTTTGGATGAATGTGGAATGGATACAACCAAATCTGGGCGCCCAAATTTGCCACTCTCTCAGGAAACAAAGGACATCATTCAAAGCGGTACGCGTAAGCGGAAAAACAGCTGTGCTAAACTTTCTAGAGAGATCGAAGTGTTGAGAGGAAAGATCGTTAGTGGTGAGATCATTCGACTGTACCGTCATAGGCAAGGTTTAAAGCCTTGGCATGAACTTCCAAAGCCAAGGAAAACTCAACTTAACATCGATGACAGAATGTGGTTTACCCATTATCTTGAAGATTGGGATGTGGATGATTTCATGCATTTAGCTGTCTGTCTCGGATGAATTTTTTGTTTACGTAACACGTCGGCCTAACTACCAAAATGATCGAGTGTGGGCCACAACACCAGATGAAATCGATGACAATGAACATTATCGCGAATTATTAAAAAGTCCAGACTGTGTTGGTGTGTTTGTTTTGTTCACTGCAAAGAAGCTCATGTGGGTGCTGAAGCCAACTGGTCAGAGTTGGGATAGACAGTATTTTCGTGATATTATTCTATCCCAGCATGTCATTCCTTTTCTATGTAACCCAAACAATGTTATGGATGTCGATCAGGTCACACTTCTGTACGATAAGGCCCCCTGCTTTAAGGCATTAGCCACTCAACAGTTGTTGCGGAACCATGAGATCGATTTCTTTGGAAATGAAGAATGGCCAGGAAATTCTCCTGACCTGAACGTCTGTGAACACATTGGATGTTATAAAGGACAAGGTTGAATGTCGCTTGTTTCAAGAACCTGCAGCAAATCGATTTTCGAAGGATACAATGACGCAACACATTGAAACTGTTTTAGCAAATTTGCGTAACGATCAAGATCTATTCACGTCACTTTTGGCAAGCTACCCAAAGCGAATTCAGGCTGTCTTAGAAGCCAATGGCGGGAACACCAAGTTTTAATTGTTTCTCATTAAATGCAAGATTAAATTCTCTTTTGTAAGGTATGTTTAGTTTTACTGTACCTCTAATGGTTTAGGGCCCAGGGGTTCCCAAACTTTTACCACCAAGGACCCCTAAATATTAATTCCGTACGGACATAGACAGGACACAGTGTGAAATGGAAATTTATTTTAATATAGTTAATGTTACTATTTTTCCAAAAGCTTAGAGACCCCCTGGAAGCTTCCTACAGACCCCTGGGGGTCTGTACAGACCACTTTGGGAATCCCTGGTTTAGGCCATGGGCGGGGGGGCTAAGGTTTGTTGGAGCCCCGTACACCTTAACTTAATATATACAAGCAATGCTGCATCAATCAGCTTAGTCATCATATCGCCTTGGGACAACAATGGCTCTTCCAGGGCCGTTTCTAGCCATTAGGGGGCCCACCCCTCCATCCACGAACTCACGCCTTACTACATCACCTCAGCACACACATACAAAAAATGGCTGTGTTAATAAAAAACAATTATGAAACAATTTTAATGAAACATTTATGTCCAAAACAACAAATATGTACTTTCAGAAGACAAGCAGAAAAAATACTCATGAAATTCCTGAAAATTAGCTTATACATTATTTAGAATAAATGACAGAATTATGTATAAAAAAATAATGCAATTATCAACTACCAAACAATTACTAACTCTACGATACAATCGTGTAATAGCTAATAGTTATACAGAACAGTTTGGTTTGTATCTTCAAAATTTTTGCCTCCTAGATTTTTTCTGGGCGAAATCATCAATAACATCATCATATGAAATCTCCCCGCCAGTGTCCTGGTTGATGCTTATGATGCCAAGGCCACTGAGGCGATCCTGCCCCATTGATGATCTGAGGTAGTTCTTGATTAGTTTCATCTTAGAAAAGCTCCTCTCGGCTGACGCTACCGTCACAGGTAGAGTGCAGGCAATTCTTAGTGGAACCCAGAGATTGGGGTATAGTTCCTCCAGTTGCTTCTGATGAATGAAGGAGAGAAGCTCCAATGCAGTCATGTTGTGTGAAGGTAAAGTCGGCAAGTTCTTAATTTCGAGGGCCAGTTCTCTTCCATCAATGTCAGAGCTCAGTATCTTAGAGAGCTTTTCACACTTGCAGGACAAGTCTTCCTTGTTCATTGTGGTGAAGTTTAAGAGAACCCCAAATATGTCCCTCACATCATCTAATGTTTTGAATCTCTCATTTGACCCGATGGCACAATCCACCACCACATTGAAAAGTTTGACTCCCAGCCTCTTTAAGGCTTCTACAATTGGTTCGTCAGGAGCTTCGTAAGCAAAATGCTGTTTTGTGGATCTGAGCCTCTTCTCCTTCAGCACAGCCTCCACATTCATTTCCTTATACAGGGTGTCCCAAAAGTCCCTATCTATTTTGTTGAAATAGGCTGAATTTCAAATAAATGTCACACTGACCTGAATACAGATGTATTTCTATACAAATTTCAAGTATTACACCATTAAAATCTTTAATTAGTAGTTTCCACATGTGCTCCATCTGTATCTCAGCAAATCTCAAAGCGGTGAGCTGCATTGCGGAACACATTTCCGAGCATTTCAGGGGTTATTTTCTCAACTGCTTGCCTAATGCGATCTCGCAGATCTGGTAAATCTCGAATATTTCTGCGATAGACCTCTGATTTAATGAAACCCCAAGCAAAGAGATCCAATGGGGTCAAATCCGGAGATCGCGCTGGCCAGGGCCTATTTCCCCCACGTCCAATCCAACGATTTGGAAAACGCTCGTTTAGGTATGTCTGAACAAATCTGGTATAATGACATGGTGCCTAATCCTGCTGAAAGACTACATTGTCGAGAATGCCATCTTCAAGAAGTGGAAGTTCTAAAATTAATTAAAAATTTAAAAATTTAAAAATAATTAAAATAGATATCTAATGCATGTATTTGTCTAGAAATGCGCATGCAATCATGTCATTAAAACATTCATTGGAAATTCAGCCTATTTCAACAAAATAGATAGGGACTTTTGGGACACCCTGTATATGTCCCTAGCTACGACTTGTGCTGCAACAAAACCTGTGTTTCTGTAGCTGGTGAGTGAGTCTTTTGTTTTTGTGAGGAGGTTGACTGCCACATCAAACTGCATTGTCGGAGACTGCAGAAGTTTGCTCACATGGTTAACTGCATGAAGAATGTCATACCATACTACTGTGCAAATCTGAAAGCGATAAGACCCTACCTCCTCTGCAAGTGCTTGTGCTTCAGTCCTGGCTATGGCATCTGTGGCATTGTTTCTGACTTCCAAAAGGGCCTCTCTGATGTTGTGGCTCTGGTATCGCACAGCTTCAATGCTCTTAAGCCGGCTCTCCCACCTGGTTTCACTCCAAGACTTGAGTGCAGTGGCGGTCCTAGCTTACATGACGCCCTGGGCGAACCTCACCTTCAGCGCCCCCCCCCCCTGTTCGCCAACACACACACATTCGAATCCCCCCAAAATAAAGGACAGACATAACTCTTTCACAAAATAACTTTTTATTGGACTAATTGTTGGAACTTCAGAACCAAAACAAAGACTCAAATTTCTGAATTTTACAAATCCTTCATCACGTAAATAGAATAACTCACTTAAGAGAATGTAATTATGATACTATGAACAGGAAAAATACAAATTAAATTGCACAACTGCCATAAATAAACTAGAGAATCAAATTTCTAAATTGTACAAATGCTCTATCACATAAATAGAATAAGACACTTAAGAGAGGGTAATTATTATGCTACACTTTGAACAAGAAACAAAATAAATTGCACCACAGCACAACTGCCATCTAAAGCCTGACTCTTCTTACCTTCCTTGATGCAAAGTCATTGATCTTTTATTATTTATTTTATTTTTTATTTTTATTTATTTCTTTATTTATTTATTCTTATTTTTATTTTTATTTTTTTTGCAGGCGCTCATGCCGCCCCTCCACAAATGCCGCCCTGTGCGGCTGCCCATATTGCCCATATGAGGAACCGCCACTGCTTGAGTGTTATGTTCACGTGCTTCTTTAGGATTGTCCATCTCTGTGTAGCTGCTGCAAAAAGGTTGTACAATTTTCGTACTTTACCAAAGAAGCTGATGGCATCTGTGGAAGCTTTAGCTGCATCAGCCACTATAAGATTCAGAGTGTGAGCCCTACATGGAACATAGAGTGCACGACAGTTCTTCTCTAATAACCTTGCCTGAACACCTTTGTTCTTGCCCTTCATGTTCGCTCCGTTGTCATATGACTCCTCTGCAGTCATCAAAGTGAATATTCAGTTCATCTAGTCTCTTCAGAATCAGAACTGATAAACCCAGGCCTGTACTTTCTGAAGCCTCAAGAAAGCCCAAGAAGTATTCTTTTATTTCTGGTACTTCACCCATTTTAACAGTTCTGATAATAATCGACATCTGTTCTTGGTGGCTTATGTCTAGAGTGCAGTCTAAAATGAGTGAGTAATATTTAGCTTCTTTTATTTCTACAACAATGGCATCCAAGATCTTCCCACTAATGGACCCAATGAGCTCATTTTGAATGATGTTTCCTAGGTAAATTGAATGACTATATTGGCCACTTTCGACTCTGCTGATGTGTTGCTTCATCACTGGATCAAATTTGGCAAGCAGCTCAACCTCCTTCAAGAAGTTATCATTGTCTCGATTGTACAATGTAGAGGAAGACCCCCTGAAAGCAAGGTTTCTCTCTACCAGTGATTGGAATATACTTACAAGACGTGTGAGAACATCTCGCCAGCGTCTTCGCTCTACCTCCATTAATGACATTTCAGTTTGGTCAATGGTCCTCCCAGTTTTTAGCCGCAGTTCCAGATCCTTCCATGTTGCCATGTTATCTACATGTTCTGAACTATTTTCATGGCTTTTCAGAAGCGAACCAACGTTTATCCAGTCTGAAAGTCCATCCGTAATTAGTTTGTACGACTTCCTTGAAAACAACTTGCAGCAGAAGCAATAAAGAGCATCATTCCTTCTAGAGTACATCAGCCAGCTTCGCTTTATTTTTTCCCCATTAATTAATGTTCTGTACATGTAATGGTGATGAACGCTTCTACCGTCCTCTCTTTTAGGGAATGTGAAATCTGGACTGATTTGAAATGGTCCTCGAGACACCAGATCTGTCTTCAAAGCATCTGACAGGACAACTGGCCAGTCATACGGATCAAGCGGTGGAGCAGATCTTGGTTCTTGTTGCTCAGTAGAAATGCCTGTGTGTGGTGTTTGAAGTTGAACAGAAGATGGGCCACTTGTTGGTTCATCAGGCTCTACTTCCACTGGTGTTTGAGGTTGCATAGAGAATGGGGTTGCTGTTGGCTCATGATGCTCATCAGGCTTTGCTGAGGATGGCTTTTCCAAATATTTCAGTAGTGCTCCTGAGAAGAACATAACATTACATATTCTGTTAATTTTTGCTAAAATACTTTCTTATCTTGTTTGATAATTAATCCGTGTGAACAGAATTTGAGGTGATGTGATCCATTAAATTTCACATTTCGAACTATTATAAGTATTACAGAGACTAGCTTACTCTACACGATTCCTGAGCACTTGCCTAGCTTGATGGTCTACCTAACCTAGTTGCCTGAACTGTAATCATAAGAATATACAAGTGGCACATCTCACCTGTGCTACTGGAAAGCTTCTCCTCCTCTATTTTCTTCTTTTTCCGTTTTTCAGCTCCTGATGGATAATGTCGTTTCATTTTCCAAGAAGCACGGTCATATCTAATTAACCACAACTAATCTGCTAAATAATAATAATCATGATAATAATGATGATGATAATAATAATAATTTTAATAATAATAATAATAATTGTAACGTTAATCAAATACATTCAGATAATCAGACCATTTAGGTTTTAATCAACAAAATTCGCATTATCTGAAAAAGATGAGAAAAGAATTAATAAACTTGAAAACATAAAGAAAATAATCCTAGGTTTTAAAGTGTTACAAAATCTCTTAATAATTAGTAAATTAGTGAAATAATGTTTTACAATACTAGAAAAATTAAGCATTTAGGAAAGTATAAGCATATGGTAAGAATAAAGTTAAATAATATACAGGGTGTCCCATAAGTCCGGCATCATAGGAGAAATTCATATTTTTCTCTTTCTACAAACCATAATTTATGCTCGGGATGCCAATTTCCCGTCCACCATTCTGTTCAGTGACGAGGCTGTTTTTTATGGAAATGGTGAGGTAAATCGACAGAACACCCACTACTGGTCTCAAAACAACCCTCACTGCTATACCTCTTCAAAGGAACAAGGTGCAGCTCGGATGATGGTATGGTGTGGCATTTGGAAAGATCACATCATAGGCCCCCTCTTTTTCGATGAACATGTCACTGGAGGCACCTACCTACCCTACGTATGCTCAAGGAAGAAGCATTTCCCAGTGTCTTGAACGAAGAAGGAAATTTCCCAACATGGTTCCAGCAAGATGGCGCTCCTGCACATTACAGCACCCAAGTAAGGGAATACCTGTACCAACAATTCCCTGGTCATTGGATAGGACGTCGAGGGCCTGTGGAATGGCCAGCTACTGTAGAAGCCCGGATCTCACGCCACTAGATTTTTATCTCTGGGGCCACTTGAAAGCGCTGGTATACGCAGAGTAAATTAGGAGTGTTGAACATTTGCGGCAGCGCATTATTGGGGCATGTAACACCATTACTCCTGACATCATTCATCGTGTGCTTGCTGACTGGGTATCACGTCTGAATTTGTGTATTGAAAACAATGGAGGACATATTGAGCACGTTCTGTAAATAAAAGCTTTTGTTTTGCCTTTTTTAATTATTTTTCCTATGATGCCGGACTTATGGGACACCCTGTAGAAATAAGATCTCGCAATAGTTATTTACACATAACGACCAAAACGTTTCGTTTGTCTCCGTTTTATCACATTTGTCTCATACAAAAACTTTAATTAATACGACGTTAATTGAAACATGATTTATTTAATAAAAGAAATATTCAAGCTGTATATATTTACAAACACGTGTAATAAATAAGTTAACAACAGACACATCAATGATTATATTCAAGATATATATATTTAAAAACATGTGTAATAAATAAGTTAACAAATGAAATTATGTTAACACAGAAATTCAATTGTTAACTTATTTATCACACGTTTGTAAATACATGTGTCTTGAATATAATCTTCCAATTGATTAACTATATAAATATATTGTGGTATTTTATATGGTTTGTGAGCACGAGTGATTCATTAGTTTATTATATATACAAGTACAGATGGGCGGGGGGATTTGGGGGAATGAGGAGCGTGTTTCGAATTGTTTCGTAAATTTTCATTTCGTTTCGTTATTCGTGACTTAAATATTTATAATAAAAATTAAGTGTGTAAAAATTATTTATTTAATAAACAGAATTTAACTGGATTCATCGATTAACTACCGTCATATAAATATATATTGTGGTACACTATTTAAATGGATGATTAATATATGGTTTTTGCTATCTGGAATACATGGCGCTATCTGGCAACTGAATACATGGCGCTATCTGGCAACTCAGCCAGAATAGAGGTTTATAAAGGACCGAGAGACGACTGACGGAGTCATTACAAGCTCGGCTCCCAGCCGAGCAAGGACCTCTGGTCCTTCTCTTTCTGGCCCTTTGGGAAAACCCCTTAGAGGCCTCTTAGGTTAGGTAAACGAAAATAGCTTGGGGAGAACTCCGCCTCCAAGTTGCATGCCTTGCAATCAAAGGCAACTACTCTCTCTCTCCCCTTCAGGTGTACCCCTCCCCCCTTGGCTCAGCCAACTGACTGATTCAGCCAACTGGCTGATTAGGAGCCAAAAAAACAACGCCTACTCGGCTGAAGTCTTAATATGCACTTGGCTCCTGCCAGGTGAACACCTCTCCTCCTTTCTCTCCTTTCTGGCCCTTTGGGGGGAATAGCTTGGGGGAGAACTCCGCCTCCAAGTTGCACGCCCCTTGCAACCCCGGTTGGCAACAAAGGGCCATTTGGGGGTATAATAATAACTTCAGCTCTATTCCTATTCTTGCCCACTGAGCTATGACCTGGGAGCCTGTCTAGGGGCCCCCTAGTAGCAGCGGGGCCCTAAGCGGCCGCTCAGTCTGCTTATGCCAGGAAACGGCCCTGGCCGCTCTTCCTCTTCTAGATTTTCTAACACTCCCCACCGAAGAGGCATTGTTGTCATTACCTTCTGCAAATTTAACCAAGCCTTCTCCATGAGACTGTAACTCAAATGTTTCATCTTGACTATCCGTGTTTTTGCTGATTTCTAAAGCATAGAGTTTTTGTGTAGGTCTCTTTAATTTTCCTCCTGAAGTCTTTACCAGTACAGACCTAACTAAATTGTCTTTGCCAACAAACAACTCTTCAATTATGCCAAGCTTCCAGCATTGCCTTGGTCTTTCATCCCCAATCATTACCACTTCTCCCACCTTGATACAATTTGCATTGGAGCCCTTTACATTGCCTGATGGGTAATAATCGAGTTCTGGCAAGTATTCTATCTGCCACCTCTTCCATAACCGATCTTGTAGCTCTTCAAGGTACTTGAGCCTTCTGATTAACTCTTCTTGAGTGCTCTGGATAGGCTGTAAGTCTTCTGGCAAACTGGGGCTTGATGTTAATCGTTTACCACAAAGAAAATGATTTGGTGTCAATGGCTCTGCATCCTGCATACTGTTATAAACAAAGGTGATAGGCCTACTGTTCACCATTGCTTCTACTTCACACAAAACAGTGCAGAATTCTTCTTTGCTCAAATGAGCATTGACTAAAAGTTTCTTTAATGGACACTTTACACTTCTCACTAGCCTTTCCCAAAATCCTCCCCCACCATGGTTCTCTCTCAACAATAAACTCCCACTGTACTCCATGGTGTGAAAAAGTAGGAATCCCTCCTCTTTTAGCAAGGACCAAACTTCTTGGAGTTCCTTTGCAGCCCTTTTGAAGGTTTTTGCATTATCCGATATGATTTTATTTGGGAAACCCCTTCTGTTCACAAACCTTTTAAAGGCCAAAAGAAATACATCACTACTTAAGTTGCTTACGAACTCCAAATGGATTGCTCTGGTGGTAGCACATGTGAAAAGACATATATAACCTTTGTTAGACTCCCCTTGCTCATACACATAGACTGAACCTGAGAAGTCTACTCCCACTACATCAAATGGGGCAGTATAGACACACCGTTCTCTTGGAAGTGGAGCCACCTTTTCATAATAAGGCTTTGCACTCCAACGCTTGCAAACCACACATTTATGCAAGACCTTTTTCACTACTTGTCTAATTTTGGGAATCCAAAACTGTTGTCTGATCTCTATTATCACTTCTCTAACTCCAGCATGTAACAGCTTATGATGAGTATCCAGGATCAAAAGGTCCACAAAGTGCCCCCAGAAGGTAGCAAAATTGGATGTCTTTTCTCCTCTGAAGGCCCAGAAAACTGTAGTCTACCTCCTACTTTCAATAAGTCCTGATCCAAAAACACATTCAAACCCTTGAGAGCAGAATATGTTGGCAGAACCTGTAATGGACTGCTGGTGAGCAATTTCCTCTCTTCACCAAATTTTTCCTTCTGCACATATACCACCCAGTATTGCCTGGCTTGCTGAATCTCCTTACTGTTCAGAATTTCTTCCCGTCTTGTTTCTCCCTTAATATTGTTTGTTAATCTATATACCCATGCTGTCACTCTTAACAACCTTTTCAGACTGCTAATGTCCTCAAGCCTCAATATGGGGTCTTGCCGCATAACTTGACAACTGTTCACAGTGCATTTTCTCACCTCACTCACCCATGCTTCTTCAGCCTGGCATTCTCCTACAATAGGCTGATTAGAAGGCCAGTTTTCACTTCCAAGTTTTAGCCACTCTGGCCCATTCCACCACAAACATGACTGTGCAAGATTTTTCACTGAAATTCCTCGTGTTGGTAAATCAGCTGGGTTTTGGGTGCCTGGACAATGCTTCCATTGCTTGGGATCTGTGTGTGTGCTTGAATTTCCTCCACCCTATTCTTAAATTCCATTAAATTCAATGCATTATTTTTGTATATAAAGCTGATTAAAGAAAATAAATGAAAATTTGTTGTAAAAAGGCATGTTTTTATTGCAAGATTGCTTCAAAAATATATTTCCCTTCACTTTTATTATCTTAGGCCTAATCTAATCTAATCTAGGCAGTAGACCTAAATCCTAATTAATCTTTTGTTAACCAAATTCACAATATTTAATAGCATGCAATTTCTAAATAGTTACTTTACTTATAACTTTTATAAGTATCAATCAGCAGGATAAAGGGCAGAAGGATCTACCGTAATTGTCGTCCTTGCGGAAAAATTGCATCGTTTTATAATAAATAATCTAGGTATTTTTATTCACTTTTAATGAAAATTGTATTGTTTTTAAAAATCAATTTCATATTAAAAATGAAAAGGTTATGATATGTTGTTTAATAAATCATTTATTAATTTAATGAAATTCATGCCAGTACTACAGTAAAACCCAAAATCCATCGTTTGACACACTGGTGTACTGATGGGCCTAGCCTAGTAGGGGACGTGGACGTTTTTACCAACTTTACGAGTAATGTCATACAGTATTTTTTGGAGTAATGTCACACTGCTTTGGATTCCAACTTACCATAATTATCAGTGAGAAATCACTAGTTAGCTTAGGTTAACGTAAAATAAACAAACAGTAAACAATACACCCACATACCCGAGAGACGCAATCAACAGTGAACAGCTGCAGTCAGTGTTACCACTAGAGACGCCCTCCCTGATTGACAAAATAATAGTAACGGTATGTTAAGTTTATTATTCTAATAAAAAAATCATAGATCAAAGTAATTCCAGTTTTGAAAATCTGTTGAAGTAGCAGTAACTAAATAAAAATATAACTAATTAATTCAAATTTATGTCGAATCAATATAATTATGAATTTTGACTAAAAGGGCACTTTTGATATGAATAAGAAAAAGGGCAGGGGCTCAAGCACCCCAAGCCCCCCCCTGTGCACGGGCCTGACTACACCCATCAATTCCAACCTTGGAATAGAAAGCCTTTTCAAAGGTGCTACTCCGCTCTTTGCAGAACTAACCTGCAACTTACTTCCTCTTTGAATGTGCCTAGAGCAAGCAAAATTGAACCAAGGCTTTTTTTGCATTAGTAGTAGGAATAGCAATAGCATATAGAATGTACGCCTTCATGCTTGAGAGAATTACCTCCGTGATGCACTCAGTACACGCGGTCATTTAGGATAGAAAAGTTGTTAGTTAGTTCACCAGGGATGTCAGTGAAATGGGAAGAAAGCAGAAAGGTAGTGGTAAACATTGAAATCTCCTAAAATGGAAATTTCAGCAAAGGGAGAGCGGGAAATGTATTCCACTTTGGAAGTGAGGTAGTCAAAGAATTTTGGATAGTCAGTGGAATTAGGGGAAAGGTAAACAGCGCAGATGTATTTAGTTTGAGATTGGCATGTAAGCCGTAGCCAGAGGGTATAGAATTCGGAAGATTTGAGTTTGTGAATACGAGAACAAGTTAGGCCATTGCGTACATAAAGGATTTAGATGACAGCTGACTCTGACTTTGGATGACTCTCCTCTTCCGTTACCGAAGCAACAAGGATTTCTCTGCATCAATCAGGGATAGTACAAAGATCAGAAGTCAGGTGCACCATAGCTGTCCTAAGCGAATCATGGATTGATACCTAACATAAGAAATATGCGATCTAAAGATTACTTCTTTACTTTTATAACCAATATCCCTCTTGAACCTTAAACTACGGTCAGAGCTGGGCAGTATTTAAATACATTTGTATTTAAATACGTATTTAAATACATTTGTGTATTTAGAACTGTATTTATAAATACATTGTTTTTCATGTATTTAAATATAGTATTTAAATACTTTAATGAGTATTTAAATACAATGTATTTAAATACTCAAAATATAAAAATGTAAATACTTTTACTGGTTTAATACACGTTCTGTACTAGCACAGTACGACGCGTCGACAGTGTAGTACAGCATGGTTCATGTTTCAACGTGTCAGTTCAATCAGTTGTGTGCCACTCTTAGTCAAAAGCGGTTGATTTCTTTATCGTGTGCGTGTCATGGCTTCAACAAGCAAATCTGTATGTATTTAAAATGTATTTACAAATGTATTTAAATACAATTGATGTATTTTGTATTTAGTATCTAAATACATTCGTAAAATGTATTTAGTATTTAGTATTTAAATACATTTCTCCCATGTATTTAGTATTTAGTATTTAAATACATTCAATGTATTTATTGCCCAGCTCTGACTACGGTCAACATCCTCTGATGTTACTTAGAGAACTACGGCAAACATCTATTGATGTTTTATCCTTTTGCCCCAACATTGGTCGACATAAATGGATGTTGACTCGATAAAACAATAATTGGTAACACTTTCACTATAGCAGTCAAAAAGAAAGTGTTCCCAGGGGCAAGGCAAAGTGCGCAGTTATCTTCAATCATGGTGAGTGGAGGTCCATCAATGTCAACTGGTGTTGCTACCAGTGCAAGTAAAAAACGCAACTTATCCTTGGGAGAAATGCAATTACCATCCATGTCAATAAAAAATAAATAAATAACTTTTATATTCATTACTATCAACTTTCATCACTAACTAATTTTTTCGTTTAAAAAAATAATAATATTCTATAAATTTTTTGTACCCCTGTTTTTCCCCGTTCTGCGCGGGTGCCGATCTCAACCACCCCCCGAGTTTAAGAGTTAATAACTCGTACTTAGTATTTTATTTGCCCTATTCCTAGCCTTTAAGCATTGCTTACTAAAACTCGGAACACTAATAACTGCAATGCTTCAAAAGCTCTTTCTCCTGACTGGCATCTACAGCTTCTTTGCATCTTGTAACTTGGCCATCCGAAAAAAACTAAAAGTTGGGTAAATCCAACACATGACTTTAGATTCTCCAGAATCGTCTTTGCATTGACCTCTGTTCACCGGATCCCATGACATGATCCTAAACCCTCTCCGGCCCAGCAGGTCCATATGGACCCATAACAGTATTTTGTGTATAAATGGTAAAATTTTGCCTATTGACTGCATTTGGACCAACAGTCTTTTGTCCTGGAACTTAGGCCTACTACCGAGTTGACAGCCCTGGAAAGCGGTGTGGCTTAGCTGTTCTCCCTACAGCTTTTTTTTGGTGAACAAGGCAGTATTGGTCAGACAGAAACAATGTGGGAAGGGCCCATTTACTGTAAATTTATTTAGAATGTATTTAGAGACATGGCGACTTTGTCACCAAACCTTAACGTTTATTTCTCTTTGTAAAAAACATGTTTTAGGCTTTTATTTATGTTAGATTCTCATGAAAATACTTTACTTTCTGATTCATACTTAAATCAGCCTTGAAAGGGCTCATTTCTCCGTGGAATCTGGCAGAGAAAAATGCGTTACTTGCATAGGGGAAATACTATCTTCTAGCGGATCATCATATATCAAATGAACCTTCATGTGGCTCAGGAGTGGGCTCTGAATTCTGATGTAATACGATAAAGTGCAAAGTAAACCATCTATAGTACAAACACTGTGAATGAAAATGAAAGAACTGTGGCATTTCATTAATGAAATGAGTCTTCATTTATTTTTTCTTCAAGTATGTAAGAAAAAACAATTAAAAATATGGGATCAAGTAAAGATAAGCACCCCCAGCCTTCTTTAATTAGCCTTATAAGGCTAACTAACGAAAATATCACGACCTAACCTAACCAATCGTTAAGTCAACTGTACGCCCTTGATGATTGGTTAGGTTAGGTCGTGATGTTTTCGTTAGTTAGCCTTATAAGGCTAATTAAAAAAGGCTGGGGGTGCTTATCTTTACTTGATCCAAAATATGCATGGTATCATTAGTATTTTGTACAGTATCGTTTTAACTTATCCTTTAAAAATTAAACGATACTTCTCTTTAACAAGAAAAAATATAAGTGTGCGCATGGTATCCTTTTTTCTAACTTTCCAAAAGACTTCTCTTTAACGTTTTTAACTCCTGGCGAGAGAGAGAGAGAGAGAGAGAGAGAGTTACAAGGAGTTACAAGGAAAAGTAGTACCTCAAAAGGCCTTGCGGCCCATACCGAGGAGGTACCAATGGCAACGGGTGCCAGGGAAAATTTTGTGAAAGTTTATTTTTCTTTCAACTATCCTAGCAGTAGTAGAAAACTGGATAGAAAAGTAGAAGGCTCTCTCCCCACCCTCCGCTCCCTCCCTGCCAGAGGCAGGTACGGAAAAAGGTTGAAGAAAATACCTTGACCCTGGAAAAGTAGCCAAGGAAATTTTACAGGAAAGTGGAGAATATATAAATAGCTCTATATTTAGCTTGCTCACAGAGACACCGAGCAAGCAAACTCCTGCAGAGTTTTCTGAGGTTTTAATCTTAAACTATGAGTGTGTTTAGTACTTTGTCTAGCCTATTTTTAAACAGATTTACACTGACTGGAAACAACGTCTGAGGGAAGTTGGTTCCAGATATTAACTATTTTATAGGAAAAGAAATTTCCGCAGACTGAGGTCCTAAATGTCTTTACACACTCAAATAGTGTGCAAGATTTCGTCTAACCTTTTCTTGAACTGATCCACAGAGGAACTGTTCACAACTTCCGAAGGTAACCTGTTCCATGTGTCACAGATCTTATACGTAAAGTAATTCCCACACACACTAGTCCTAAACCGTTTCAAATCCAACTTCCAACCATTGTTGCGAGTTGGGTTATCATTTAAACTAAACATACTTCTAAAATCGACATCGTTGAACCCTCGTAAGAGCTTGAAAACCTCGATCAGTTGACCGCGCAGCCTCCGAGTTTCAAGCGAAAACAAGTTCAGGGCGCGTAACCGTCGATTGTAGCCCATATGCCTAACGGAAGGGATTAACTTTGTGGCCCTCGCCTGCACTCGCTCCAGCCTCTCAATATCTTTCCTGAGGGTGGGCGACCAGAACTGCACAGCATACTCCAGGTACGGCCGAACAAGGGAATTGTACAGTGAGAGCACAATCTCCTTGTTCCGAAACTGAAATTGCCTCCTGATATAACCCAATAGTTTCTGGGCTTTCTTTTCCACCTCTACACACTGTTTCGTAAACTTAAGGTCGCTGCTAATTAGCACACCCAAGTCCTTTTCTAAATCAGTCACCTCGATATTACTGCCCAACATCGAGTAGTCCGACTTGGGATTGGCGTAGCCAATGTGCATCACTTTGCATTTACCCAAGTTAAACGGCATTTGCCATTTTTCGGACCACTCTCCTATCCTACCTAGGTCCGCACGCAGTTCCTCGATCGCTTCGGGCGTCCCAACATTGGCCCCAAGCTTGGTGTCATCAGCGAATTTGGCGATCCGACTGACGATGCCACCGTCTATCATTTATGTAAATGATAAACAAAAGTGGCCCCAAAACGGAACCCTGAGGAACACCACTAGTGACCGAGGCCCAACCCGAACTAGCCCCTTTAATTACCACCCTCTGCCGCCTATTCCTCAGCCAGTTTTCAATCCACCTACCTATTTCCCCACCGATACCCAGCGCGCGCACTTTCGCCATTAGCCGGCGGTGAGGTACCTTATCAAAGGCTTTCTGAAAGTCGAGATAAAGTATATCAATCGCCCTACTCTTATCGTACTCACTCAACATGACGTGGAAAAACTCGAGCAAGTTGGTGAGACACGACCTATGCCGTCTAAACCCATGTTGGGAGTCCCCAAGCAGCTTGTAGGAATCCAAATGGTCAACGATTCTATCAGCTATTATCCTTTCTAATAATTTACCTACAACTGAAGTGAGACTAATAGGACGATAGTTCCCTGGACTTTCGTGATCCCCTTTCTTAAAGATAGGGGTCACGTTGGCCTCCCTCCAGTCACCAGGCACCTGGCCCATCACCAACGATTTGTTGAAGACTGTAGCCAGGTGGGGAGCCACCTGGTCGCGCACTTCTCGCAAAACACTGGGGAGAAACTGGTCTGGCCCAGGAGCCTTAAACGCGCTCAGTTTGTCTATTCTATGAGCAACGACTGTCGCGGTACATCTAACACTATCCAGGCCAGCACCTTCGTGCCTCACAGCTGGCTCGGGGATGACGCGGGTATCCTCCCTGGTGAACACTCCCGCAAAGTACTCATTAAGCACATTAGCGACCTTTTGGTCCACTCTGGGAGGTTCCTGTTATTAAACAAGTTTATTTTTCTTTCAGCTATCCTAGCAGTAGTAGAAAACTGGATAGAAAAGTAGAAGGCTCTCTCCCCACCCTCCGCTCCCTCCCTGCCAGAGGCAGGTACGGAAAAAGGTTGAAGAAAATACATTGACCCTGGAAAAGTAGCGAAGGAAATTTTACAGGAAAGTGGAGAATATATAAATAGCTCTATATTTAGCTTGCTCACAGAGACACCGTGCAAGCGAACTCCTGCAGAGTTTTGTTATGTTTTAATCTTAAACTATGAGAGTATTCAGTACTTTGTCTAGCCTATTTTTAAACACATTTACACTTTGACTGGAAACAACCTCTGAGGGAAGTTGTTTCCAGATATTAACTATTTTATAGGAAAAGAAATTTCCGCAGACAGAGGTCCTAAATGTCTTTAGTTCCAGTTTAAACCCATTATTTCTTGTCGGATTGGCATTAAGTGAGAATAAGTTTCTGTAATCTACCCTGTCTATTCCTTTCAGCATCTTGAAGACTTGAATAAGCTGACCCCGCAACCTCCTCGTCTCTAAGCTAAACAGATTTAGGCGCTCCAATCTCCGTTGGTAGCTTTGCATTCTCATTGAAGGGATCAATTTTGTAGCCCTTGCTTGTACTCTTTTTAACCTTTCTATGTCCTTCCTGAGGGATGGAGACCAAAACTGCGCACAGTATTCCAGTTGAGGTCTGACTAGAGAATTCCGAAACTGGAACTGTCTTTTAATATAACCTAATAATTTTAAGGCCCTCTTTTCGACTTCTGCACAGTGCTTCGACGGTTTCAGATCGTTGCTGATATAGACTCCTAAGTCTTTCTCTAGATCGGTCTCAGTCAAGTTCCTTCCCAAGAGAGAGTAATCGGTCTTCGGGTTTTTATAACCTATGTGCATTACCTTACATTTGTCCAAGTTGAATGGCATCTGCCAAGTAGCAGACCATTCGCCCAACCTGTCAAGATCGTTCTGAAGCGTTCTTACGCCCTCCTCAGTACCTACACTACTTCCTAATTTCGTATCGTCTGCAAATTTGGAGATTGCACTTAGAAGCCCGACGTCTATATCGTTAATATAGATGATAAAAAGTAAAGGACCCAGAACGGAACCCTATGGGACACCACTGGTGACGGGCGCCCACTCCGAAGCCACTCCATTTATTACCACTCTCTGCTTTCTATCTTTTAACCAATCCTCAATCCAGTTGGAAACGAGCCCGGTGATTCCTAGTCCTTTGACTTTAGCTATCAATCTAGCGTGAGGGATTTTGTCAAAGGCTTTTTGAAAGTCGAGATACACTATATCTATTGCCCTACTTGCATCGTACAGTGTATGCATATTATGAAAAAACTCTAACAGGTTTGTCAGACAGGATCTATGTCGCCTAAATCCATGTTGAGAATAAAAAATTAGATTGTTAGATTCAAGGTGATACACAATACGTTTTGTAATGATGGATTCCAACAGTTTGCCGACAACTGATGTTAAACTGATCGGGCGATAATTACAAGGATTTTCCCTATCACCCTTTTTAAAGATTGGTGTTACATTTGCTAACTTCCAGTCGGTTGGAACTTTCCCTAACTCGATTGATTGTTTGAATATGGTTACTAAGTCGTCAACAACATTGTGGCTAACCTCTTTTAATACCCTTGGAAGAAATAAGTCGGGGCCAGGTGATTTGTATTTGTTCATCTTATCAATTAATTGTTGTACCTCATTTCTCGTAAAACTTATGGTCTCTACGGGATGGTCACCGTCATATGTAATCCGAGGACTTGGCACTTCTATTGTGTCTTCCTCCGTGAAGACTGTAACGAAGAACTCGTTTAACATATTAGCTATATCATTATCACCGAATTTCAGTACGCCATTTCTATCTTTTAAGGGGTCTACAGAATTTTTAATTGGCTTTCTGCTATTAACATGGGCAAAAAATTCTTTAGGGTTAACTTCACAGAGTGAGGCAACTCTAGCTTCTTCATCACGTTTGGCTGATCTAATTAAGGACTTAACCCTCCTACGTAGGTTTATATAGTTTTCTGAATTAGTATGGTTGAAATGCGACTTAAGTAGTTTGTAGGCTCTATTTCTTCCCGTAATAGCCCTCCTAATTTCGTTGTTAAACCATTTCGGTGACTTTGTTGACAAGGAAACCATATTAGTGGGTATAAAAGTGTTCTGTAATATTCTAAATTGATCCCTATATGAGCTCCAGGTGACATTGACATCCTCACTTATGAGAGAGAGAGAGAGAGAGAGAGAGAGAGAGAGAGAGAGTTACAAGGAGTTACAAGGAAAAGAAGTACCTCAAAAGGCCTTGCGGCCCATACCGAGGAGGTACCAATGGCAACGGGTGCCAGGGAAAATTTTGTAAAAGTTTATTTTTCTTTCAACTATCCTAGCAGTAGTAGAAAACTGGATAGAAAAGTAGAAGGCTCTCTCCCCACCCTCCGCTCCCTCCCTGCCAGAGGCAGGTACGGAAAAAGGTTGAAGAAAATACCTTGACCCTGGAAAAGTAGCCAAGGAAATTTTACAGGAAAGTGGAGAATATATAAATAACTCTACAGTATATTTAGCTTGCTCACAGAGACACCGAGCAAGCGAACTCCTGCAGAGTTTTCTGAGGTTTTAATCTTAAACTATGAGTGTGTTCAGTACTTTGTCTAGCCTATTTTTTAAACAGATTTACACTTTGACTGGAAACAACCTCTGAGGGAAGTTGGTTCCAGATATTAACTATTTTATAGGAAAAGAAATTTCCGCAGACTGAGGTCCTAAATGTCTTTACACACTCAAATAGTGTGCAAGATTTCGTCTACCCTTTTCTTGAACTGATCCACAGAGGAACTGTTCACAACTTCCGAAGGTAACCTGTTCCATGTGTCACACACAGAGAGAGAGAGAGAGAGAGAGAGAGAGAGAGAGAGTTACAAGGAGTTACAAAGAAAAGAAGTACCTCAAAAGGCCTTGCGGCCCATACCGAGGAGGTACCAATGGCAACGGGTGCCAGGGAAAATTTTGTACACACTCAAATAGTGTGCCAGATTTGGTTTAACCTTTTCTTGAACTGATCCACAGAGGAACTGTTCACAACTTCTGAAGGTAACCTGTTCCATGTGTCACAGATCTTATACGTAAAGTAATTCCCACACACACTAGTCCTAAACCGTTTCAAATCCAACTTCCAACCATTGTTGCGAGTTGGGTTATCATTTAAACTAAACATACTTCTAAAATCGACATCGTTGAACCCGCGTAAGAGCTTGAAAACCTCGATCAGTTGACCGCGCAGCCTCCGAGTTTCCAGCGAAAACAAGTTTAGGGCGCGTAACCGTCAATTGTAGCCCATATGCCTAACGGAAGGGATTAACTTTGTGGCCCTCGCCTGCACTCGCTCCAGCCTCTCAATATCCTTCCTGAGGGTGGGCGACCAGAACTGCACAGCATACTCCAGGTGCGGCCGAACAAGGGAATTGTACAGTGAGAGCACAATCTCCTTGTTCCGAAACTGAAATTGCCTCCTGATATAACCCAATAGTTTCTGGGCTTTCTTTTCCACCTCTACGCACTGTTTCATAAACTTAAGGTCGCTGCTAATTAGCACACCCAAGTCCTTTTCTAAATCAGTCACCTCGATATTACTCCCCAACATCGAGTAGTCCGACTTGGGATTGGCGTAGCCAATGTGCATCACTTTGCATTTACCCAAGTTAAACGGCATTTGCCATTTTTCGGACCACTCTCCTATCCTACCTAGGTCCGCACGCAGTTCCTCGATCGCTTCGGGCGTCCCAACATTGGCCCCAAGCTTGGTGTCATCAGCGAATTTGGCGATCCGACTGACGATGCCACCGTCTATATCATTTATGTAAATGATAAACAAAAGTGGCCCCAAAACGGAACCCTGAGGAACACCACTAGTGACCGAGGCCCAACCCGAACTAGCCCCTTTAATTACAGCCCTCTGCCGCCTATTCCTCAGCCAGTTTTCAATCCACCTACCTATTTCCCCACCGATACCCAGCGCGCGCACTTTCGCCATTAGCCGGCGGTGAGGTACCTTATCAAAGGCTTTCTGAAAGTCGAGATAAAGTATATCAATCGCCCTACTCTTATCATACTCACTCAACATGACATGGAAAAACTCGAGCAAGGTGGTGAGACACGACCTGTGCCGTCTAAACCCATGTTGGGAGTCCCCAAGCAGCTTGTAGGAATGCAAATGGTCAACGATCCTATCGGCTATTATCCCCTCTAATAATTTACCTACAACTGAAGTGAGACTAATGGGACGATAGTTCCCTAGACTTTCGTGATCCCCTTTCTTAAAGATAGGGGTCACGTTCGCTTCCCTCCAGTCACCAGGCACCTGGCCCGTCTCCAACGATTTGTTGAAGACTGTAGCCAGGTGGGGAGCCACCTGGTCGCGCACCTCCCGCAACACTCTGGGGAGAAACTGGTCTGGCCCAGGAGCCTTAAACGTTCTCAGTTTGTCCATTCTATCGGCGATGACTGTCGCGGTACATCGAACACTATCCATGCCAGCACCTTCGTGCCTTACGGCTAGCTCGGGGATGATGCGAGTGTCCTCCCTGGTGAACACTCCCGCAAAGTACTCATTAAGCACATTAGCGATGTCCGCGTCGAGAGAGAGAGAGAGAGAGAGAGAGAGAGAGTTACAAGGAAAAGAAGTACCTCAAAAGGCCTTGCGGCTCATACCGAGGAGGTACCAATGGCAACAGTGCCAGGGAAAATTTTCTACACCCTCAAATATGTGCAAGATTTGGTCTAACCTTTTCTTGAAATGATCCACAGAGGAAATGTTCACGACTTCTGAAGGTAACCTTTTCCACGTGTCACAGATCTTATAGGTAAAGTAATTCCCACACACACTAGTCCTAAACCGTTTCAAATCCAACTTCCAACCATTGTTGCGAGTTGGGTTATCATTTCAACTAAACATGCTTCTAAAATCGACATCGTTGAACCCGCGTAAGAGCTTGAAAACCTCGATCAGTTGACCGCGCAGCCTCCGAGTTTCAAGCGAAAACAAGTTCAGGGCGCGTAACAGTCGATTGTAGCCCATATGCCTAACGGAAGGAATTAACTTTGTGGCCCTCGCCTGCACTCGCTCCAGCCTCTCAATATCTTTCCTGAGGGTGGGCGACCAGAACTGCACAGCATACTCCAGGTGCGGCCGAACCAGGGAATTGTACAGTGAGAGCACAATCTCCTTGTTCCGAAACTGAAATTGCCTCCTGATATAACCCAATAGTTTATGGGCTTTCTTTTCCACCTCTACGCACTGTTTCGTAAACTTAAGGGATTCCCCAACATCGAGTAGTCCGACTTGGGATTGGCGTAGCCAATGTGCATCACTTTGCATTTACCCAAGTTAAACGGCATTTGCCATTTTTCGGACCACTCTCCTATCCTGCATAAGTCCGCACGCAGTTCCTCGATCGCCTCCGACGTCCCAACATTGGCCCCAAGCTTGGTGTCATCAGCGAATTTGGCGATCCGACTGACGATGCCACCGTCTATATCATTTATGTAAATGATAAACAACAGTGGCCCCAAAACGGAACCCTGAGGAACCCCACTAGTGACCGAGGCCCAACCCGAACTAACCCCTTTAATTGCAACCCTCTGCCGCCTATTCTTCAGCCAGTTTTCAATCCACCTACCTACTTCCCCACCGATACCGAGCGCGCGCACTTTCGCCATTAGCCGGCGGTGAGGTACCTTATCAAAGGCTTTCTGAAAGTCGAGATAAAGTATATCAATCGCCCTACTCTTATCGTACTCACTCAACATGACGTGGAAAAACTCGAGCAAGTTGGTGAGACACGAACTATGCCGTCTAAACCCATGTTGGGAGTCCCCAAGCAGCTTGTAGGAATCCAAATGGTCAACGATCCTATCGGCTACTATCCCCTCTAATAATTTACCTACAACTGAAGTGAGACTAATGGGACGATAGTTCCCTGGACTTTCGTGATCCCCTTTCTTAAAGATAGGGGTCACGTTGGCTTCCCTCCAGTCACCAGGCACCTGGCCCGTCTCCAACGATTTGTTGAAGACTGTAGCCAGGTGGGGAGCCACCTGGTCGCGCACCTCCCGTAACAATCTGGGGAGAAACTGGTCTGGCCCAGGAGCTTTAAACGCACTTTAACGGACCTATCATGCTTCTAATGGGCTTTCTACTATTAACATAACTGAAGAACTCCTTAGGGTTCCCCTTGCAGAGGCTTGAAACCCGTAGTTCTTCGTTACGTTTCGCTAGCCTAACCTTCGCCTTCACTTTCCTACACAGGCGGACATACGCTTCAGTTTTCTCATGGGAACGATTGGCCTTCGCCCTCCTATACGCCACTTTCCTATTTCGGATAGCCGAAGCGATATCACGATTGAACCACTTAGGCTGCGTTGTAGCAGGGGTGACCGGTTTTGAGGGTATGGCAGCAGACTGCAGCACCATAAACTCGTCCCGGAATGCACTCCACACTCCCTTAACATTGCCGCCGACCTCGAACCCCATCTCACCTACGCTACCCCTGAGGCTAACAAAGTCCGCCCGCCGGAGATCGAGCTTACTGCCTCTCGAGTTAATATGCTTCACCTGAGGGACGCACACACGGAACCTAATCAGACGGTGATCACTGCCGCCCAACGATTCGTCAACGGTGAGGCCAGTGACGAGGTTGTCTTTGGTCGTGAATAATAAGTCTAGAACGCTTTCGCCTCGTGTAGGCTCATTGACCCACTGAGTGAGGAAGTTCTCATCAGCAAAGTCAACTAGCCTCCTCCCTTCAGCATCGGCAGTCCTGTCTTCCCACTTTATGCCGCGACAGTTGAGGTCTCCCAAAACTACATACACCCTATCCCCTAGCAGGCTACTGAGTTCGGTGTACAGGGCTGTATCCTCCTCGAGGAGGAGATGCGGAGGTCTGTCCACCATGATTAACCTATAGTTCGTCCCTCCCACGTTCAGATCGACGCCAAGCAACTCCCGTTCCGACCGGAACTGGCAGTCAACCGGACTCAACGTGTCCCTGACGTATATTAGTACCCCACCCCCCTCCCAACGGGTGTGGTCTTTACGAAACATTCTATACCCGGGAATTTCGAACTCCCAACGTAGTTCCTACGATCAGTATGAATCCAGGACTCGGTGATAGCAACGATATCCTGGTATTCTGATGCTAAGAGCGCCCGTAGCTCGCAAAAACTTGTTCTAATCGACCTAGCATTAAGAGCATTGCACGGAGGGAGCCTTCCCTATTCTGACCGCCCCCTAGCACGACCCGTTTCCCGAACAGCCAGGGCTGTCGGGAGTTGAAGAGCCCCTCACTAACGAGGGGGCAACTTCCGCAGGAGCCTGAGCCCCCTCCAACGTAGAAGGAGGGTCACCCACCTGTACCTCGACGCACCCTTCAGTTGAAGGTACGTCCGCCACCGGCTCATCATCATCTCTCCCCGGTGGGGCCCCATCATCTCTCCCCGGACTCGACCTCACCATTCTGTATAGGTGCCGGTCGAGCAGCGCACCTAGCACACCTTTACCTTTGTTATTGAGGTGGACACCATCCCTCTGGTAAGGGTCCCACCTACCCGCAAATGCATCGAAGGGGTCAATAAACTTCACGCCCAACGGAACGCACAAGTCTTGTAACCTCTCGTTGATGCCAATGACCTTACTGAGCGCGTGGTCACTGACATTCATTCGCGGTAAAATACCCATTAACATTCCCCCGTCTGTCTTCAGATTTAGATCATCCGCAACAGACATGATCTCGGTGATGATCCCTTCTGTAAGACCTACCGCACCGCCTTTGAGGAACAGGTCGTTGCCACCAGCGTGGACAACGATCGCAGTCCTCTGACTAGCCACGCGCACCTTCTCTACTTCCTTCCTTAAGTGCACCGTTCCCCGCCCAGGTAAGCACCTTACCTTCCTCCCATCCCGGTTTGCAGAAGCAAAGTACTTCTCCTGGCCCCTGATCTGCGAGTCCCCAATCAAAACGGTGTCTTCCTCCTTCGAGCACAGAAGACTAAAGCGGTTAGAGGTCCTGACAGGGGTAACTGGGGTCTCAGGCTTCGGCTTCGCAGCCTTCTTGCCCGAGAGAGAGAGAGAGAGAGAGAGAGAGAGAGAGAGAGAGGAGAGAGAGAGAGAGAAGTTACAAGGAGTTGCAAGGAAAAGAAGTACCTCAAAAGGCCTTGCGGCCCATACCGAGGAGGTACTAATGGCAACGGGTGCCAGGGAAAATTTTCTATACACTCAAATAGTGTGCAAGATTTGGTCTAACCCTTTCTTGAACTGATCCACAGAGGAACTGTTCACAACTTCTGAAGGTAACCTGTTCCACGTGTTACAGATCTTATACGTAAAGTAATTCCCACACACACTAGTCCTAAACCGTTTCAAATCCAACTTCCAACCATTGTTGCGAGTTGGGTTATCATTTAAACTAAACATGCTTCTAAAATCGACATCGTTGAACCCGCGTAAGAGCTTGAAAACTTCGATCAGTTGACCGCGCAGCCTCCGAGTTTCCAGCGAAAACAAGTTCAGGGTGCGTAACCGTCGATTGTAGCCCATATGCCTAACGGAAGGGATTAACTTTGTGGCCCTCGCCTGCACTCGCTCCAGCCTGTCAATATCTTTCCTGAGGGTGGGCGACCAGAACTGCACTGTATACTCCAGTTGCGGCCGAACCAAGGAATTGTACAGAGAGAGCACAATCGCCTTGTTCCGAAACTGAAATTGCCTCCTGATATAACCCAACAGCTTCTGGGCTTTCTTTTCCACCTCTACGCACTGTTTCGTAAACTTAAGGTCGGTGCTAATTAGCACACCCAAGTCCTTTTCCAAATCAGTCACCTCGATATTACTCCCCAACATCGATTAGTCCGACTTGGGATTAGCATAACCAATGTGCATCACTTTGCATTTACCCAAGTTAAACGGCATTTGCCATTTTTCGGACCACTCTCCTATCCTACCTAGGTCCGCACGCAGTTCCTCGATCGCTTCGGGCGTCCCAACATTGGCCCCAAGCTTGGTGTCATCAGCGAATTTGGCGATCCGACTGACGATGCCACCGTCTATATCATTTATGTAAATGATAAACAACAGTGGCCCCAAAACGGAACTCTGAGGAACCCCACTAGTGACCGAGGCCCAACCCGAACTGGCCCCTTTAATTACAATCCACTGCCGCCTATTCTTCAGCCAGTTTTCAATCCACCTACCTACTTCCCCACCGATACCCAGCGCGCGCACTTTCGCTATTAGCCGGCGGTGAGGTACCTTATCAAAGGCTTTCTGAAAGTCGAGATAAAGTATATCAATCGCCCTACTCTTATCGTACTCACTCAACATGACGTGGAAAAACTCGAGCAAGTTGGTGAGACACGACCTATGCCGTCTAAACCCATGTTGGGAGTCCCCAAGCAGCTTGTATGAATGCAAATGGTCAACGATCCTATCGGCTATTATCCCCTCTAATAATTTACCTACAACTGAAGTGAGACTAATGGGACGATAGTTCCCTGGACTTTCGTGATCCCCTTTCTTAAAGATAGGGGTCACGTTGGCTTCCCTCCAGTCACCAGGCACCTGGCCCGTCTCCAACGATTTGTTCCCTGGACTTTCGTGATCCCCTTTCTTAAAGATAGGGGTCACGTTGGCTTCCCTCCAGTCACCAGGCACCTGGCCCGTCTCCAACGATTTGTTGAAGACTGTAGCCAGGTGGGGAGCCACATGGTCGCGCACCTCCCGCAACACTCTGGGGAGAAACTGGTCTGGCCCAGGAGCCTTAAACGCGCTTAGTTTGTCTATTCTATCGGCAACGACTGTCGCGGTACATTGAACACTATCCAGGCCAGCACCTTCGTGCTGAGAGAGAGAGAGAGAGAGAGAGAGAGAGAGAGAGAGTTACAACTAGTTACAATGAAAAGAAGTACCTCAAAAGGCCTTGCGGCCCATACCGCGTTGGTACCAATGGCAACGGCTGCCAAGGAAAAATTCCTACACCTTCAAATAGTGTGCAAGGTTCGGTCTGACCGTTTTTTGAACTGATCCACAGAAGAACTGTTCACAACTGCTGAAGGTAGTCTGTTCCATGTGTCACAGATCTTATAGGTAAAGTAATTCCCACGCACACTAGTGCTAAACCGTTTTAAATCCAACTTCCAACCATTGTTGCAAATTGAGTTATCATTTAAACTAAATATGCTTCTAAAATTGACATTGTTGAACCCGCGTAAGAACTTGAAAACCTCGATGAGTTGACCGTGCAGCCTCCGAGTTTCCAGCGAAAACAAATTCAGGGCGTATAAGCGTCGATTGTAGCCCATATGCCTAACGGAAGGGATTAACTTAGTGGCCCTCGCCTGGACTCGCTCCAGCCTGTCAATATCTTTCCTGAGGGTGGGCGACCAGAACTGCACAGCGTACTCCATGGAATTGTACAGAATGAGCACAATCTCCTTGTTCCGAAATCGAAATTGCCTCCTGATATAACCCAACAACTTCTGCGCTTTCTTTTCCACCTCTATGCACTGTTTGGCAAACTTAAGATCACTGGTAATTAGCACACCCAAGTCCTTCTCCAAATCAGTGGCCTCGATATAAGTCCCGAACATCGAGTAGTCGGACTTGGGATTGGTGTAGCCAATGTGCATGATCATGCATTTACCCAAGTTAAATGGCATTTGCCATTTTTCGGACAACTTTCCTATCCTACGTAGGTCCGCACGCAGTTGCTCGATCGCTTCTGGCATCCCAACATTGATCCCAAACTTGGTGTTATCAGCGAATTTGGCGATCCTAACTGACGATGCCAGCCTCGATATCATTTATGTAAATGATAAACAACAGTGGCCCTAAAACGGAGCCCTGAGGAACCCCGCTAGTGACCGAGGCCCAAACCGAGCAAGCTCGAAAAACCCTTTAATTACAACCCTCTGCCGCCTATTTTTCAGCCAGTTTCCAATCGAGCTATCCACTTCCCCATCGATACCCATCCCGCGCACTTTGGCCATTAGCCGGCGGTGAGGTACCTTACCAAAGGCTTTCTGAAAGTAGAGATAAAGTATATCAATCGCCCTACTCTTATCGTACTCACTCAACATGACGTGGAAAAACTCGAGCAGGTTGGTAGGACACGACCTATGCCGCCTAAACCCATGTTGGGAGTCCCCAAGCAGCTTGTAGGAATATAAATGGTCAACGATCCTATCCGCTGTTATCCCCTTTAATAATTTACCTACGACCGAAGTGAGATTAATGGGGCGATAGTTCCCTGGACTTTCGTGATCCCCTTTCTTAAAGATGGGGGTCACGTTGGTTTCCCTCCAGTCACCAGGCACCTGGCCGTTCAACGATTTGTTGAAGACTGTAGCCAGGTGGGGAACCACCTGGTCGCACACTTCGCGCAAGACTCTGGGAAGGAACTGGTCTGACCCAGGAGCCTTAAACGCATTCAATTTGTCTATTCTATCAGCAACGTCTGTCGCGGTACACCTAACCCTATCCAGGCGAGCACCGTCGTGCCTGACGACTGGCTCGGGGATGACGCGGGTGTCCTCCCTGATGAACACTCCCGCAAAGTACTCGTTCAACATATTAGCGATGTCCACAGTGCGCCGCTGGGGTTCTTTAACGGGCCTATCATGCTTCTAATGTTCTACTATTAACATAACTGAAGAATTCCTTAGGGTTCGCCTTACAGAGGCTTGTCACCCGCAGTTCTTCGTTACGTTTGGCTAGCCTAACCTTCGCTTTGACTTCCATGCACAGGCGAACATACGCTTCAGTGTTCTCATGGGAACGATTGGCCTTCGCCCTCCTATACGGTACTTTCCTATTTCGGATAGCCGAAGCGATGTCACGACTGAACCACTTAGGCTGCGTTGAAGCAGGGGTGACCGCCGGTTTTGAGGGTATGGCAGCAGACTGCAGCACCATAAACTCGTCCAGGAATGCACTCCACACTCCCTCAACATCGCCCCCGACCTCTGACCCCATCTCACCTATGCTATCCTGGAGGCTAACAAAGTCAGCCCGCCGTAGATCGAGCTTACTGCCTCTCGAGTTACTACGCTTCACCCGAGGCACACATGGAACCTAATCAGACTGTGATCACTGCCGCCCAACGATTCGTCAACAGTGAGGTCAGTGACGAGGTTGTTTTCGGTCGTGAATACGAAGTCAAGAACGCGCTCGCCTCGTGTAGGCTCATTGACCCACTGAATGAGGAAGTTCTCATCAGCAAAGTCAACTAGCCTCCTCCCTTCAGCATCAGCAGTCCTGTCTTCCCACTTTATGCCGCGACAGTTGAAGTCTCCTAAAACTTCACACACCCTATCCCCTAGCAGGCTACTGAGTTCGGTGTACAGGGCTGTATCCTCCTCGAGGAGGAGATGCGGAGGTCTGTCCACCATGATTAACCTATAGTTCGTCCCTCCCACGTTCAGATCGACGCCAAGCAGCTCCCGTTCCCATCGGAACTGGCAGTCAACCGGACTCAACGTGTCCCTGACGTATATTAGTTCCCCTTCCCCCTCCCTACGGGTGCGGTCCTTGTGAAACATTCTATACCCTGGAAACTCGAACTCCCCAACGTAGTCCCTACGATCAGTATGAATCCAGGACTCGGTGATAGCAACGATATCCTGGTATTCTGATGCTAAGAGCGCCCGTAGCTCGCAAAACTTATTCCTAATCGACTTAGCATTAAAAAGCATTGCACGGAGGGAGCCTTCCCTATTCTGATCGTCCCCCGCACGATCCGTTTCCCGAACAGCCAGGGATGTCGGGAGTTTGAGCCCCTCACCAACGACGGAGCAACTTCCACAAGAGCCTGAGCCCCCTCCAACGGGGAAGGAGGGCCATCCACCTGTACCTGGACGCACCCTTCAGTTGAAGGTACGTCCGCCAGCGGCTCAAGATCATCTCCCCCCAGTGGGGGACCGCCATCAATCCCCGGACTTAACCTGACCATACGGTATAGGTACCGGTCGAGCAGCGTGCCCAGCACACCTTTACCCTTGTCATTGAGGTGGACACCATCTCTCTGATAAAGGTCTCACCTACCCGAAAACGCGTCGAAGGGGTCAACAAATCTCACGCCCAGTGGGACGCAAAAGTCTTGCACCCTCTCGTTGATGCCAATGACCTTAATGAGCGCGTGTTCACTGGCATTCATTCGCGGTAAAATACCCATCAACATTCCCCTGTCTGTTTCAAGTTTTAGATCATCTGCAGGAGACATGATCTCGGTGATGACCCCTTCTGTCGAACCTACCCTACCGCCTTTGAGGAATAGATCGTTGCCACCAGCGTGCACAACGATCGCAGTCCTCCGACAAGCTACACACAGTTGTTCTAACTCCTTCCTTAATTGCGCCGTTCTCCGCCCGGGTAAGCACCTTACCTCCCTCCTGTCCCGATTTGCAGAAGCAAAGTACTTCTCCTGGCCCCTGATCTGCGAGTCCCCAATAAAAACGGTGTCTTCCTCCTTCGCGCACAGGAGACTAAAGCGGTTGGAGGTCCTTTCAGCGGCAACCGGGGTCTCAGGCTTCGGCCTCGCAGCCTTCTTGCCGAGACCTTTCGATACCCGTAGACCCAGCTACACTTACAGCACCCGACCCACCCCGACCGTGAGCTACATCCTTCGGCTTCTTTGGACCACCAGTAGGCCCTTTCTTTGCGTCCTGCCCTCCCTCCACCTTGCGTCGCGGTTCCGTGCATTCCACGTGGGTTGCTGGTGATTCCCGACACTGATTTTGCACCCCCGCCCCCGGTTGCACCTATACCCTTTCTCCGCGATCTCGAGCTCTGTCCAGTCCGCCGCTGGACGGCCTTTCTAGGGCGGCTATCCTATCAAGAAGCTCCGGGTTGGAGGGCGCAGGCGCGGCAACGACCGCCGCACCTCCAACAGCCGATTTGGACGACTCGAGCCGCCGGACCCTCTCCTCTAGCTTCTCTTTCTCTCTCTCTCTCTCTCGAGAGAGAGAGAGAGCGAGACTCTTCCTCTCTTAATTTACTCTTTCAACTTCTTCTGCATGAATGTTTTACACGTAGGTGTGAGCATGGTGTGTAGTTTCTTTTACATTCTGAAGCCATTTTCTCTTTTCTACCTCACACTCTCTCTACATTATACAGGGTGTCCATAAATGTTTACCCTGAAAACAGTATGCTCTCATGTTTTAATGACGAATCTTACATCCGTTTTCTTTTTACAGGTGATCTCATACACGCATAGAGTTTCTGTGTTGGTGTGTTTCGTCTACCGCATTCGCCGCTAGGAGCGCTGTAATAGCTGTTCAGTTAAGATGGCGTCTGTGACAGAGAAGGCACAATGTGTTGTGTGGCTTGCAGAAACAAAATCTCCTGTCAGTGTTCAGCAAAGGTTCAGAACAAAGTATGGAAAGAATCCACCTGATGTGAAGTTAATTAAGTCGTGGATGAAAAAATTCTTGGAAACTGTTTCCGCAACTGTGTACCTGGATATGCTCACCAATTACGCCATCCCCCAGCTGCAGGACAGGCAGCCAACTGTCATCTTCCAACAAGATGGGGCACCCCCTCATTGGGCGCATGTTGTTCGTGAAACTCTCGACACAACATTTCCAAATCGATGGGTTGGCAGGGACGGGCCAAGCCCATGGCTCCCAAGATCACCAGACATTACCCGGCTGGATTTCTTTCTGTAAATAATATATATTGATGAAAATAACCACAAAGGAAAATAAAACAAAATAGTGCTCAACCGCTTTTGTCAAACATCCTCAGGAACACCGAGTGTTCCTGAGGATGTCATTCGATGAATTATTTTCCTTTGTGGTTATTTTCATGATATATATATATATATATATATATATATATATATATATTGCAGATCTGTAACCCTCGTTTGATAGACATTTGAATTAATAAAGCTCCATGCAAAGAAATTCAAGGGCGTTAGGTCAGGACATCGAGCCACCCAGGGCCTGTTGCCTCCACGTCCGATCCACCGATTTGGAAATCGTTCATTTAGGTACTCCCGAACAGTGTTTGCGTAATTACAAGGTGCCCCATCTTGTTGAAAGATGACGGTGTTTAAAATGCCATCTGAATGAAGCTGGGACATTTACGTGCTCGTATAGTAACAGCAGTTACAAAAATAACCCCTGTCATGCTCCAAAATGTGTTCCGCAATGCTGCTGACAGATTCGAACTCTGTAGAGATACTAATGATGCTCATGTAGAATCATATGCTTAAGTATTCATTAAATGCACGCCTTCTATTATATTGTTATTGAATTTTACCCTTTTTGCTACGTTTTCACTGAAGTAGATAGGGACTTTATAAACACCCTGTATATATATACACACACATATATGTTAATCCCTCCGTCTATGGCCTTTGGCAGTTCGAAGTTGACGGGGGTTCTGGTTGGGTGGCAGCAACGGATTTGTTACTCTGGAGTAGTTGGTAGCGTATAGGAACTCGCAATACAGTAAGGTCGCCTCCAACGCGACTTTGCCGAACGCGAATTTGTGTTAATGCGGCATTCGTACCTGCGACACTCTTCGTCCAACACGAATGAGATTTGGAATAACGCGAGTAAACAAACAACGTAAATGCGCCAACGTGCTCAGTCTAGCGCTGCAACTGGTGCAGTGAACATCGCGGTGTTGTGCTTACACTTGTTTATGCATACGTCCTATATTATGTATTGCATTTGTATATTGTATTGTTTTTTACAGAATATGGCTCCTAAACGTACTAGTTCTAGCAGTGATTCCAAACCTAAAAAATCTCATAAAGTGCTCACATTAGCCGATAAAATAGAATTACTAGATAAATTACAACGTGGTTTGAGTGCGTCGGTTGTATGGCGGGATTATGGCGTTAATGAATCAACTATTCGTACCATACGTAAAAGTGAGCAGAAAATTAGAGACAGTGTCAAACAATCAGGTGCTATATCACTTAAAGCTGCACATGTACCTAGGCGTGATCCGCACATGGAAAAAGTGGAAAAACTTTTAAATGTTTGGATAAGTGAATGTGCCCAGAATAAAGGAATCTATGTTGATGGACCAGCATTGAGCCTTCATGAACATGTAGCCGGTAATTCTGATGCTTTCACTGCCAGTAACGGTTGGTTAAATAATTTCATCAAACGATACAATCTTCATAATGTTAAACCTACAGGAAAAGCTGCATCTGAAGATACGGTTGAAGCTGAAGCATTTAAACCTAAGCTCGCCAGTTACATCGAAAGCAAAGGATATTTGCCAGAGCAGGTTTTTAATGCTGATGAAACTGGCTTATTCTACAAGAAACTTTGCAACCGCACCTACAATACTAAAGAACAAAAAGTAGCTCTGGGTTTTAAGGCTTTCAAAGATTGCCTCACATTATTGATTTGTGGTAATGCCTCTGGCTATTTAAAATGTAAACCGTTGCTAGTTTTCAGATCAAAGTGTCCTCGCGCATTAAGTGGTAAGAACATGAATCATCTGCCAGTAATATGGAAATTCAACCAGAAAGCATGGGTCACTAAAATAATTTTTGATGACTGGGTTAACAATTATTTTGCCCCAGAAGTAGAAAGATTTCTAAAAAGTAAGAACTTACATTTTAAAGCCTTACTGCTTATCGATAATCCATTCCATTAATATAGCCCAAGCCCACCCTAACGGCCTAACAGTGAGGTGATGTTTCTTCCACCAAACACGACCTCCATCATCCAGCCGATGGACCAAGGAATCATTAAAACATTCAAGGCCTATTATCATCGTAATGTGCATCGGCGTGCAATTGAAGCCATTGATAGCGACACGCATCCTGACTTAAGGGCTTTCTGGAAGGCATACAACATTGCGCATTGCTTGAATATCATCAAGACTGCATGGGACCAAGTCACACAATCAACAAAGAATGCCTGCTGGCGTAACTTATGGCCCGAAGCAGTTAACTTCAATGGCTTCCCTACTGTTGATGCGTCAATAAAAGAAATTGCTGCGATCTCTGGGCAAATTGGAGAAGGATTAGATGATATAATGAAAGTATTAATTATAAGTACTTATTCATTTATTAAACACTTTTGATGGATCTTAATGTTGGGTGCATGAATGTGGCTGTCATTTTGAGCCAAGTGTGTGGGTGTTGTATGAATGGTTGGCTCCTCAGTGTCAGGTGTGCTCCCCAAAGTGCCAGTTTTTGCATTCCGAGAGCGCAGAGTGTTTCGGGGGGGGGGGGGAGGGGCCTGAAGTTCGGAAGGGGATTTTCTTTTGATGTGATTGTGTTCAGTGGACCAGTTCTAACAGGAAGGAGGGTATGGACGTTGACATTTTTGGGAAGAGTTAAAAATGGGACACCCTAAATTGAACATGTTAGGTTATGTTTTATTGTATAAAATGTAGTCAAAAATACATTTTTTCAAGTATATTTTGGTGTGCTTTGTTCGGATGTGACCTTCGTTTCTTGTGCAAATGAACAGAAATACAGTTGACATTGTATGGCCCAAACAGTATAAAATTTCTGTTCATTTGCACAGTAGGTGGGGTTTATGTTTAAGCGGAGCGCGCCAAGGTACACTAGAAAAATGTATTTTTTATTTCAACTTCAGGCCATGTCATTTGCGACATAATTACCCTCATTAGGGATGTACCGATATATCTGATAATAAAAACCCACTCTAATGGACAGAGTTTATTTCCACAACAGTTTCGATGCCCACTGGCATCCACCCGAAGAAGATGCCAGTGGGCATCGAGACTGTTGTGGAAGTGAACTCTATTAGAGTGGGTTTTTATCATATTTTGACCTTCACGTAGAAAAGTGGTTTTTTGCACCGATATATCAGTATCGGTGATATCGGTGGATTTTTGAGATTGTCGGTGTCGGCCGATGTTTCAGGAGTGCGATTTTTCCAAAGTTGTGGATGGAAGGCTGTTTAGAGGATGAAATTTCCGGTGTTTTGTTGTTTTGTCGCTTCGCATGGCTCGTTGTTTTTTCACAAGGGTTGGGTTCTCGTGTAAAAATGGCAGCTGCCCGGTATGCTTAGGAGAGAGCCAGTTTCTGGCAGCGCTGGCGATGTTTCTTCCAATGCTGAGCATGCGTTCGCTTGCAACTGTTGTTGATGGTGCTCCCAGGTATCTCTGAGCTGGATTCCCCAAAAAACGCATTTACTGGGCCCAACAAAGGCCCGCAGTCTGGTTGTGTAGCAAGCAAGGCTGTGACATCTAGTGCAGTGTTGCTATCTTTGATGAAAAGGATTGTTGCTTTGTTGCCAAGTTTTCAACACAGAGGATAGATTGTGAATGTTGAGAAGGTGTGACAAACTAGTAAAATGGCTGATATCGGTGTCGGCCGATGCTGTTTTTAATTATCGGTATCGGTTGTCGGCTAAAGGGCGATATCGGTACATCCCTAATACTTATAATAAATTATTAGATAATAAATTATAGTTCTTAATATAATAATTCCTACTTATAATAATCCTAATTCTGTATCCTAATGAAGTCTGTTTGCCATAATGATGATTATTTTATATTGTTATATATTTGTAGTGTATTTTATTTCATTTTTGAAAAAGTGCTTCTTACTTTTCAATATTTAAGTAGCTACATTATAAAACACTCACTTTTGTACTTCAACTTTTTGATAACGTGTACTTTTACTTTAACTTGAGTACGTAAATTTTTAAAGATTACTTGTACTTTAACTTAAGTAACAAATGAAAGTACTTTACTCACCTCTGGTTAAAACAGAACTAAAATAATCATTAAAAATATCAACAATATCCTGTTTATTTTCGAATATGCTATCATGATGTTCTATAGGGCCGATCCTATCCTGTTTTTTATTGTATTTATAGCAACTAAAGAATTTTTTTTATAGTTATTGCTGTTTCTAGCAAGATTTATTTCACTATGCCTTTTGCTACTCCTAATCAAACTATTTAACTTATTTCTTAATTCCTTATAATTATCCGAGTCCACGAGGCTTATTATATACTGCTTTTAAATTCTGTGAATGCTCTTTTCTTGTCTTTAATCATTCTAGCTATTTCCTTATTTCACCACAAAGGTTTCCTAATCCTAAAATTTCTTTGAATCTAGACCACATCTCAATAGCATTTTTTAATGGCAAATCTCATTTTAGATGTTCAATAGGAATAATGTTCTTTTTCATATAGGCCTAGACTACTTTATCAGTTAGGTAGACCAGCCATGAGTGGATCCTAGGGTCTTTGTTGGTCTGAAACATTATAACATTATATGCAGCCAGAAGAAGTCGAGGAGTTGTTGCAATTCCATTAAACAGAACCAACCAATGAAGACTTTCAAGCTATGATAGGGGGCAGCAGCAGCAGCGAATCAAACGATGACGAAGCTACAGAACCACCTAAGCCTCTATTAACTGCAGCAGTTCTCACAGACATTATGGAGAAAGCCGATGAATTTAGTCAATTATGAACAGATCATTGAAAGTCAAAGGCCAACTGGAAACTGGAGTTCAAAGAACTGCTCAAGGACCACTAAAAGAAAGCTAAGCAAGTTAAAATTACAGACTTCCTGATAATGGCAACAGCTGACGAATCTAATGACCTACAACTCTCAACTTCCAAACAAACACCTCTACAAAAGTGGATGCGTACTCCTGCTTGCGTCTCAGAAATTCCACTAGATGAGAGATCTGATTCTGAATGAGAGTTCTCTTCCTTCTGTTTAATAAGTTTTTTTTTCAATTTAAGTTTATGTTTAGTGTTTACATGAAGTTTTTGTTTACTGTAAGTTTTGTTTACGCTAATGTTTGTGTTTACCTGTTTACATTATGTTTGATTTAAATGTTTATTTCAGGTCTAATGTTTAATATACTTTGAAACTACGTTCGTGTATCATTTTCCTCGAACGCGAACTTTAACTTGACGTAATACTATTTTCCTCATAGACCATTAAGTTCGTCAAACGCGATTTTCTTGCATAGGTTAACCTAACCCTATTTTTCCCATAGGTTATTAAGTCACCGAACGTGTGATCTTGACTTGACACAAGCCTCGCGTTGGAGGCGACCTTACTGGTTTCTCTTATACTACTCTCCGATTTCTTCTTGTAATGGATCGGAGGATTCTGTGGAGCTTACTAAATTCTTTGAAGGTTCCCTGATTCTTCTTGTAACGTATCGGGAAATTATTTTTCTCTATTTAAGACTAAGTTCTCTGAAGAGAGCAAGGCTCGAAGGAGAAGACAAAGATATTCTCTTACTGTAGTTTACTGCTAAAATGTTACAGGTAATGCTCAGCCTCTAAATCAGATCAGACAATCAAAATGAACACTGAAGAAATTTTAGGTGTTTATATACTACATTTTTAATGACATTATTATTTAATGCTGACCTGTTTTGTTTTAAATTCTCAACAGGCTGAATTATTTTGCAAAATATTTAAAGTTAAGGTAAATATTTTAGCTGTAGCAATGTCTAGACCAGGACCGTTTCTAGCCATTAGGGGGCCCGAGGCAGTATACCCATTTGAGGCCCTACCCATCCATCCACCAACTCACGCCTTACTGCATCACCTCAGCACACATATACAAAAAATGGCTGTGTTAATAAAAAACAATTATGAAACAATTTTAATGAAACATTTATGTCCAAAACAACAAATATGTACTTTCAGAAGACAAACAGAAAAAATACTCTTCATGAAATTCTTGAAAATTAGCTTATACATTATTTAGAATAAATGACAGGACTATGTATAAAAAAATAATGCAATTATCAACTACCAAACAATTACTAACTCTACGATACAATCGTGTAATAGCTAACAGTTATACAGAACAGTTTGTATCTCCAAAATTTTTGCCTCCTAGATTTTTTCTGGGCGAAATCATCAATAACATCATCATATGAAATCTCCCTGCCAACGTCCTGGTTGATGCTTATGATGCCAAGGCCACTGAGGCGATCCTGCCCCATTGATGATCTGAGGTAGTTCTTAATTAGCTTCACCTTAGAGAAGCTCCTCTCGGCTGACGCTACTGTCACAGGTAGAGTGCAGGCAATTCTTAGTGGAACCCAGAGATTGGGGTATAGTTCCTCCAGTTGCTTCTGATGAATGAAGGAGAGAAGCTTCAATGCAGTCATGTTGTGTGAAGGTAAAGTCGGCAAGTTCTTAATTTCGAGGGCCAGTTCTCTTCCATCAATGTCAGAGTCAGCTCCAGAGCTCAGTATCTTAGAGAGCTTTTCACACTTGCAGGACAAGTCTTCCTTGTTCATTGTGGTGAAGTTTAGGAGAACCCCAAATATGTCCCTCACATCATCTAATGTTTTGAATCTCTCATTTATTGGCCCGATGGTACAATCCACCACCACATTGAAAAATTTTAGTTCCAGCCTCTTTGAGGCTTCTGTAAATGGTTCGTCAGGAGCTTCGTAAGCAAAGTGCTTTTTTGTGGATCTGAGCCTCTTCTCCTTCAGCACAGCCTCCACATTCATTTCCTCACATATGTCCCTAGCTACAACTTGTGCTGCAACAAAACCTGTGTTTCTGTAGCTGGTGAGTGAGTCTTTTGTTTTTGTGAGGAGGTTGACTGCCACATCAAACTGCATTGTAGGAGACTGCAGAAGTTTGCTCACATGGTTAACTGCATGAAGAATGTCATACCATACCACTGTGCAAATCTGAAAGCGATAAGACCCTACCTCCTCTGCAAGTGCTTGTGCTTCAGTCCTGGCTATGGCATCTGTGGCATTGTTTCTGACTTCCAACAGGGCCTCTCTGATGTTGTGGCTCTGGTATCGCACAGCCTCAATGCTCTTAAACCGGCTCTCCCACCTGGTTTCACTCCAAGACTTGAGTGTTATGTTCACGTGCTTCTTTAGGATTGTCCATCTCTGTGTAGCTGCTGTAAAAAGGTTGTACAATTTTTGTACGTTGCCAAAGAAGCTGATGGCATCTGTGGAAGCTTCAGCTGCATCAGCCACTACAAGATTCAGAGTGTGAGCTCCACATGGAACATAGAGTGCACGACAGTTCTTCTCTAATAACCTTGCCTGAACACCTTTGTTCTTGCCCTTCATGTTCGCTCCGTTGTCATATGACTGTCCTCTGCAGTCATCAAAGTGAATATTCAGTTCATCTAGTCTCTTCAGAATCAGAACTGATAAACCCAGGCCTGTACTTTCTGAAGCCTCAAGAAAGCCCAAGAAGTATTCTTTTATTTCTGGTACTTCACCCATTTTAACAGTTCTGATAATAATCGACATCTGTTCTTGGTGGCTTATATCTGGAGTGCAGTCTAAAATGAGTGAGTAATATTTAGCTTGTTTTATTTCTGCAACAATGGCATCCAAGATCTTTCCACTAATGGACCCAATGAGCTCATTTTGAATGATGTTTCCTAGGTAACTTGAATGACTATATTGGCCACTTTCGACTCTGCTGATGTATTGTTTCATCACTGGATCAAATTTGACAAGCAGCTCAACCTCCTTCAAGAAGTTGCCAGTGTCTCGATTGTACAATGTAGAGGAAGACCCCCTGAAAGCAAGGTTTCTCTCTACCAGTGATTGGAATATACTTACAAGACGTGTGAGAACATCTCGCCAGCAGCTTCGCTCTACCTCCATTAATGACATTTCAGTTTGGTCAATGGTCCTCCCAGTTTTTAGCCGCAGTTCCAGATCTTTCCATGTTGCCATGTTATCTGCATGTTCTGAACTATTTTCATGGCCTTTCAGAAGCGAACCAACGTTTATCCAGTCTGAAAGTCCATCCGTAATTAGTTTGTACGACTTCCTTGAAAACAACTTGCAGCAGAAGCAATAAAGAGCATCATTCCTTCTAGAGTACATCAGCCAGCTTCGCTTTATTTTTTCTCCATTAATTAATGTTCTGTACATGTAATGGTGATGAACGCTTCTACCGTCCTCTCTTTTAGGGAATGTGAAATCTGGACTGATTTGAAACGGTCCTCGAGACACCAGATCTATCTTCAAAGCATCTGACAGGACAACTGGCCAGTCATACGGATCAAGCGGTGGAGCAGATCTTGGTTCTTGTTGCTCAGTAGAAATGCCTGTGTGTGGTGTTTGAAGTTGAACAGAAGATGGGCCACTTGTTGGTTCATCAGGCTCTACTTCCACTGGTGTTTGAGGTTGCATAGAGAATGGGGTTGCTGTTGGCTCATGATGCTCATCAGGCTTTGCTGAGGATGGCTTTTCCAAATATTTCAGTAGTGCTCCTGAGAAGAACATAACATTACATATTCTGTTAATGTTTGCTAAAATACTCTTTTTTATCTTGTTTGATAATAATTGATCCGTGTGAACAGAATTTGAGGTGATGTGATCCATTAAATTTCACATTTCGAAATATTATAAATATTACAGAGACTAGCTTACTCTACACGATTCCTGAGCACTTGCCTAGCTTGATGGTCTACCTAACCTAGTTGCCTGAACTGTAATCATAAGAATATACAAGTGGCACATCTCACCTGTGCTACTGGAAAGCTTCTCCTCCTCTATTTTCTTCTTTTTCCGTTTTTCAGCTCCTGATGGATAATGTTTCATTTTCCAAGATGCACGAAGTCACATCTAGTTAACCACAACTAATCTGCTAAATAATAATAATAATTGTTATAACTGTAACGTTAATTAAATACATTCAAATAATCAGACCATTTAGGTTTTAACCAACAAAATTCACATTATCTGAAAAAGATAAGAAAAGAATTAATAAACTTGAAAACATAATGAAAATAATCCTAGGTTTTAAAGTGTTACAAAATCTCTTAATAATTAGTAAATTAGTGAAATAATGTTTTACAATACTATAAAAATTAAGCATTTAGGAAAGTATAAGCATATAGTAAGAATAAAGTTAAATAATATAGAAATAAGATCTCACAATAGTTATTTCGACATAACGACCAAAACGTTTCGTTTGTCTCCGTTTTATCACATTTGTCTCATAGAAAAACTTTAATTAATAAGACAATAATAATAATACATAATAATAATAATAATAATAATAATAAGGATAATAATAATATTAATAATAACTTCAGCTATATTCCTATTCTTGCCCACTGAGCTATGACCTGGGAGCCTGTCTAGGGGCCCCCTAGTAGCAGCGGGGCCCTAAGCCGCCACTTAGTCTGCTTATGCCAGGAAACGGCCATGGTCTAGACAGATAAGCAAGATATTTGAAAATGAAGCCATATTTTTATTTTAAACCGCATATTGACTGAGCTGATGTTATCATGATCTGCCGAGTTAACTAAAAATGGAAACTGAAATATGCATTTTATTATGAATTACAATTAAATATGCATATGAGCATAAATTAAATGCTTAAGATTTAAAATTATACGTTAAGCAAGACATGACTTCATCTTTTACAACGAAGAGAGAATGTACACAGAAAATGAACATTGCAGAATTTAACACGATTATATTATTAGGCTAAATCTAAAAAAAATATTGTTTAAAAAGAAATAATTCACCAATTATCACCGGTCTGCATGAAAATCGATTTCTTTATTTTGAGTTGTGATTCTGAAGCAGTTCGCTGCGCTGAATTAAAAAATGCTACCAGTTTTTTTCTATCACCCACAGTTTTAAAGTTATTAGCAAAACAATTTTGGGGCGTTTTGTAATTTTTTACCTTTTTAATCTTTAATTAATTTCGTTTTTTCATATTTTTCAGATAGATAATTCTAACATTACGTCTTTAAAATTGTAATAATGGCTTCTAGAGGATGTACCCATAGTCCAGACATATTTTGTTATATTTGTGGTCGCTATGTTGTTGTAAAACAAAGGACAAATGTAACGACCTTCATTAAGAGAGTTTATCATGCTTATTTTGAAATTAAATTAGGAGATCAAGACAAAAGTTGGGCTCCACACAAGGTTTGTCTTACGTGTGTTGCGGCACTAAGGAATTGGAGCAAAGGTAAAAAGAAAAGTTTGCCATTTGGGATCCCTATGGTATGGCGCGAGCCTAGAAACCATACCGACGACTGTTACTTCTGTTCTTGCAATGTTAAAAGTTATAATGCAAAGAATAAAGAGAGCCTTCAATACCCAAGTCTTCCATCTGCAATAAGGCCGGTACCGCATGGTCCAGAAGTTCCTATTCCCCGCCCACCCGAGAGTCTGGATCAATACAATTCAGATTCTGATTCAGCTCCAAATCCAGACAATTATGATGTTTATGAACAGCCAACAGCTGACCGAGATCCTCCTAAACCATAAACCCAAGCCGAACTAAATGACTTAGTCAGGGATTTGAATCTGTCTAAGGACTCTGCAGAACTTTTGGGGTCTAGATTGCAGGAGAACAATTTATTGACATCCGACACATACAGTACTTCGCTTGGTACAGAAATCGTGAGAAAGACTTCGTGCCTTTTTTCGAAGAAGATGGTCCCTTGGTATTTTGCAAGGACATGACAGGATTAGTGTGCAAGCTAGGCATCGAATACCAAACCAGTGACTGGAGGTTGTTTATAGATTCCTTTAAAACCAGTCTAAAAGGAGGGTTACTGCACAACGGTAACAAATATGCATTAATCCCAGTGGCCCATTCTACTCATTTAAAAGAGACCTATGATAAAATGAAACTGCTTCTGGAAAAAATTCAGTATCAAAATCACAGATGGATATTGTGTGGGGATTGTTATTTTATTTATTTGTTGGGTTCAAAATCCCAGCTGAGCCGTGAACGGCCAAGTTCTAAAGGGCCAATTCAACCTACAGCCCAAGTTAGGCTAAAATTAAAACTTACGGACTTGAGATCCTATTAGGTCCTACCTCAGGGTTGCTGACTCGATGTGGGCCTACCTTAGGCCTCAGTTGTATGAATTTAAGATAAAAACAAAAGGGGTACTATTTATGGTCTTCTTTCTCAACCTTGCAACAACAACGCAACCTGGACTATTGCACGATGCAACAATCTTGTATCTAAACAACCAAACTGAATTGCAAGAGAGCTCTCTATCAGACCACACCCTGTACGTACGACATTCCACAAACGAGTAGAAAGGACGCGCAGCGCCCCAAAATGATGCCACCTGAGAGCTCAAACAATGCTAGCTCTAAATTAAGTGAATTTTTCACTAACCTTACAATTATGAGATGGATATATATACACCTTAACTTAATATATACAAGCAATGCTGCATCAATCAGCTTAGTCATCATATCGCCTTGGGACAACAATGGTTCTTCCTCTTCTAGATTTTCTAACAGGGATCTCACAGTCCTTTGCATGTTACTTGGGCAGCAATCAGGATACACTAAGATGCCATGTTTCATCTGCGAATGGGATAGTCGAGCACGTGACCAGGACTGGAAGAGGAAAACTTGGCCTCCTAGAGAGAATCTTACCCCAGGATCAAAGAACATTTTACATGAACATCTAGTTGAACCAAATAAAATCCTCCTACCACCCTTGCCCATTAAGTTAGGCTTGATGAAGCCGTATGTCAAAGCATTGAATAGAGAAGGTGAGTGTTTCAAGTACATTTGTTCAAAATATCCAAAGATTAGCTACGAGAAAATAAAGGAAGGTGTTTTTATAGGTCCTCAGATTAGAAAGTTATTGACAGACGATCATTTCCTGAACACAATGACCAATAAAGAAAAAGAAGCATGGCTTGGTTTCAAAGATGTTGTTGAAAACTTCTTGGGAAACTACAAAAGCCAAAATTATGAAAGACTGGTGGAAAATATGCTTAAAAAGTTTTGCGCCTTAGGCTGCAAGTCCAGGGCCGTAACTAGGGTTTAGAAATTAGTGAGGTCCAGATTTTTTTCGAGCACGGCGGGACGATCAAAATTCAGACCAAAATGACATCTACAAACACAACCCAAGCTATACACTAAACACAAAACCCTTGTCTATAATTAAATACTGTACAAAGGGACCTGTTAGCAAAAATACTTTTATTAAAGCTGCAGCAATATTTCACGGTTCAGTCTCTTTTTTTTTTTTTTAGGAAATAATTACCGAGGTCCGGACCTCGGTGACCTCATAGGTAGTTACGGCCATGGCTGCAACATGAGCCTGAAAGTTCACTTCTTATTTTCGCATCTTGACCGTTTTCCCGAAAATCCCGGAGATGTCAGTGAGGAGCAAGGGGAACGATTTCACCAGGACATCAAAACCATGGAAAGAAGATATCGAGGAAGATGGCATACAAATATGATGGCGGATTACTGCTGGTATCTGCAACGAGATCAGCCTAACGCACAGCATAAGAAAACATCAAAGAAGCACCGGTTTAGTCGTCATTAGTCAGATCTACCTTCGTAGTCTTAAGTCTTTGGAATAAGTCCTGAAATGTTTGCAAGTAAAGAAGGTAAATATATTTTGTTTCTTTCAGTTATTTTTTTATTCTTTCATAAACAAGCAATATGCTTGTTCAAGAGCTAGGAGCTATTTAATTCTGCTTTAATTAGGTTTTACTCTATCACCTAAAGATTTCGTGCTACAAGGGGTGTTGTAATACCTCATCTGTCCCCAAATGTTAACCACCCATTGATGGGAGGGGAGAGAGTATTTTGCTGGGAATGGGACTGGTTGTTATATATATTTACCCTACATTATTATGTAAGCGTTACTGTAGTCTATAACAACAAAATTTATGGTTTAGCATGTGCAATCCAATGTTGGTCTCGATAAGATGGTTCACATTTGGGGATAAATGGGGGATTTATGACACACCCTGTAGTAAGAAAACCATACGTGATAGGGAAAAACTATCTATATTTTTAAGATCAGCGCACTCAAATTATATAGAATCACCAACTAGTTTGTAAAAATCGATCGACAAGTTTTCAAATGTGTACTGGTTATTCAGCAAAAATAAAATAGAAAGCAAATAAAAATTTTTAGCCGAACCGTGTCAGCGTTATGTGCATTTGGACTCTATATGTAAAAATGAATATAAGTAAAATAAAAATATAAATTATATGAATATAATGAATACAAGAATCATATGAATACAATTCTCTCTCTCTCCATCCTCTTCTCAGATGATAGTTAGCCCTCTCAGATTCTGGCCAATTGTGCAAATTTCACCCTCTCGTGCTCTTTCGACGCAAGTTGCGTCGTTAACAGGACGGTATTATTTTGGTTAGCATTGACTTAGAGTAATTTTAACGACGAAGACGCTCTTAGAGACGCATTTGGCGGGTGTGTCAATTTTGGGGGTGAAATGACTAAATTGAAAATCATGTGATTTGGTAGCAATTTAATGTAATCATTTGGCATACAAAATAATTTCCTTGCTTCAAAAACAATAAAAAATAACCCCTACCTACATCAATTTTAATTCAAAAATTCCATTTTTCCGTAAATTCCTAACAAAATAACAAATGTGCGCAAACATCCTATCAACATTTAAAGTGGCAATAAGATATCATTCAGAGTCTTTATTTGAAAGTAACCAATGCAGTCATGTCCTTTTTGCTGCGGTTCCTTGACATCAGCATTCGGCTTGCTACTTGCGCTTTGATGTAGCCTTCTCACCTCTCGTGACTGTAAACTTGACTAGCTGCTTCTGTGACCATTTTCACACATCTCTCCACACTCTGAGTGTGAGAAGGCCACTTTGGCACTTGCATTGGGGCCTCTTTAAGTTGTGTTAAATCTTTGTTTGTTATACATGTTGTCAGTGGTAGCTCCAAAACTTCCGAACTCAGGTTAACTAATTCTGACAATTTCGTGGCATTGACGTTTATCGGAGATACCTTCCTTGTCTGAACAGAGCAATCTCCCAGCTGGTCATCATCTAGTAATGTTCCTCTAAGCTTTAGAATGATTTCCACAGCCTCAGTTCGCTCTTTGGTACATTGGCTGCAGAGTATTGCTTGCAAAACTGCCTCTGGCCTAGCATATCAAGCGGACCTTCTCACCACAGGTAACACGATGTCCACCACTACTTTCTTTTGGGTTCTCAGTAGCTGTAATTGAAACAAGATGTGGTTGGGCCCCTCCATCCACATTGGATTAAGTTTTACATTGAACCAGTGAGGAAGATAAAACCCAATAATAAATTCAACAATCAACATCAAATTCTGTAGCATTTTGCCCTTCAGTGCATGTCTGGAAACCCAAATCCTGCAGAAACGAATCACTGTAGTTAACCAACGACTGTGACTTATGGGTCCAATCTCCAAGAGAGCCAGATTATGAGGCAACTCTCCTGATTTGATTGCTTGAACAATACGATAAGCGTAAGATTGATCCGTGCTGAGGTCTTTGATAACTTCTTCAGACAACACTGGAAGGGGAGGGCCTACTTCGACCTTTGGAAATTTTGTATTTATTTCTAATTCCGTTGCTTCATCTAGCATGTTGCCAAGGGGGCCTGACCACTTGTTGCTCTTTGTAGGACCATTAAGTTCCTGGATGAGACGACGAAGAGGTAGTTCCCCTGTGTGCAAATCACATACAATCCAAACAAGCCTTCTTCCAAGTTTTTTCTCTAAATGCGTCATAACACCGCCCTGCCATCCAGTGTTCACCGCAGTTGAGTCTCCACCAACGGCCTGCAGTGAACTGTCAAGTCTGCTTTCTTGAAGCCAACATCATATTTGATCAGCAATTGCCTCTGCATGTTTCTTGCCTTTTACTTCTGCTTCAGGAACAAAGTGAAACAAATAGCGGCCACCAGGTTCGGAACACACAGAGTAGTGTTCTTCGTTGATGAGACCGGGAAACTTTCTGTCCGTCCATTCCCTCTACCTCTAGGAGAACTTTTGTGTCAGCTCTTCTTCCATCAAACAAAAGGCAAGAGATACCTTCCTCCTTCAAATCTTTTTCATGCTGATCAGATATTTCCTTCATTATTTTTTCTTGTGCTCTTCTTATCTTATTATGATCTATCGCTAAGGATGTATCCTCTCGGCTGATGAGGCCTGCATCTATCCAAGCGGCAGTGGCAATCTCTGCAGTCTCTCATAGCCCCGTATGGTGGCGAATACTGGCAAGGGCAATGTTTGAGATGTCTTTAGTGTTGTATTTCATTCTCTTCGGCGAAGGTTCAGATGGCATTTTGGAGCTATCATCTGATGTTGCTTCTTTCTGTTCATCTGAAGAGCTTTCAAAGAAGTGAGAAACCTCTTGATAGAGCTCTTCATCTCTTTGGGTGGCTTCTTCACTCTTCTTTTTCTTCCTTTCTTCCCTCTCTCGGATTTTCTCTTTTTTCTTAGCAATAACAATCTGTTTTTTTGGTTTCTGAATAATCTGCCGAACCAATCTGCATACTTCCTTGGCCTCCTGCCTTTGTTCTCTGCGCCTTTATGAAAGCCAGCTCCAAAACAGGAATCTTCTTCTCACAAGGACAGCGACAATCAATGTGAGGGTGAGGTTCTCTTCTGCATGAGGGAGAGCAATTGGCTTCAGAACACAACTCTATGGGACACTGGCAGTTAAAACTGTCAAGAAGAGTATCAAGTGTGTGCAGAAATTTATTTTTCTTTGCTAGTTTTCCTTTACCAAGTGATGTCTCAACTGCTTTGTGCCACAGCTTTGTTAATTTTAGCTCAATAGTTCTATACTGATTGAGTACAGGTGGTTTGAATACCACATTAGCTTTTTTCCACTGATGCAGAAGAGGGGGAATCATGTCCCTTATGAGCTCTTTCTTTGTGTAGTTCCTTCTATCCTTTGTATTTTGTTCACGAAGGAGTAACCCTAGTCTCAGCATGTCTCGCACTGTTGGTAGTTCTGATACGGGAAGCTCCTTGCCTGTACCGACTAACAGGCTCAAGTGGCATGACGACTGACCTTTTGTCTTCAATTTTGGCATCTTAGGAATATCTGAAAAGAAAGAAAAACATTTAAGTATTTTATATCAATTACGATGTTTCAAAGTTTAGTCATTCGATGTTCTAAAATTCAATAAAAAAATATTTCATTGGATTACAACATAATTAGACAGATAGAATATGATAATAATAAATAATTGTAATAATCAATAATCCATACTTACAGTTAAACTGTAGTATTCGTCTAGTAGAATAACTATGAAATAGGTACAAGAGCAATAACAGCAAACCACCGTCTATGGCATCTAAGAGACAACTGAAGACAGAGTGAGAGACAGTTCTATTCATGTTGTGACTTGTACAGTGTACAACAACTATATGACCTTGAAAACACTCCATATGCGATTAGTGGGATAATTCTGTGACAGATGAATAGTTAACCAATTTATGTCCTATTATTTAGTAAAAGAGTCAATTTCTGAAACTTTAAGGTAAAATTGATGTAGGTAAGGGTTATTTTATTTCATTTTGGTTGGCCAATTTCAAGTTTTGACATGAAAAGACTATATTTTCACTACCAAAATTGATTTGAAAAAAGTTGACAAAATTGACACACCCTAATGTGGCAGCATATGACAATATGTTGCTTTACGTTTTTAGTGTAAGGTATAAAATTTTACTGTTTGCTGTATAATATATTTATCTAGTAAATTCTTTGAGATGTACAAAGACGGACTGACAGACAACAATGACAGACACACTGACAAACAATATATTGCTTCCTTTATGTTTTTAGTGGAAGGTATATAATTATTGTGTTTGCTTTAAATTTTTGAGATGCACGAGGACAGACAGACAGACAGAGACAGCAGCGACAGAGGCAACAGTGTCATACCATGTCTTTTCTTCCTTTTGTTATGAAATAGAAAAATATATTTACTATGTTACTTACTTGTTTATATATATATTGATAAGTGGTTGTCTATAATATAATATTTATTATATATTTTAGTATACTGGTAAGATATGGCTTCATTTTTTTATTCTTCGTGTCACAATTATCGCGCGAAAAACGTATTTCATGTTTTTTTTTTATTGTGGGATTTAGGTAAACTATTATATTCAATAAATAGAGACAAAAAAAAGTCTTAAAAATAGTGTGGGGAAAACAAAGTGAGGTGTTATTGAACATTTTGAGAATAATATTTTGAAAATAACATTTTGAGTTTGACTGCTTGAGAATAATAAAGAAAACTAATCTCTGAGTGATAGTTAGTTATCTTTTATTTGGAGAAGCAATTTATGGAATAATTCTCACACCTGACTACAGTTATGTGAATGCAGATGTAAACGTAAACAAATAAATATTGAAACCAGGATGGCATGAAACAAACATTACACGAGATTAAAACACTAAACAACATTTCAGATGTACACAATCATTTTCACTATATAACTCTAATTTGAATCCTTTCACAGCATTAAAATAATTTATGACATTCATAATTCTCATTATTGACTAACGCCAGAGACTCACGAAGCAAAATCTACTATAACTAAACAAACTGGCTTCAATTGCTATGCCAACTAGCCAACTAGATCTAAAAGAGGTCCTATTCAGTAACACTGGAGTTGTAGGTTAAATATGAGGGAATTGATAATTAATCAGAATTTAGTTCTAAACGAAATGAAATATATCTCAGCAAGAAAATTCCTACTTTTTTATTAAAAATATCCCTAATCATCGAGAAGGCCATCCCCTTCAATTCTCTGGAATCATCTTTGCATTGCCCTCTGTTCACCAGATCCCATTCCAACATGATCCTTGACCATCCTTCTATGCGGAATCCGGCAGAGGAAAATAAATTTATTTCTCGTAAGCCATAGATAAAGCCATACATACATAAATTAGTCTTGTACTGCTATCGTCACCATAACCACTGTAGCAGCAAGAACATGAGAAAAAATAATCTGTACCCGAGTCATTCAAATGATATTTAACTAAATTATAGAAATAAAAACAGCAGTCATTAAATGGCTTTAAACAGAATTATTTACTACATCATCAATACATATAAAGCTACAAATATATAGAGCAATTATATAGCCAGTGGTGCCACACTGTTAAACTTTGTAATTTTTAAAAAGTAAATTCACACGCCATTTGTTAAAATTTTTCAGTATATATACAGGGTGTCCCATAAGTCCGGCATCATAGGAAAAATAATAAAAAAAGGCAAAACAAAAGCTTTTATTTACAGAACGTGCTCAATATGTCCACCATTGTTTTCAATACACAAATTCAGACGTGATACCCAGTCAGCAAGCACACGGTGGATGATGTCAGGAGTAATGGTGTTACATGCTCCAATAATGCGCTGCCGCAAATGTTCAACACTCCTAATTTTCTCTGCGTAACCAGCGCTTTCAAGTGGCCCCAGAGATTAAAATCTAGTGGCGTGAGATCCGGGCTTCTAGCTGGCCATTCCACAGGCCCTCGACGTCCTATCCAATGACCAGGGAATTGTTGGTACAAGTATTCCTTTACTCGGGTGCTGTAATATGCAGGAGCGCCGTCTTGCTGGAACCATGTTGGGAAATTTCCTTCTTCGTTCAAGACACTGGGAAATGCTTCTGCCTTGAGCATACGTAGGTAGGTGCCTCCAGTGACATGTTCATCTAAAAAGAGGGGGCCTATGATGCGATCCTTCCAAATGCCACACCATACCATCACCCGAGGGCCTGTGGAATGGCCAGCTAGAAGCTCGGATCTCACGCCACTAGATTTTAATCTCTGGGGCCACTTGAAAGCGCTGGTATACGCAGAGAAAATTAGGAGTGTTGAACATTTTCGGCAGCGCATTATTGGGGCATGTAACACCATTACTTCTGACATCATTCACCGTGTGCTTGCTGACAGGGTATCACGTCTGAATTTGTGTATTGAAAGCAATGGTGGATATATTGAGCACGTTCTCTAAATAAAAGCTTTTGTTTTGCCTTTTTTTATTATTTTTCCTATGATGCCGGACTTATGGGACACCCTGTATATGTATATATGTGTGTGTGTGTGTGTGTGTGTGTGTGTGTGTGTCCATAAGTCCAGCCTCATAGGAAAATTAATTTTAAATTAAATTTACAAAAGTAATACATTAGAACTAAAACAAATGTTCAAAGTGATGTCTTGTTTTGAGACCTTTTTGTTGTTGCAGGTAGAATAACACGCAATAGCTAATATGGAAATGAGTTACAGTCCTTAGAAAAGGCAGAAATTGTTCTTTTGGTTCTTTTGCATGATTCTGGCCTTAACTGTAGACAGACAGCTGAAGAATTTCATCATCGTCATCCCAATAAACCACAACCTGGTCAGCATTCGTTGATCAAATGCTTTCAAGATTCAAGGAGACCGGAGTGTTCAGAACAAACCAAGAGCAGATCGCATGAGAACTTCAACTGATGCTGAAAGCAATATTGATGTACTTTCCAAGATCGCACTAAGTCCACAACGATTACATATGAAAGTGGACATTCAAAGACATCTATACACCAAATATTGCAGTATCATCAGTGATGGGCATCGATACATGAAAATCGCTAAAGCGATACCGATACATCGATACATGAAGAACGTCTTCGGCGATACCGATACGCCGATACTTTCTAGATGTCTTAAGCCAGTGGTTCCCAACCTTTTCACCACCAAGGACCCCTTTTATTTTTATTTTTTTTCCCACGGACCACTGTTTTTGAAAGATTCCGTCTACCCAACAAACTGTTTTTATTAACTAATAACACTGGTATGCATCAATTTTGCTGTCAAGGGTTTTGTAAGTGATTCTTATAGAGTTTTTCATGCTGATTTCGAATCTGCAATCCGTTTTTCTCAATCAGCTCAGGTTATCCGGCTATGGCCTCATAAGTAAAATAGAATGTTTCGTGGTTTTGTCAAAGCGGAATTGGAACAGTAACATCTATCATCACTTGTTTCACTTGTATAATATCTTTTTTTACTTTTCAGGCATATAGATAAAATATTTCATAATGAATAGAGCGTGTAAAAATGATCCCAATAGATTCTGCTACATATGTGGGACGGTTACCATGCCAAATAACCAGTCCCAAATCACTAAATTTGTGAAGACAATGTATAGAGCATACTTTGGAATTAAGCTAGGGGACCAGGACAAAAATTTCGCCCCTCATATGTGCTGCAAGACGTGCATTGAAAATTTGAGAAGATGGAGCAAAGGCAGAGCGAAATCTTTGCCTTTTGGAATTCCCATGATTTGGAGAGAAGGAAAGGATCACGTGACAGATTGCTATTTCTGCATGACAAACCTCCAAGGTGGGCTTATAAGTTTATTTTTCTTAAATATTTTGAAATCCTCGTATGAAACTTGACATAATATTCACCATAATGTAATATTCACCGTATATAGCATAATATTCACCATAATGGTAATCATACATTTACATATACATATTGTTATAGAAAATACATTTACACATACATATTGTTATACAAGTTACATTTACATATACAATGATTGTATATTTTCTTTCTTTTTCATTCATATTGTCCCCGAAGGGACAATATGAATGAAAAAGAAAGAAAATATACAGACTCCATCGACCTATTTCATATCTTACAGACCGCAGCCTTCCCTCACGAGCCGCCACTGTCTGAATGCTTCTTCTATTTCATATGCAAGTTTTATATCCATGTTTCTGTGTTTCTATTTTCAGGAGTTAACAAGAAGAATAAACACATTGTTGTATACCCTGACATTCCTCCTGCTATGAGACCTGTACCCCCATGGTCCTGGAATTCCAATACCCGACCCACCTCAAACCCTGGACTTCGATGATTCTGATGATGAATCAATGACCAGTCCCAGTCGTATATACCTCAAAATACCGCTTCAAATGAGCCGAGGCCTCTCAACCAGGCCAAACTTAATGATCTTACTAGGAATTTAGGACTTTCCAAATTAGCTGCCGAGATCTTGGGCTCACGACTTCGAGAGGACAACTTGCTGGCTCCGGGAACAACATTCTCCTGGTATAGGAAACGAGAGGAAAAATTCCGCAAGTTTTTTGCAGTGCACGAAAATACCTCTTCCTTAGTGTACTGCTGCAATGTTGAGGGGCTAATCGAATCCTTGGGCCTGCCATATAACGCATCAGAATGGAGGCTATTTATAGACTCGTCTAAACGAAGTTTGAAAGCAGTACTTCTCAACATTGGGAATAGGGTTGCATCAGTCCCTGTAGCACATTCCGTACAACTTACTGAGAGCTACGATAACATGAAAATTATACTGGATGCTCTCGTATACGACCAACATAACTGGAGGATCTGTGGAGATTTGAAGGTAATACTAATATCATAAGTAGGCTGACCATACGTACCGTTTTGAACGGGACAGTACCGTTTTGTATGGGTTTTTGTATGGGTTCTGTCACTGAAGAATAATTGTAAGCTCAATATGTTTATGTACTTACGGTACTTTTTCACGAATACAGAATATTACATAACCTCCGTCCCTTTTTTGCCATCCCAATGTCCCGTTTTTGTCTCAAGGAAATATGGTCAGCCTAATCATAAGTAAACTATTGCTATTGACTATGTTGTTTTTCCAAAGGTTATTTGAGAGCGTATAAGAACACTTAACTTCCCCACAGAAGTGATACAGTCCAATGCATAGATTTTTTGTCTGATAGAACAAATTCTCTAAATTCTTTAAATATTTTCATTTTTTTTCAGATTGTGGCATTTGTATTGGGAATGCAAGGGGGATACACGAAATACCCATGTTTCCTCTGCAAATGGGATAGCCGAGCGGATGAGAAGCACTATGCACAGCGTGAATGGGCATCCAGAGAGAATTTTGAACCTGGGTCGCATAATGTCGTTTCAGTGCCCCTTGTACCACCAACAAAAATTTTGCTCCCACCATTTCATATTAAGCTGGGCTTGATGAAAAATTTCATCAAATCAATGAATAAGGAGGGTTCAGCATTCCGATATCTCGAGAGTAAATTTCCTCATATATCTGATGCTAAACTAAATGCTGGGGTTTTTGATGGTCCTCAAATTCGAACTTTGATCAAGGATACTCAGTTCGAAAACGCAATGACTCCAACTGAGAAGAATGCCTGGCAGGCATTCAAATCAGTTGTCACTGATTTTCTTGGCAAGTGTAGAAGTCCAGAATACGAGTCCGTTGTCGAAAACTTGATGGAAGCTTTCAAAGCTCATGGGTCGCGCATGTCCATAAAAATGCACTTTTTGTGGTCCCACTTGGACTATTTTCCTGAAAATTGCGGGGATTATAGTGAGGAACAGGGTGAACGATTTCACCAAGATATCAAAATAATGGAAGAGAGGTACCAGGGAAACTGGGATATCAATATGCTGGCGGACTATTGCTGGTGTTTGAAGCGAGACGTGCCCGAAAATGACATTGGTTTTCCTCAATCAGGTCAGGTTTTTTCTCTATTGGCCATTTATTATAAGTCCAATTTTATCCCCAAATTTATTGATTTTTTTAGCTTAAACACTGTAGATACGAGTAATATTATAAGAACACTCGTGAAAAATGAAAACATTGTGTGAATAAATACTTTTATTCATACAATGAATATGGAAAAAAGTTTATTGAGGAAGGAATTAAGTTTTTTTTGGCTTTCCGTCTGTTTTTTTCTTCGGGCACGTCTCGCTTCAAACACCAGCAATAGTCCGCCAGCATATTGATATCCCAGTTTCCCTGGTACCTCTCTTCCATTATTTTGATATCTTGGTGAAATCGTTCACCCTGTTCCTCACTATAATCCCCGCAATTTTCAGGAAAATAGTCCAAGTGGGACCACAAAAAGTGCATTTTTATGGACATGCGCGATCCATGAGCTTTGAAAGCTTCCATCAAGTTTTCGACAACGGACTCGTATTCTGGACTTCTACACTTGCCAAGAAAATCAGTGACAACTGATTTGAATGCCTGCCAGGCATTCTTCTCAGTTGGAGTCATTGCGTTTTCGAACTGAGTATCCTTGATCAAAGTTCGAATTTGAGGACCATCAAAAACCCCAGCATTTAGTTTAGCATCAGATATATGAGGAAATTTACTCTCGAGATATCGGAATGCTGAACCCTCCTTATTCATTGATTTGATGAAATTTTTCATCAAGCCCAGCTTAATATGAAGTGGTGGGAGCAAAATTTTTGTTGGTGGTACAAGGGGCACTGAAACGACATTATGCGACCCAGGTTCAAAATTCTCTCTGGATGCCCATTCACGCTGTGCATAGTGCTTCTCATCCGCTCGGCTATCCCATTTGCAGAGGAAACATGGGTATTTCGTGTATCCCCCTTGCATTCCCAATACAAATGCCACAATCTGAAAAAAAATGAAAATATTTAAAGAATTTAGAGAATTTGTTCTATCAGATAAAAAAATCTATGCATTGGACTGTATCACTTCTGTGGGGAAGTTAAGTGTTCTTATACGCTCTCAAATAACCTTTGGAAAAACAACATAGTCAATAGCAATAGTTTACTTATGATATTGGTATTGCCTTCAAATCTCCACAGATCCTCCAGTTATGTTGGTCGTATACGAGAGCATCCAGTAAAATTTTCATATTATCGTAGCTCTCAGTAAGTTGTACGGAATGTGCTATAGGGACTGATGCAACCCTATTCCCAATGTTGAGAAGTACTGCTTTCAAACTTCGTTTAGACGAGTCTATAAATAGCCTCCATTCTGATGCGTTATATGGCAGGCCCAAGGATTCGATTAGCCCCTCAACATTGCAGCAGTACACTAAGGAAGAGGTATTTTCGTGCACTGCAAAAAACTTGCGGAATTCTTCCTCTCGTTTCCTATACCAGGAGAATGTTGTTCCCGGAGCCAGCAAGTTGTCCTCTCGAAGTCGTGAGCCCAAGATCTCGGCAGCTAATTTGGAAAGTCCTAAATCCCTGGTAAGATAATTAAGTTTGGCCTGGTTGAGAGGGCTCGGCTCATTTGAAGCGATATTTTGAGGTATATACGACTGGGACTGGTCATTGGCATTGGTCATTGATTCATCATCAGAATCATCGAAGTCCAGGGTTTGAGGTGGGTCAGGTATTGCAATTCCAGGACCATGGGGTACAGGTCTCATAGCAGGAGGAATGTCAGGGTATACAACAATGTGTTTATTCTTCTTGTTAACTCCTGAAAATAGAAACACAGAAACATGGATATAAAACTTGCATATGAAATAGAAGAAGCATTCAGACAGTGGCGGCTCGTGAGGGAAGGCTGCGGTCTGTAAGATATGAAATAGGTCGATGGAGTCTGTATATTTTCTTTCTTTTTCATTCATATTGTCCCTTCGGGGACAATATGAATGAAAAAGAAAGAAAATATACAATCATTGTATATGTAAATGTATGATTACCATTATGGTGAATATTATGCTATATACGGTGAATATTACATTATGGTGAATATTATGTCAAGTTTCATACGAGGATTTCAAAATATTTAAGAAAAATAAACTTATAAGCCCACCTTGGAGGTTTGTCATGCAGAAATAGCAATCTGTCACGTGATCCTTTCCTTCTCTCCAAATCATGGGAATTCCAAAAGGCAAAGATTTCGCTCTGCCTTTGCTCCATCTTCTCAAATTTTCAATGCACGTCTTGCAGCACATATGAGGGGCGAAATTTTTGTCCTGGTCCCCTAGCTTAATTCCAAAGTATGCTCTATACATTGTCTTCACAAATTTAGTGATTTGGGACTGTAGTCCAGGCAATTTGTAGTTAGACCTGGGCAAAATTGCTTCAGAAGCTTTCTAAACTGTTTCCAGCTTAGGAACCATTGCCGAATAACATATCCAAAATCCGACAAAATTGGACCACGGGAACACCCCCAAAAATGAAATTCAAAATGGCGGACTGGATGTTTCCTACGAAAAAAAAAATATATATAATTTACGCTTTTATTTATAGAGATACATTTGATGCTTTTTCTTTCAGTTGTAATGTTTTAAATAATTCAACAATATACAACACAACCAGTTATTACGCAAATATAATGTTATATAGCTCTTTACAGATTTTTATAATCAATAATACAACAATTATTTTTTTCCCAGTTTCAAGTTATGTTCATTACAGAAGAAGTGATACCTGGTCACAAACATACAGAAATTAATCCTCTTCATCACTATCATCGGATAGATTACCGGTACTTGGGTTGTTATCGCAACCACTGATTTGGCACTCGCCACAAGCGGCTGAACAGGGCATTCCATTACGCTTGCATCCACATCTTGAAGTAGCACATTTCGTCTTGCAGGAGCAGCGGATCATGTTGAGTAGATAATTTGGAGCTGGTGGCTTGTCGCACGCTGTAGGGTATAGGAATTATTCTTTACATACCAACCCCACTGTTCTGCATCGATCTTCTCTTCTGTAGACTTCCAGATTAGTATTTGAAAGTATGTGCGAAAGCTGTGGTACTTTGTGGACGCATCGGTAGGTGGCAAACGTTCGGGTGTAACAAAAGATTTAGCTGTAGCTACCTTTTCAACTAACATTCGATGACGTAGTGCGTTAGTGGATTCAAGTGTTTTGCAGCCATACAACAGAAGCATTGCCTTTCTTCCAGCGGCTTCAATGTCAGAGTGTTGGCAACAATCAGAACAGAATGTATTTGCAACTGAACGGAGTTCAGCCACCTTCATCAGTGTGTCGAATGCTTTGGCTTTACCGATCGAAAAAATTCTGGATGTGCTATCACAGCCCGTGAAAGCATGCACAAACAGGAGATACTTGCAGATGTCATTGCCTAACAATGATTGAATGCTGAGAATATCATACACAGGATTAGGAGATGGTCCCCGTCTTATATCGCTGCGATAGTACAACTTGAAACCACTGTCCTTGGCATGGTACAGGAGAATCAGCAAGTCGGTGTCTTCCCCTATTACTGTTGTAGTTGCATTTTCTGATGAGGAAACTGCTGCACGAACGATGTCCACATCAGCATCCCCATCTGCGTTGTGAACAGTACACCCGTGCTTCTTCAACATCTCACCTACGAGGGAAATAAATGCTTGCTTGTTGTTTTCATTAGCCAAGAAGTGTTCCTTCTGGCCAACAAACTTCTTCATGCTTGGACTGAGATTCACATTTCTGCTTGTCTTGGTGCTGCGTCTTCTGTGGGTCATGTCCTTGATCGTAGGAGAGCTGCTGTAGCCATCAAAAACAATGAGTGCTTTTCCATATGTTTTCAGAGTGAAATCGGCATATGAGTTGGCGATGCTGTCATATGTTTCATCTTGACGCCAGGAAACACGATGTAGTAGAGATCCACCATCCAATACGTACTGGTCTGTGCACTGAATTTCTTGAACTTCTTCCATGCGTAAAGTGTCAGTGTATTTGATTATTGTATGAGCTAGCTGAGACTTATCGGGTTTCCTCAAGATACTTCGTGATTCGAACAATGCAGGAGGATATGCACACAGTTCGTAACACATGACATCTTCAAGATTCATGTCTCCGCCAGTGGCAACAGTCATCATTCTCTGAAACAGTAGTGCAGGATCTACTTCTATATCTGAAGCATCAGTGATCACAACGGCAGAAGCAGATCCTAGTGTTTTCACTTTGTCAGATCTTTTGGCAGAATATGTAAAGGCTTGTTTCCCAATCATTTTTACGACAATGTTCGTACCGATTGAATGCAATTGATGAACGTTAACTCCAGGATCAGCAGTTAGCCCTGTTACAATGTTGCAGAGACCCGAGGTAGAATGGAATGGGGATAAGGATTCCAGACGTTCAAGTACTTTCTTCATGTCATTACTGTCCCTGATTTGTCTACTTCCCCTCATTTCCTTGTGCTGTTCACTACTTTCCAACAAAACTCTGGTGTATTCCTGCATTGCTAAGTTATAAGTGGAACACAGAGGCATAGAAAAGAGCCACGTTGTCCTTTGGATGTCTGTAAATCCACTTCCGCGTGTCAGTCCGCCTCTGCTTTTCAGGGAACGCATTAGTACTTGTTCTATCACCAGGTCTGTGCCGAGTCCGGCCCATAATCTGTCGCTTCTTCTTACCACAAACTTACCTTCCTGGAACATTTTGTTAACGGCTGGATTTTCAGAAGGCAAACTTAACATTTTCTGCAGGTACAGGTATATCGATTTCAGGTAATTGTGATGTCCGGCTGCTGCAATTATGGGGATGGTCTCCAGCATAGCTTGCAAGTGCAAATCCCACGAGCCGGTTCTGTCTGCTGTTATCAAGGAACGTGCAATGTTGATCATTGTTAGAAAATCTAGAAGAGGAAGAACCATTGTTGTTCCAAGGCGATATGATGACTAAGCTGATTGATGCAGCATTGCTTGTATATATTAAGTTAAGGTGTATATATATCCATCTCATAATTGTAAGTTTAGTGAAAAATTAACTTAATTTAGAGCTAGCATTTTTTAGCTCTTGTGGCATCATTGTTTGGTCACACTGTTGGCATCATTTTGGGGCGCTGCGCGCTTTCTACTCGTTTGTGGGATGTCGTACGTACAGGGTGTGGTCTTGTAGAGAGCTCTCTTGCAATTCAATTTGGTTGTTTAGATACAAGATTGTTGCATCGTGCAATAGTCCAGGTTGCGTTGTTGTTGCAAGGTTGAGAAAGAAGACCATAAATAGTACCCCTTTTGTTTATATTAAATTCATGTAACAAAGGTCTAAGGTAGGCCCGCATCGAGTCAGCAACCCTGAGGTAGGACCTAATAGGATCTCAAATCGGTAAGTTTTAATTTTAGCTTAACTTGGGCTGTAGGTAGCACTGGCCCTTTAGAATTTGGCCGTTCACGGTTCAGCTGGGATTTTGAACCCAACAAATAAATAAAATAACATGGTCCTTCAGAACCGGATTCTACCCCAAAACTGAGTCAGTGACTATTTTTCGGCAAAGTTCTGATTGTGCAAATTGAAGCTCAAGTTAGGCCTAGACGGGTTGAGTATTATTGAATTAAGGTCCCAGGGTAGAAAGTTTGGTCGCCCAATTGCGAAACTTGGCCAGTCGTCTGTCGTTGTTTTGGCCTACATTTTACCGGTTTGGTTAATTTTCGGTTATTATTGAATTAAGGTCCCAGGGTAGAAAGTTTGGTCGCCCAATTGCGAAACTTGGCCAGTCGTCTGTCGTCGTTTTTGGCCTACATTTTACTGGTTTGGTTAATTTTCGGTTATTATTGAATTAAGGTCCCAGGGTAGAAAGTTTGGTTGCCCAATTGCTAAACTTGGCCAGTCGTCTGTCGTCGTTTTTGGCCTACATTTTACCGGTTTGGTTAATTTTGGGTTATTGAATTAAGGTCCCAGGGTAGAAAGTTTGGTTGCCCAATTGCGAAACTTGGCCAGTCGTCTGTCGTTGTTTTGGCCTACATTTTACCGGTTTGGTTAATTTTCGGTTATTATTGAATTAAGGTCCCAGGGTAGAAAGTTTGGTCGCCCAATTGCGAAACTTGGCCAGTCGTCTGTCGTCGTTTTGGCCTACATTTTACTGGTTTGGTTAATTTTCGGTTATTATTGAATTAAGGTCCCAGGGTAGAAAGTTTGGTTGCCCAATTGCTAAACTTGGCCAGTCGTCTGTCGTCGTTTTTGGCCTACATTTTACCGGTTTGGTTAATTTTGGGTTATTGAATTAAGGTCCCAGGGTAGAAAGTTTGGTTGCCCAATTGCGAAACTTGGCCAGTCGTCTGTCGTTGTTTTTGGCCTACATTTTACCGGTTTGGTTAATTTGGGTTATTATTGAATTAAGGTCCTGGGGTGGAAAATTTGGTATTCCATACTGGTGTTTGGTTAGTACCCCACCCAGCAATTCAGTTTATTTGAAAGTAAAATTTGCGTTTGATCAGTTTGGTTAAGTATTTCTGCCAATTCAGCTCATTTGGTATTGAGCCCAATTGTTGTTTGCATTGAAGATGAGTGCATCTGAATTGAACAAATTTATAAAAAGGAGAAGCGCCTACAAAGGTCTAATTACAAAGGTCATTGCCACTATAGATTCTGCCATAGAGCAAGAGGATTTACGCTTAGTGACTGCGCAGCTTTCCATATTAGAAACTAAAAAGGTTGCTCTAAGTGAGGTAAATGTTAAAATTGAGGCTCTTATAGAAGAGGATGAAATAGAAAATAACATAATTTACTTTGAAGAGATTATTAATGATATAATTAAAGTAGGCCTCCGAGCAAAAGAGTTTAGCAGCTCAGTACAGTTAGAGACCAGGTCTAATAATGAAACACAACACTCAACAAATGATGTTTGTGAAGTTAAGGTTAACAGATCTGTAGTTCAATTACCGAGGCTTGTACTCAAAACATTTTCTGGGAGTATTCAGGAATGGCAAGGATGGGCAGACAGTGTTCAATCAGCAGTTCATTCTAGTCAAGTGTTAAGTGCCGTGGAGAAGTTTAATTATTTGCGGTCCCTCTTGGAAGGGGAGGCAGCAAAGACTATAGCAGGATTAGCATTAACAGAGGCTAATTATAATGTGGCTTGGGATATATTAAAGAAACGGTTTGGTAAGCCAGAGATCTTAATTAAAAGCCACCTCCGTGCACTTTTAGCTATACCTCCTGTTAATAATCCTAATAGTGTCAAGGAGTTACGGCAGTTATATGATAAATTTGAAATTAGAACTAGGTCCCTGGACAACTTGGGTGTAGGAATGGAAAGGTATGGTATAATGTTGGTTCCTACACTGGAGTCTAAATTGCCTAGCTCAATTTTGCTTGAATTAAGTAGGGGACACTCTGCAGAACATGTGTACATCCCCCTTCAGCAGATGTTAAGTCTTTTAGGCACAGAATTAGCAAGACGAGAGGGAGTTGAGTTTGCACAGTGGGATGGTAAACAAGGGGACAAAGGCAGGCACAGCACCAAAGTTTCCACAAAAAGGAATAGCCCAGGTACAGTGTCAGCTCTACATGCATCCTCTGAGAATAAATTAAAGGGAATCAAGGAATGCATATTTGCGAAGGCAACCACAAGTCATATAAATGTGAGGTGGCTGAGGCTTTACCCCTTGAGGAGAGAAAGGACAGGGTAACTAAGTCCACAGCATGTTTTAAATGTTTTTTGAAAGGTCATAGAGCAAGGTTTTGTAAGTTTAAAATTTTGTGCAAAAAATGTCATGGTAGGCATCAGTCATTATTGTGTGAAAACACTCCTAGTAGGCCTACCCCAGAAGTAGAGACATCAGTGGCACATGCCACTGCTATGCAAGGGAGTAAAAGTAAAGGGGGATTATTGCAAGCAACTGCAGTCTTATTAATTGGGAATGAGGGAGAAGCTACTGTAAGAGTGTTGTTTGATAGTGGTAGCCAGTGTAGTTTTATTAAGACCAGAATTTCCAGAAAATTGAAGTTTAAAGAACTTAAGAGGGAAAATTTAAGAATTTCTGGGTTTGGGGGTTCCGTTCAAAACCGAACCAAATTTAAGAAGGTAGAAGTTCTGGTTAAAGGGTTGTTACCGCAAAGTCCCACTATCAAGGTCCAAGCTGTAGAGATTGAGGAACTTTGTGCTCCAGTCACTACTTGTTTAGATATGGCATGTGTCCAAGAATTGCAAGTTAAAGGAATTAATTTGGGCAATAATAAGTTTGAAAGAACAGAACATATTAGTCTTTTGATTGGAGCTGACTATTATTGGGATTTCATCACTGGTAATATTGTCCGCACATCTCGAGGCCCGGTAGCTATTGAAAGTAAGCTAGGCTGGATGCTACATGGTAGTTATTGCAATGAAATGGAAGTTAAGGCTCTTTTTGTTAAGATTGAGGAGAACAGCCATGGTCTGGAAAGGCATTTGAAAGCGTTTTGGGAACTTGAATCTATTGGCATAAAGGACAAACAGGCAAGTACAGTGAACAATGATGTTTTAGAGCAATTTGAAAAAGGGATTGGGTTTAGAGATGGTTGCTATGAAGTTGGCCTACCATGGAAGGATTCTTGCAAACCCGGTTCAAACCTTCAGCTAGCTAATCGGAGGTTGGAGACTTCATTGTACAGGCTAAGAAAAAATGAGGAGTTGTTAATTGAATACAACGAGGCCATCCTAAGTTATGTAAGGGAGGGCTATGCTGAAAGGGTGCAAGGTGAGCTGGTGAGCCAGGAGGCACATTATCTGCCACACCATGCAGTGGTACGGCGAGACAAAACTACCACCAAACTGAAGGTAGTTTTTGATGGCTCAGCCAAGGACAAAGGTGGTGTGTCCTTGAATGACTGTTTGGATGCTGGGCCAAATTTAAATGCAGATTTATTTTCCTTGTTACTGAGATTCAGGTTTGGTAGAGTAGCATTGACTGCAGATGTGAAGCAAGCCTTTTTGCGGATAAAGTTAAAACCAGAGGACAGAGATGCAGTAAGGTATCTGTGGGTGGATACGAAAGACTTGTTGGAAAATGAACCTAAGGTTCAAGCATATAGAATGAAGTCAGTGTTGTTTGGCCTCAGCTCTAGTCCATTTCTGTTGGCAGCTACTATGCAGTACCATTTTAAGAAATATTCTGAAGTCTATCCTAACACTATTGAACACATAAAGAAAAATTTTTATGTTGATGATTTGCTGTGTTCCGTGGATAATACAGAAATGGCTAAACAGATATTCATGGAGGCTAGAGCTATAATGAGGGAGGCTGGCATGGAGCTTAGAAAATGGCAGACCAATCATTCGCAATTACAAGAGTTTATGAGTCATTCCTGTGTAGTACCTGATGCAGCAGAAAGTATTGAGGATTCTGGTATTAAGGAGTTGTGGGCAATAGACGCAAAGGTGCTAGGCATTGTTTGGCAGCAAGATGATGATTTGTTTACCTTCAATGGGAAATCTTTAGTAGAGCTGGCTGAGAATGAGACAAGGTGGACAAAACGTACAGCTCTTAGTTTGGCTTCAAAGGTCTTTGATCCTTTTGGATTCCTGGCTCCATTTGTGATAAAGTCAAAAATTTGGTTTCAGAGCCTCTGGGAAATTGGACTTGGTTGGGACCAAGAGTTACCTGATCATATGGTGGTAAGGTGGAAATATTGGTTCAAAGAATTGGCACATCTTGGAGACATTGAAATCCCAAGATGGTACTTTGGAGAGTTGAACAATAGTCCAGACAATTTGGAGCTGCACATCTTTTGTGATGCAAGTGAGGAAGCCTATGCAACTTGTATTTATGTAAGAGGCGCATTGCAAGAGGAAGTAAGTTGCAGGTTGGTTGCTGCAAAGAGCAGAGTAGCACTATGGAAAACTGATGAGTGGGTAGTTTGGGAGGTAACGAAAATGGTTCACTGAGTAGGTAGGTAGTTAATCTAACAATTATTAAATTCCTTTTATGTCAATAACTGGGTGGATGAAACCAATTGGTTGCTCACCAGAGTTATTCTCCACACTAGTATTTATATACTGTGTGAGAAGAGCGTGCTCGGTAATGGAGATACATTACCGCTCAACCAACCGAGGAAAAAACCAAGACAACGCTGGTAGAAAAAGCCCCGCGAAGAGGAGAACAAAGGAGAACGAAAACGAATAACGGGGCGAGAGGACGCACCAGCAAGTGCGCTCTCGACAATTACACAACCGGAGAAGGGAGACACTCCAATAACTAACAGTAAGTGACTAATTGAGTTTTTAACCCAGTAAGTTAATCACATTAAATTAAGCTGGGTCAGACAAGTTAGGCCTACATTGTGGCCTAAGACCCAGCATCAACTCATAGCTTAACAAAGGTGAAGGTAGATTGCCCTAACCTAAATTGGTGAGGAATCCTACTGTGGACATCAATTTATCTGCCCGCTCTGGACCATTTCCGGAATCTCTAGGCTGACCCCTCTAGGCTAGACTTGATCTACTCTATAGTTAGACTGGAGATATAAGGGGTGGGTTAATTGTGGACCAATTCATACAGAGCATTTTTCGCATTGGTGGTCCGTGTGTGGGGAATTTACAAACCTTAACCTTACTTAACAAAAATTGCAGAATTAGGCTAAATGGTCTAGCCTAAGCCTAAGCCTAAGCCTAACCTAATCAAGCCTAATTAGGTCTACAACCTAGGGCCTAACTAGGAAACATTTACATTTAAGGAGTCTCATTCTCTTATAAGCTTAGACCTGAGTGACATAAGTACTTGGGGGGGATTAAACCAAATTTAAACTGACTGTTTTGTCTGTGCTCTCTCTTCTCTGGTAATTTCTTCTTGTCCTCTATTTCATTACGATCCCCAGTTAAACAATTTTGACTTAGACATGGACAGTGCGGAATTGAAAAAGTTAAAAAAGAAAAGGGGGGCAAAGTTGGGAGCTGTTACAAAGGTTGTGAACACTTTTAACAATATTACACAACCAGGTAAGGAAAATTTAGAGAGTGTAATTCTTAAATTGGAAACTAAAAAGAAGGAAATAAAGCCATTAATGAGAGTATTTCAGAGTTAGTTGAATCCGAAATGGCTGAAGAACAATTGATAGACCTTTACGCTGATGATGATGATCAGGTAATCTCAATTGAACAGCAAATAAGGAGACTACGGTCTCGTTTGACTGACTTAACACCAAAAAAACCTAATTCTGATTTTAATCAAAGTAGAGCTAACCTTCAACAAAATTTAAGTGGCATGCTAAATCCTGAGTCACAAGAATTGAGGGCTCAGTTACCCATTTTGCTAGTACCAACATTTGAAGGGGACACGGTACAATTCCCATCTTTCATTGACAAATTTGAGAATTTAATAGGTAATAAACCTTATATTTCAACTGTTGAAAAGTTTAGTTACTTAACTAGTTCCCTTAAAGGCCCAGCCTATAACCTGATAGCCTATTTACCAGCCGTAGGGAATTCATATGAAGTAGCTATTGATCTTTTAAAACGTAATTACATTAATAAAGATGAGATTGCATATGAATTATCTCAACAAATTTTTGAATTTGCACCCATAAAAGATAACCATAGTGATATGGAAAATTTTTATACAAAATTAGAAGCTATTATAGGACAACTGGTTAGCAATGAGATAGATATTAAAGCTTCATCTTGGATTATACAAGGCATAGTACTTAGGTGCCTTCCTTCGAGGTTAAAGATATTTTAATTCTAAAGACGGGAGAAAATTATCCTAATTTAGAAAGTATAAGAAAACACTTCCCCAATATCCTAACTAATTACAAATTGAGAGATTTTCCAACACATAAGACCCAGACTATGGATAAACCAAAGACTGTTCCCAGAGACCAAGTAGCTACAGCCAAACAGACAAAACTTGATACTGTAGAATCAAATGTGACCAACTATAATACACGAACACCTACATTACAGAACTTTAATGTAACTGCTGCCTCAACTTACACACCACATTGCAAATTTTGTGCAAGTAATGAACACAGTAGTACTGGGTGTGACAAATATTCAGACTTTAACCAAAGAGCTAAAAGATGTGAACAGTTGAACCTGTGTAAAAAGTGTACTGGCCAGGGACATTATAAGAAAGACTGTAAATCTAGGTTAAGATTCAAGTGTAAGTTTTGTAAAAGTTTACGACGTCTCATCAATGTGTGATTCACCAAAGTGTCCAAACAATAGTACTCAAACTCAAAAGATACCTCCCCCAAACAAAGGTAATCAAGAAAATGCCACTTTCATGGGACATTCTGTTTGTTCAAACAATGTAACAAGAAACACTGAGATTCTTTTACCAACTATTACTTTGGACTTAGTGAATAGTGAGGGTAGCACCACTCCAGTGAGATGTCTTATAGACTGTTGTTCTCAACAAACATTTGTTTCACAAAATGTAGTTAATAAATTGGGTTTGACACCAAGCCCAAATGAACAAAACCTCAATATTGCATCCTTTGTTAAGGATAACTCGGACAAAAATAGCTATAAGACAATTGACCTGGAACTACATTTAGAAAGTAAATTCAAGAAAATTGAAGCAGTTATTATTTCTAAAGTAGGACAAAACAAACTGGTTATACCCAAACTAGAACAAACCATAAATCATTTGGGAAAACACTACAAAATAGCTGATAGACATATCACTAACAACACAGTAGCTAACATTGAAATGCTAATAGGGGCAGATTATATTAATCTTATTCATAAGGGCATAGTAGATAGGTAATGGTATAGTTATTCAGACTCCATCAGGGATAGCCCCTTTGGGTGACCTATCAAAATACAACCTAGACCTAAACCAAAATAGTTCATGACCAACAAATACTATGTGCCTCAACTCAGTCCTACATAACACCTGTAAGAATAGCAACACTTTGAATAATATTATCTCAACTGAGAACATTAATTCATCATTATCAAATGAAACTTTGGATGAGGCAATTCAAACTTTATGGTTGCTAGAATCTGTGGGTATACATGACACAAATCAAACTTCAGAAGATCAGTTAATGGTAGAAAGATTTGAAGACACCATTCAGTGCAAAGACAATAGTTATTTTGTTGAGTTACCTTGGAAAATAAATTGTCCAACTTTAAGAGACAATCTCAAAGTAGCTAAAGGACATTTATATAAAGTAATGAAAAAACTCAAACAAGATAATAATATTCCATCATATAATGATGTCTTCAAAGAACAGCTACAGAAAGGCTTCATTGAAGAAGTAACAAATAACCCTTTTAAAAAAGATGGTTGTCATTATTTAACCCACAGGGGGGTCTATCGACAAGATGCCCCAACAACAAAACTCAGAGTAGTATATAACTGTAGCCTCAAAGACAGTGATAAACACAGTTTGAATGATTGCTTGATTGAGGGTCCTAATCTCATTTCTGACCTTGTGAAGATCTTACTGAGGTTCAGGTTAGACAAATATGCCGTACAAAGTGACATTTCAAAGGCATTTTTGAGAATAAATCTTAAAAATGAATATGATAAGAACCAACTTAGGTTCGTATGGTTCAAGGATCCATTTGATTTGAATAAAGGGTTCATAACCTATAGATTTAATGTTGTGTTGTTTGGAGCCAATTGCTCACCTAGCCTATTAGCATTGACAATTAGACATCATTTAAACCAGTTTAATAACTCTTTAACATTGAACTTCCTTAAGGAACATTTTTACGTAGACAATCTAATAGGCTCAACGACAACAAAATCTGAATTATCTGAAGTCTATGAACACTCTCAAAACATTATGCAACAAGGTAACTTTGAACTTAGAGAGTGGATTTCAAATGATGAGGATTTAAACAAAAAGATTTTAAAGGATAATAATGGTCTTACTGAGCCATCAGACAGAGTTAAAACTTTAGGTATGAACTGGTATTTGGATGCAACTTCTAACAGTCATGATTCAATCTGTACTAAAGGTTTTAAACTTGATGAGGAAGCAAATACTAAAAGACAAATACTATCAGAGGCTTCCAAAATTTTTGATCCTATGGGTCTATTCCTGCCTTCAACAATAAAATCAAAGATTCTCCTCCAAGAAATTTGGAGGACAAATGTTGGGTGGGATGATCCAATAACAAATGAAAATCAAAAATCTTGGAAGAAGTTAGCTGCTGATTTAACAAAAGTGCAGAACATTAAAATTCAAAGGTGCTGTGGGTTTAGGGATAAGCCCCAGAGACTTCATGTGTTTGCTGATGCAAGCACACAAGCTTATGGGTGCTGTGCGTATCTTGTAAGCCCTACAGAAAGTCATCTAATTTATGCAAAAGGGAAAGTTGCACCTCTCAAACCTACCCGAACCATACCTCAATTGGAACTATTGGCTGCTACATTAGCCATTAAAACCATTTCATTGCTTAAGGATGCTTACCATGATGTGTACTTAACTCATATCCACATCTGGCTTGACAGTCAGATTTGTCTTGCCTGGATACGGAATGATAGCATTAATAGTAAGAATATCTTTGTAAGAAATAGGCTAAAAGAAATAGCTGAAGCTAATGAAAGCCTACAAGTAAACTTTCACTATGTTCCAACTAAACAAAATCCAGCAGACTTTCTGACCAGAGGTTTATCCTACAAGTTGTTGAAGTCAAACAAAACTTGGTTTATGGGACCTAAGTGGCTCTGTAATACAGACCAATGGCCTGTGGAACAAGTTAATTTGACATTAAATTTAATCTTTTCAAATGAAAAGGTTGAACCAATCACTAATTATGAACAGCAGTGGCGACTCGTGGTATAAATGTATGGGGGTGCGATTTCATAAAATTTATAATTTTTAGAATTCTAGTACATAAACAATCACATGGTGCTTCCGTACGGTACTTATATGTCAAAAGAAGCCATAAATTTGTATTAAAAAAATATTTTAATAAAATATAAAAATAATTGTTGAATAAATTTGACTATAATAATGTACCACTGTACGACAACACAGACTCACAATAGGCTAGTCACTAGTGCGAATCCAACTGCCGCTCACAAGAGTACTGTACTTGTATTAACATATGCGGCTATGCCAGACGTACAATTCTAGTTAATTACAAATAAGTAATAATTTTAATAAAATACATATAAATGGCTTATATCATTATTACTGAAGTAACTATTAGTAAAAATAAAGTTATTATAAAAAAAATTCGCGATTGTACTTATATTTTCATTACAACAGTAAAATATAATTTATATTTACTTGAGCGAAAAATCTATCGCTCCATTTGGCTGCAATATTATTTTGTATTCAAACAGCGGTACGCTGTTTGAAACTATGCTATAAGTTTAGAATATTATGTACTGTATGAAGGCTTACTCAAAATGCCACATGAATTTTTAAAATATATTTCAAGAATATTTATTTTAATATCTTAAAATTAGTATATTTTTTATCTGTTAAATTAATATTTATCGTTTCAAGCAAGGGGGAGCGACCGCTCCATCGCTCCTATACGCCAGTCGCCACTGATGAACAGTATTCTGATTTCAACAAACTTGTCAGGGTTACAGCCTACTGTTTGAGGTTTGCTCACAACTGTTTAACTACAATTAACAAACAGCTAAATAAAAATAATCATAATTATACAGAAGTTGCAACCAAATACTGGATAGGCCATGCACAACAAAAAGAGTACAATAAAGAGTTAGAATTCTTAACTAATGGGAAACAAACAAAAGAACCTGTACCATCAGTAGTTGTGGATCTAAACTTGTTCAGAGATGAGGAAGGCCTTCTAAGGTGTAAAGGGAGATTAGACAAATCAAAACTGTCATACAAAAGCAAACATCCAATCCTTTTACCTAGATTTAGCTATTTGACAACATTAATCATCAGAAAAACACACAATGATGTATATCATATGGGGGTACCACAGACACTAACTACATTAAGAAAAACTTATTGGATATTTAAGGGAAGGATCACTGTTAAAACAGTCCTGAGTGAGTGTGTCACATGTAGGCGTATTCATGCTAGGTCCTATAGGAAACCAAATCCTCCTGCTTTGCCAGAGGAGAGAGTTACTCTCAACAGACCCTTTGAGACTGTAGGCATTGACTATACAGGAGCATTGACTGTAGGGGTAGGTGACACTGAACAAAAAATGTACATTGTACTGTTTACATGTGCTGCCTCACGAGCTGTTTATTTGGATGTTGTGGAGGACCTTACAGCAGAATCTTTTGTTGCTGTCTTTAAGAGATTCTGTGCACGACATTCAGTACCAAAGACAGTTTGGACTGACAATGCTACATATTTCAAAGCTGGTGAACAAGTCATCCACGACTTGTTAAGCAATGAAATCACACAATTATATACAAAATTCAAACATAAAGTGGAAGTATATTCCGGTTGCCTCTCCTTGGTATGGTTCTATCTGGGAGAGGAATATACAAACAGTAAAGAATTGCTTGAAGAAAGCAATTGGCAAAAAACAGATACACTTATTTGGGTTACTCACTCTCCTGGCTGAGATTGAGAACATCATTAACAATAGACCACTCACTTATGTGAGTGACAACATTAATGACCCGGAACCATTAACTCCAAATCATTTGATTCGGGGAGAACAAGTTAGTCTCCTGCCGGACTACAATATAGACTCTTCAGAAGACCCAAACTGGACTCAACGACATAATGAACTCCAGACTAAGTTACAACATTTAACTAGAGTTAAAACTCATTTCATTAAACAGTGGAAAACTGAGTACTTGATGGGTCTAAGGGAGAGACATAAACAAATGACTAAGAAGGATTGGTCTGACACAATTAAGGTAGGGGACCTTGTTCTCATACATGACAGTACTCCAAGACAATACTGGCCTCTGGCTAGAGTTTCAGAACTCAGACCAGGGGCAGACGGGGTAACAAGAGTGGTCAAATTAAAGACTTCAACGGGTGACACAACAAGAGACATTTCTCTTTTGTACCCTTTAGAGTCTGGACCCAAAACAATGGACTTTGGAGAACCTTCTCCACTGACAGTAACAACTGGAGACACTGAACTTCCAGTAACTATTCCTTTGACAGTAGGAGTGGTAACGCATCCTACTACAACATTGACAGACACAAGACCTCAGCGACAAACAGCATTAAAGGCGCGACTATTTTTACAACAAAAAATAGATGCTGGGGAATTGTAATTTTATCTTCTAACTTTCATTTTTTCTTTCTTATGGTAAAGACCATAGACAGTTTCATCCTATGGATGTATATTTTCTCTTCTAATTAAATGCTACACCTTCTCCATGAGAAGGTGAGGATAGGCACTGTTAATCAGATTAACAGGCATTTACAGTTAAATAGTTAGCTAGTCTACACTCAGACATAAAAATTGGTGACAATAACACCAAAATTTTTATCTCCCGGGGCCCCCAGTATATGGAAAACTGATGAGTGGGTAGTTGGGAGGTAACGAAAATGGTTCACTGAGTAGGTAGGTAGTTAATCTAACAATTATTAAATTCCTTTTATGTCAATAACTGGGTGGATGAAACCAATTGGTTGCTCACCAGAGTTATTCTCCACACTAGTATTTATATACTGTGTGAGAAGAGCGTGCTCGGTAATGGAGATACATTACCGCTCAACCAACCGAGGAAAAAACCAAGACAACGCTGGTAGAAAAAGCCCCGCGAAGAGGAGAACAAAGGAGAACGAAAACGAATAACGGGGCGAGAGGACGCACCAGCAAGTGCGCTCTCGACAATTACACAACCGGAGAAGGGAGACACTCCAATAACTAACAGTAAGTGACTAATTGAGTTTTTAACCCAGTAAGTTAATCACATTAAATTAAGCTGGGTCAGACAAGTTAGGCCTACATTGTGGCCTAAGACCCAGCATCAACTCATAGCTTAACAAAGGTGAAGGTAGATTGCCCTAACCTAAATTGGTGAGGAATCCTACTGTGGACATCAATTTATCTGCCCGCTCTGGACCATTTCCGGAATCTCTAGGCTGACCCCTCTAGGCTAGACTTGATCTACTCTATAGTTAGACTGGAGATATAAGGGGTGGGTTAATTGTGGACCAATTCATACAGAGCATTTTTCGCAAGCACCTTTGAAAAGGCTTTCTGTTCCAAGGTTGGAATTGATGGGTGCAGTTATTGCTAGTCGGCTTGCAGTTATAGTGCAAAAGTCTTTGGCCCTCTCTGAAATTCCAAGCTATTATTGGACAGACTCCACTATAGTTTGGCACTGGTTAAGAAGCCAGGCAAGGAAATGGAAACCATTTGTTGCCAATAGGATGGAGGAAATTCAAGCGCACACAGATCCCAAGCAATGGAAGCATTGTCCAGGCACCCAAAACCCCGCTGATTTACCAACACGAGGAATTTCAGTGAAAGATCTTGCACAGTCAAGTTTGTGGTGGAATGGGCCGGAGTGGCTAAAACTTGGAAGTGAAAACTGGCCTTCTAATCAGCCTATTGTAGGAGAATGCCAGGCTGAAGAAGCATGGGTGAGTGAGGTGAGAAAATGCGCTGTGAACAGTTGTCAAGTTATGCAGCAGGACCCCATATTGAGGCTTGAGGACATTAGTAGTCTGAAAAGATTGTTAAGAGTGACAGCATGGGTATATAGATTTACCAAAACATTAAGGGAGAAACAAGAAGGGAAGGAATTCTGAACAGTAATGAGATTCAGCAAGCCAGGAAATACTGGGTGGTATATGTGCAGAAGGAAAAATTTGATGAAGAGAGAGAATTGCTCACCAGCCATCCATTACAGGTTCTACCAACACATTCTGCGCTCAAGGGTTTGGATGTGTTTTTGGATCAGCATTTATTGAGAGTAGGAGGTAGACTACAGTTTTCTGGGCTTCCAGAGAAGAAAAGACATCCAATTTTGCTACCTTCTGGGGGGCACTTTGTGGACCTTTTGATCCTGGATACTCATCATAAGCTGCTACATGCTGGAGTTAGAGAAGTGATAATAGAGATCAGACAACAGTTTTGGATTCCCAAAATTAGACAAGTAGTAAAAAAGGTCGTGCATAAATGTGTGGTTTGCAAGCGTTGGAGTGCAAAGCCTTATTATGAAAAGGTGGCTCCACTTCCAAGAGAACGGTGTGTCTATACTGCCCCATTTGATTTAGTGGGAGTAGACTTTGCAGGGCCAGTCTATGTGTATGAGCGAGGGGAGTCTAACAAAGGTTATATGTCTTTTCACCTGTGCTACCACCAGAGCAATCCATTTGGAGTTGGTAAGCAACTTTAGTGGTGATGTATTTCTTTTGGCCTTTAAAAGGTTTGTGAACAGAAGGGGTTTCCCAAATAAAATCATATCGGATAATGCAAAAACCTTCAAAAAGGCTGCAAAGGAACTCCAAGAAATTTGGTCCTTGCTAAAAGAGGAAGGATTCCAATCCTACTTTTCACACCAAGGGGTACAGTGGGAGTTTATTGTTGAGAGAGCACCATGGTGGGGGGATTTTGGGAAAGGCTAGTGAGAAGTGTAAAGTGTCCATTAAAGAAACTTTTAGCTAATGCTCATTTGAGCAAAGAAGAATTCTGCACTGTTTTATGTGAAGTAGAAGCAATGGTGAACAGTAGGCCTATCACTTTTGTTTACAACAGTATGCAGGATGCAGAGCCATTGACACCAAATCATTTTCTTTGTGGTAAACGATTAACATCAAGCCCCAGTGTGCCAGAAGACTTGCAGCCTATCCAGAGCACTCAAGGAGAGTTAACCAGACGGTTCAGGTACCTTGAAGAGCTACAAGATCAGTTATGGAAGAGGTGGCAGATGGAATACTTGCCAGAACTCAATTATTACCCATCAGGCAAGGTAAAGGGCTCCAATGCAAATTGTATCAAGGTGGGAGAAGTGGTAATGATTGGGGATGAAAGACCAAGGCAATGCTGGAAGCTTGGCATAATTGAAGAGTTGTTTGTTGGCAAAGACAATTTAGTTAGGTCTGCACTGGTAAAGACTTCAGGAGGAAAGTTAAAGAGACCTATACAAAAACTCTATGCTTTAGAAATCAGCAAAACACAGATAGTCAAGATGAAACATTTGAGTTACAGCCTCATGGAGAAGGCTTGGCTAACCTTGCAGAAGGTAATGACAACAATGCCTCTTCGGTGGGAAGTGTTAGAAAATCTAGAAGAGGAAGAACCATTGTTGTCCCAAGGCGATATGATGACTAAGCTGATTGATGCAGCATTGCTTGTATATATTAAGTTAAGGTGTATATATATCCATCTCATAATTGTAAGGTTAGTGAAAAATTCACTTAATTTAGAGCTAGCATTTTTGGGCTCTTGTGGCATCATTGTTTGGTCACACTGTTGGCATCATTTTGGGGCGCTGCGCGTTCTTTCTACTCGTTTGTGGGATGTCGTACGTACAGGGTGTGGTCTGTTAGAGAGCTCTCTTGCAATTCAGTTTGGTTGTTTAGATACAAGATTGTTGCATCGTGCAATAGTCCAGGTTGCGTTGTTGTTGCTAGGTTGAGAAAGAAGACCATAAATAGTACCCCTTTTGTTTATATTAAATTCATGTAACAAAGGTCTAAGGTAGGCCCGCATCGAGTCAGCAACCCTGAGGTAGGACCTAATAGGATCTCAAATCCGTAAGTTTTAATTTTAGCTTAACTTGGGCTGTAGGTAGCACTGGCCCTTTAGAATTTGGCCGTTCACGGCTCAGCTGGGATTTTGAACCCAACAAATAAATAAAATAACAATCATTCGCTGATATTCCAGCCAGAGTTGACTTGTTTGCGAAGTAGATTGAGGTCAGTTTTCTTCGCATCCAAAGTGGTAGCAATCTGAGACAATGCATTCGAAGATTCCACATCCTCAACTGATTGTTTGGCGGTCATAACATCGTCGAGCAGGTCACAAGCTTCCTTATGGAGGTCATGAGGAGTTCCATCTTCATTACGAGGGAAAACGTCTGCGACTAGTAAGGTACTAAGAGCTGCATCTACTATCATATGACCACGTATCGCTCTTGAAACAGCTTTTCCAGACATCATGTGTTGCACGGCATTTGGTCCGTATATTTCTTGAAGTACTTCAGACAATCCTGAACCATTCATAAGAGTACCGACTGCTCACAAAAGATTCATCAGAGTGTGAAATGATCCCAGCATTAAAACAATGTCCTGCAGGTCTCTCTGTTCATTGATGATTTGGGAAGCTTTCCAGAACAAAGGCTGATCAAAGGTAATAATGCATGGGACTTTTTGATCGCGTGCTATCTTGCTCAAATATAGTAATGTCGAAAATATGCAGGTCATGTCAGTTGGCGACATATCTATGATGGGAAGGAACGTGATCGACGCCACACCTGGATGTGAGACACTTGATCCACCGTGAATTGCCTGCATTGTTCCGGACCAACTTGGACCTGATCTTTCTGCTGAAGATATCTGCCAGAGAAGACTAAGTCGACTTATGGTGGCAGTGGGTACTGGAAGTTCGCGGAATGAGATGTCCCTCAACATGCTTCTCGCGTGTCTATATTCCCTAATGTCAACGGTTGCAATCTTCTTAATGTCATTGTCACCAACATTACGCCTGTGAATAGAAGGGTGGATCTTGATCTTCGGAGTTATTGCGGCAATCATACCATTCCATGAAAGGTATTCTTCCCATCCAAAGTGCAGACATCATGATCGACGTTATCTGCTGCTAGAAGGACTGCAGTGTTTTCATCAACAGTAAAAGAGCCAGACCCACTTGCCAGCGCCGCGTTTCTTTCGAATCTTGTTACTTCTGCATACGACGAACAGTAACCCAGCTGATGGAGAACGTCAATAAGGTACCTTGACCTAAAGTTGTGGTGTAGCTGAACCGACAAACCGATCTGTAGTGGACATAGTAATCCTCTAGGACGGGTTGCTTGCATAATGCTCTGCCCAATTGCACCTATTTTTCTTGAAGCATCCTGTCCCGCAAATGCTTTTGATAATAGCAATTTCAGACTGTTGGAAATGTAATCAAGAGCACTTTCTGCAGTGATGTCATTTGGAGATGGATACACATTTTTTCTAGGCGAGTCGACAGACTTGATATCACTTCTGATTATTTTTGCAGCAGCTTCTACTAGGTAAATCTTCTGTAGCTCTATATCTATATCACATTCTTTCGACTTTTTGTGATAATCTATAAGAATTTCATTAGCTGTCTCTCGTAGTGTTACTACATCTGCCTTCCCACTTTCACCTGATATTATGATCTTGTCTCCGTAACGTTCTAAACGCCTTCTCTTCATGTGCCTGCGTTCATAGACAGAGCTCTGTGTTAGAAAATCTAGAAGAGGAAGAACCATTGTTGTCCCAAGGCGATATGATGACTAAGCTGATTGATGCAGCATTGCTTGTATATATTAAGTTAAGGTGTATATATATCCATCTCATAATTGTAAGGTTAGTGAAAAATTCACTTAATAAGAGCTAGCATTTTTGGGCTCTTGTGGCATCAGTGTTTGGGACGCTGGTGGCATCATTTTGGGGCGCTGCGCGTCTTTTCTACTCGTTTGTGGGATGTCGTACGTACAGGGTGTGGTCTTGTAGAGAGCTCTCTTGCAATTCAGTTTGGTTGTTTAGATACAAGATTGTTGCACCGTGCAATAGTCCAGGTTGCGTTGTTGTTGCAAGGTTGAGAAAGAAGACCATAAATAGTACCCTTTTTGTTTACATTAAATTCATGTAACTAAGGTCTAAGGTAGGCCCGCATCGAGTCAGCAACCCTGAGGTTACCCTGAGATAGGACCTAATAGGATCTCAAATCCGTAAGTTTTAATTTAGCTTAACTTGGGCTTCAGATAGAACTGGCCCTTTAGAATTTGGCCGTTCACGGCTCAGCTGGGATTTTGAACCCAACAAATAAATAAAATAACACTGACTTCCTTGAAGATATTCCTCCATTTTGGAAATTAGGTCTCCAATCAACAGTTGTTCATCATCATTCTCTTCCAGGTAAGCACAGGTCTGAAGGAATGCTTGGTGTTGCTCTTCATTAGTTGGTCTCCCTTTCTTCGAATCATGATCGTCGGAGGAGTATGCGCGAGGAATGTTTTTTCCACTTCGAAAATTTACGCTGCAGGTGTGATGGTAGACACAATCTGCAGCAGGAAGATCACGAAGATAATACTCCAGACGGCACTTTTCCTTGGTATTGCCTCGGCTGCGGTCTGTCGCTTCTTTATTTCAATGGTCTTTTTATCCGTAAACCTTTTCCTACATACAACATGAACACTTATTCCAGCTGTTGCAACAACATCGCTTCCACGGCTGCGGCTGGATGCATTTATACCATCTGCTCCTTTTTGCGAGATGTGAACCACTTCCTGTCCGCTGTCCAATTTCTCCTTACAAATCACGCACAATTCTTCAGGGGTCTGCATTCTTGAAGGCGGACGCACACCGAGTCAGCCGTACACCGAGTCAGTCTGAAACAGAAAACACAAATTAATAAACTGTGTTGCAGTATTTAAAAGGAGTACATAATAACAGTTTTAAAGAAAATGACAAGCACAAATACGCAGATTTGATAGTGGGTAGTAGGAATTAAAGAGTTGTATATAATATAAGTTTATAAAGATGTAGCAATGTCCATTCTCACATACACTCCATACAGTATATTTTATTTACATTACGTGACGTCATAGTTTAATACTAGCCGCCTAATACAATTTTTAGTGTCATATAGGTTAATTTAGAAACGAAAATAAGTTTTAAAACATTTTACTGATCAAGAAAAACGTCATAACTCTCTCTACAAAGCGAAATTAAAATTTATTGTATTTCGTAGGAAACTGCCAGTCCGCCATTTTGAATTTCATTTTTGGGGGTGTTCCCGGGGTCCAATTTTGTCGGATTTTGGATATGTTATTCTGCAATGGTTCCTGAGCTGGAAACAGTTTAGAAAGCTTCTGAAGCAATTTTGCCCAGGTTGAAGCTATTTTTGCTCTAGATTGCCTGGACTACTGGTTATTTGGCATGGTAACCGTCCCACATAAGTAGCAGAATCTATTGGGATCATTTTTACACGCTCTATTCATTATGAAATATTTTATCTATATGCCTGAAAAGTAAAAAAAAGATATTATACAAGTGAAACAAATGATGATAGATGTTACTGTTCCAATTCCGCTTTGACAAAATCACGAAAAATTCTATTTTACTTATGAGGCCATAGCCGGATAACCTGAGCTGATTAAGAAAAACGGATTGCAGATTCGAAATCAGCAGGAAAACCTCTATAAGAATCACTTACAAAACCCTTGACAGCAAAATTGATGCATACCAGTGTAATTTAAGTATATTCAGATGTTTAATTGTTTTGTTCTTTTTCAGGTTCTTGTGTTGTATTAAACTATTAAGTATTAATCATGACAAGTTTTGTGTGGTCACTGTATACAATAAATGATCCTAGCGATATCACTGCAAAGTGTAATATTTGCCAAAAGATTATCAAACGTGGGACGGAGAAAGGTGGCCAAAAGTCTTTTAGCACAACACCTCTTCATAATCATTTGAAGATTAATCACCCAAAAGAGTATGCTGAAGCCAAAAACGAAAATGACAAAAAAAGAATAGCTGCGACTGAATCAAAGGAAATCGGCATATATAGAATACGGGCTAGACCATCAACTTCTACTGGTAGTACTCTGAAAGAAAAGAAAATGGACCAAATGAGTAAGCAGATCTCAATAGAGGAAAGCTTTTCATCTAAAAAAAATATGGGACATCAATGACTCCAGGTCTGTGATGATTCACCGTAAAAGTGGCATGATGATGGCTTTGGACAACCAGCCATTTGCTTTAGTTGAAGATGATGGTTTTATTGGTCTAATGGCCCACCTCCAACCCAGATATCTCTTACCGAGCAGAAGGTACTTCTCTGATACTATAATTCCTCGTCTTTATAAAATTGCTCAGAAGCTGGAAGAAGTAAAGCATGTCGGCTTTTCTTCAGATATATGGACATGCACAACCTCTCAAGAAAGTTTTATATCATTATCGGGTCATTGGATAGGTAAAGATTTTGAAAGATACGATGCTGTGCTACATGCCTCTCATTTCTCAGGGTCGCATACTGGCAAGAATATACCTGAAAAGTTTCGCTCTATGTGGGATAGTTGGGATCTTGATGCAAATAAGAGGAATTTATTGGTGAGGGATGGAGCTAGTAATATGGCTCTTGGTAGTGACCTGGCTGAAATACCTTCAATACACTGCAGCATTTATTTACTCTAACTGGTTATTAGTGACTCAATTATGGTTGAGAGGAGTGTAATTGATATCCTTGCAAAAAGTCGCCGCCTTCCAACTCACTTTAATCATTCTCCTTAGGCCTGTAACAATTTCAAACACATTCAAGTGCAGCAAAATCTTGAGCCTCTACTATTGGTTCAAGATGTCCCAACACATTGGAACAGTGTATATTTGATGCTAGAAAGATTATATAAATTAAAAATTCCAGTGCAACTGTATTTGGCTGATCGTAGTGAATTAACTATCATCACATCCTTCGAGTGGACACTGATACGAAATCTCCTTAAAATATTAAAACCATTCTTCCAACTAACTCAGGAAATGAGTTCGGAAAAATCAACTTTGTCTTCCGTAATCTCAAGCATTTGTATTTTACAAAGATTTCTTTCAAAGATTCGCCATGATGACCAAGGTGTTCAAACGACAAAGAACTCCTGACTTCTCTTCGAGCGCGTTTCTTGTCGGAGAGTAATGATTAGGCTGACCATATTTCCTCGAGACAAAAACGGGACATTGGGATGGCAAAAAAGGGACGGGGGTTATGTAATATTCTGTATTCATGAAAAAGTAAGTACATAAACCGGTACAAAATTGACATTTTTATTAAAACGACGGGACGGCCAGGAAATATAAAAAAACGGTACTGTCCCGTTCAAAACGGTACGTATGGTCAGCCTAGTAATGATGGGAAGTCTTTGAACATAATGAAAAACAGGGCTTATGTGACTGCGACTGCAATAGATCCGCGGTATAAGTTATCTTTATTTCAACAAGATCAAAAAGAGCAGGCTAAATCCTGGCTGATTGAAAAAGTCATAGGTATTGAAAATGACGAAGGTGGTAATGATTCTAATGAAAATAAAAGTGAAGGTAATAAAAGTGGAAGCGAAAGAAGCTCAAATTCCAGTTCTCTTATGCGAAAGAGGAAAGACGAAGAGGACATTCTTGAAGCGTGTTTTATGGAGATCACAAAAGGAGAGCAATCTGGGGAAGTAAGTTACAAGAGGAGTAAGGTTGAAAAAAAGACTGCTCCTGTTCTACTGATTGCAGGGGAGTTAGACCGATATGCATCTGAACCTCTTGTAGATAGGAAACGCTGTCCAGTTCAAATTTGGAGGCAGGAGGACCGATTTCCTCTACTTAAAACTATTGTTTCAAAGCTTCTCTGCACACCCGCATCCTCTGTATTTTCAGAGAGAATGTTTTCTGAATATGGAAACATCTATGAAGCAAGGCGATCCCGAATATTGCCTAAAAGAGGAGAAATGCTCTTCACCACAACGGAAAAAAAGGTCTAAATCACTGTTGTTGAGTTTTTTTTATTCTGAAGACCTCCAGGCTGAATGGTGGCATCTGACCTACACAATACTGCCCTCCATTCATTGATTTCATTCCAGGCATTTTATATTGTATTCAATGTATTGTTTTACATTTGTCAAGCTTGTAATGTTTTGTATTGCTTTGAAAATAAAGGAAAAAAAGGAGAAAAAAAGAGTGGAAAGCAAGTGCAGGGGTCTAGCAATATTTAATCTTTTTAAAAAATTTAACGCCTAGACGTTTTTATAAAAAAGCCCTGATTATATTAATAGAACTGTAATCATTAAGGATGGGCAGATGTTTTATTTTTTCTTGTCGTCAGTATTGTGCTGATTTAATATAAAAAGTGTTGCTGGACTGGTTTACAGGTGGGCCCTGGAGGGGTTTCCATTGTTTTTTCATATAAAATATTATTTATAATGTTATCATATTATGGCAGATTTTCAGACCGGTGTTCATTTTCTAATGTCTTGGCCTATATCCGGCCGGATATGACCCATATCCTGCCATATTTCGCAATATCCGGTACACCCCTAATTGAAGGAGGAAATATAAACCCGGTAGTGAAAAACGTAAGGATAAGAAGCGCAGAAAAGAGTTTCTTGCGACGGTGCCGAAACTGACTAATTGGATTAAATCCTCAGCAACTAAGTCAGCCCCTTCAGCAGGCCCACCAGCTGCCTCCGCTACTTCAGCAGCTGCATTTTCAGAAGACGCGTCTACGTCAGTGCGTTCAGCAAGCCCAGCAACTGCCTCCACTACTTCAGCAGCTGCATTTTCAGGAGACTCGTCTACATCAACCCCTTCAGCAGGCCTACCAGTTGCATCTTCAGAAGACCCATCTACGTCAGTGCGTTCAGTAGGCCCACCAACTTCAGGACATGCAATTAATGACATTGGTTTGTGGCCACAAGTGCTGACCGATGACTTTAGACTTTAGAGAGTTCTGGATAGAGCGGGGAACATCAGATTGCCAAAATTATGACAGCGACTTCAGTAACTCTTCAACTACTGAAAGTGGTACAACACGCCGATGTACGAAGACATTATTTGTTAAGAAACATAGCCTGACAAATGAGAGGTTTGGGGTGTCATGGCTGTGCTATTTTGAGTCCACAGGCTGTGTTTACTGTTTTGTCTGTAAATTAATGTCGAGGGCGGACAGCAAGTTCACAATCGGGTTCAACGACTGGAAGCATGGTAGACAATCGGTCGAAGCACACGGAAAATATGAGCAACATATGGAGTCGATGAGATATTTGTTGGTTAGAAAGTCTGTCTCCGAAGATACGAACCTGACACCGAGAGATTCATTTTGAACCACTGCATTTCTACCGATAATTGATAAACTGTGTACCACTCTGAACACTCGTCTAGAAGCGTACGCTGTCCTGCAGAAAAGATTTGGATTTTTCTATTTCCTTCGTGTCCTGGACATCGACAGTCTTTGACGGTCAGCTGAACATCTAGTAGAATGCTATCCGGCTGATCTGGAGAAAGAGCTGGTAACAGAAGTTGTGCAGTTCGCTGCTCTAATGAAACTCACCGAAAGTGAAACAGAATCCCAGACGGAACGTGAAGACATGTGCAACAGATTTTATCGGCATATGAACACGAACGAACTGAAAGGAACATTCCCAAACATGGAAATAGCAATGAGAATATACCTGTGTATGTTTGTCACGAACTGTCCTGGTGAACGTTCATCCTCAAAACTCAAACTGATCAAAAATTACCTTCGCTCCACAATGGGCCAGGAGCGCCTTTCGTCCCTGGCGCTGTAGAGTATAGAGCATGAGGTGTTGCAATCGGTGAGTTTCGAGGACACAATCACGCAGTTTTCCAAACAAAACCAGGAAGCGTCCTATGTAATATTCATTACAAATCTACGCTCAATCTACAGTACAGTAAGCTGTACAGTTTAGCTGTTTATTAAGTGCATTACAATAACTGTCTTCTTCTTCCGCAGCTTATTATCCCATCTTTACATGGGGTCGCTGTTTTCGGTTCGTCTTCTCCACTCTCCTCTGTCGTATACCACGTCCTTCTCCCTGATGTCCGCCACCACACAGTCCCTCCATCTCGTCTTCGGTCTTCCTCCTCTTCTCCGTCCCGGCAACTCCATGTCCAGCACTCTGCGCTCCACATACTACTCCTCTCTTCTCCTGACGTGTCCATACCACCTCAGCCTGGCCTCCTGCACCTTCTTAGATGCTTCCGCCACCTTCACTGTTCCTCTTATATGCTCATTTCTGACCTTATCCCTCCTCGTCACTCCACACATCCATCTCAACATCTTCATTTCAGTCACATCGATTTTTCTTTCATTGCTCTTCTTCATTGGCACAGTCTCCATTCCATACAACATTGCCGGCCTCACCACTGTTTTGAATGCCTTTCCCTTCAATTTCACTGGGACCCTCTTATCAGAGAGCACCCCTGATACATCTCTCCAGTTCTTCCACCCCGACTGTATTCTACAGTTTATCTCTCTCTCTGCTCCCCCCTCTGCATCCACTGTTGACCCCAAGTATTTAAAATACTCCACCGTCTTAACACGCTCTCCACTCAATGTCACTTCCCCTCCTCGGTCCTGCTGCACATCACATCTCATATATTCGGTCTTCTTTCGGCTAATTCTCATCCCCCTACTTTCCAACGCCTCTCTCCAATTTTCCAACTGCTGCTCCACCTCCTCTTTCATTTCCCCACTCAACACAACATCGTCTGCATACATCATGCACCACGGCGCCTCCCCTCTAATCCTGTCCGTCAACACATCGAATACCACATTGAAAAGGAAGGGGCTCAAAGCTGATCCTTGGTGCAGACCAACTTCCATCCCAAAGCTCTCTGACACACCCACGCTACTCCTCACCTTAGTTGTTACTCCCCTGTACATCCCCTTGATCAGTTTAACATACTTCTCCGGTACCATCTTTTCCCTTAAGCATCTCCAAACTTCCTGCCGTGGTATCCTATCATATACCTTCTCCAAGTCAATAAAAACCATGTGCAACGCCTTCTGCCCCTCTCTGCCAACTGTTTCAACGCAAAAACTGTATCTGTCGTTCTCCTTCCCGGCATAAATCCAAACTGTTCCACTGACACTTCGTCTCTCAACCTACTCTCCACTATTCGCTCCCATATCTTCATTGTATCTGATATTAGCTTGATCCCTCTATAATTCGTGCAATCTTGTACATCTCCCTTCTCTTTGAATATAGGCACTATGTTGCTGGTCCGCCACTCATCCGGAATCACCTCCTGGTCAAACAACTTCTGCATTAGATCCCACACCAGATCCACCCCCTCATCTCCCAGTGCCTTCCATGCCTCGGCTGGTATCTCGTCTGGGCCAGTCGCTTTGTTATTTTTCATCCTATTCAGAGCAGTGTAGCTGTTTATTAAGTGCATTACAATAACTGTGTAGCTGTTTATTAAGTGCATTACAACTGTGTAGCCTACTAGTGTAGCTGTATAAACTGTGTGTGTACATAGTTAAGTTATAGTCTTTAATATCACAGTAATAAGCCGAATGGCTTCCGCATGTATTTTTTGTGTTAAAAATATATATCTGTTATGTGCATTACAAAATATTGTCATTCATTAACACACTAAAATAATACATCCTGAATATTCCTGAAGACTTCAAATTAGCGAACGTCACGCCTATTTTTAAAAAAGGCGACCGCACAGTAGCTAGCAATTATAAGCTCATTAGCTTAATGTCAATTGTCGGTAAACCTTTGGAATCCGTAGTTAGGGATCGTATCATCGATCACTTAGAAAGTAGAAATTTGATTAATAGTAGTCAGCGTGGATTTCGACGCCATAGATCTTTTTTAACTAATTTGTTAGAATTTTATAACGAAATAGTGCACGAATACGACAGGCAGAAAGCTGCTGACTTTTATTTAGATTTTAAAAAAAGCGTTCGATATAGTTCGCAGAGATTAATTGCGAAGGTTTAAAGCGCATGGTATACGCGGTCAGGTAGCTAACTGGTTAGAGGAATGGCTTCGTGCTAGGAGACAGAGGGTCGCTGTTAATGGTAGTGAATCGGGGTGGTTGAATGTAGGTAGCGGTGTCCCACAGGGTTCAGTGTTAGGCCCATTGCTATTCATAATTTACATTAACGACATAGATGTAGGATTGACTAGTAACGTGTCAAAATTCGAGGTAAGGTTGTTAACGAGGTCGATAGAAATAGGCTCCAAGACGATGTAAATAGGATTATGGAGTGGACGGATAAGTGGCAGATGCAATTTAACGTAGACAAATGTAAAGTTTTGCATATAGATTCTCGTAACAATAATTACACGTACACAATGGATGGTAGAGTTAGCGAGCGTTGACGAGGAAGTAGATTTAGGCGTACGTGTATCTAAGGATTTAAAGGTTAGGAACCAGTGCCTGGAGTCTTGCGCAAAAGTTAATAGGATGTTAGGCTTCATAGCACGTAATTTTGAATTTAAATCGAAGGATATTATATTGCCCCTTTACGAGTCCCTAGTCAGGCCTCATTTAGAATATGCCGTTCAGTTTTGGTGCCCGTATTTGCGAGTATTAATAGGTTAGAAAGCGTTCAGCGTCGTGCCACGAAACTAATTCCGTCATTGCGCAACAAGCCTTATGAAGATAGGATAAAAGAATTAGACTTGCATTCACTCGAAACTAGGAGATTAAGGGGGGAGCTTATTGAAGTTTTCAAAATCGTTAATAACATTGATAACGTAAATTTTGACACACTGTTCACTTTCGATAATAGCAGAACCGTTTAGATAAGCATTTTAAAGATATTAATGGTTTAAAATAAAAAAAAGCAATTAGTAACAGGAGCTCTGGGAGTGGTGGTCGAGGATGAGTCTGTTGACGATTAATGCCAGCAAAAAAAAAAAAAAAAAAAAAAAAAAAAAAAAAAATTAGACTAACATGAACGCAGATTTAGCTCGTAGAGTAAACTAACCTACTTTTTTTTTTCTTATCCTCTCCTTACTTGCATGTCTAACTCTCTTTATTTGCATGTCTATAGTTTGCATGGTATGACTGACTGAGAGTTAAGACTGTTTGCATAGTTTGTAAGCGTTCTTATTTTACTTCTTTTCATCTTTCACCCCTTTCCTATTCTCTCCGACTATTTTTATGACTTGTCGGCAGTGGCCGGCGGATGATGATGGCGAGTCTTTTTTTCTCTTTCTGAATGAATGTTAACCCATGAGTGATAGGTGTTGCTACTTATTTAACCCCTTATTTTCTTCTCTTAACCGCCTACTCTTTCCTTTCTCTCAGGCTAACCTTAGAGTGGATCTTAGGGTCTTTGTTAGCCTTAGCTTCTGTAGAGATCCCAAGAAATAGTTTACCCAAGGCCCCGCAGGCTGTAAATGCGCCCCTGCTCAAACATCGTCGCTAATGTGTTCCTGGAAAAGGCGACGATATTCAAAACAACGATGTTCAAGAAATGTAACCTATGGGAAATAAGAGGTTCCGTTCTCAGATCTTTTTTTTGTGTCAAAATCAGGATTTTTGCATTACAAATACAGTACAAATACACTCGTTTTAACAGCTCAATCACAGGAAAAACATCAATAAGAAGCTGTTCAATTCAAACCTTTTATTTAAACATGAAAATTTATAATATGAACAGAAAAATGAAATTGGAAATTATTTTTAAGCAAAATATTTGTCTACTGTTCAATTAAAACCTTTTATTAAAAATGAAAATTTAGCAAGTTTACACAACCACATTTGACAGCGAGACACTCCACGTTCATCTGATATACTGAACTTCATAATGTTTGCAGATGATACAACCGTGTCTTTTTCTTGCAAAGATGTTAATTCACTAAGAATATATTTAATTCAGAATTCATCAGTGTAATGAAATGGTTGACCACCAATAAACTCTTCCTAAATACCAGTAAAACAAATTTCATGATTTTTACTAATAAAAGAAATGTATATCTTGAACTTAATGTTAATGAAATCACAATAAAGGAGTGTACTGACAAAATTTCTTGGTGTAATGCTAGATAAGAATTTGCGATGGAGTGACCATGTAAATTATATCGCGAAAAAGATTTCAAAGAGCGTTGCTATAATCAGAGGCGTAACTAGGGTTGATCGCGCCCAGGGCAAATCAATAAATGGCGCCCTTAAAACCAGTGTTCTTTAAAATTCTGGCTGAATTCTTATAATGGTACTCAGACTGGTTACTCGTAATAATACCGCTAACAAAATATACTTTTAAGAAGTTTATTTTATGACAAATGAAAATGAAAAACAGTTATATACATATAAAACTGTACAAAAATGTAAAAATAAATTGAAAATACAATTCATCAAAATTATTTTTACAGTTTATACTTTAATGTTTTTCTATCCATATACATAACCGCGTATATTTACTATTAAGGTTGATATTAAATTTCTATTAATACAATTTAATTTTATAGAACCAAAGTATGGTTAATTATTTGTCGAATTACAACAGAAACAATTAATATATGTACAAGGAGAGGCATAACTTTTCATGAGAATACACTTTGATGTTTTCTTGAATTTTACTGAATTACCGGTAGCAGAATTAGCAATTAGAATATTAGATACTGACAAAAATCATTCCAATTATATGGTACTTTAAAAGAAATGCCTTGTTTGCACCTATTATTTTTGGCTCTTTTAATGAATAATCTGAACTTCACACTAAACATGTATTTTTCTTACTTTTGCTGATGCAAACTTATCAATAATGTCATCAAAATTTGTTATTTCAGTTTCCTCACGTTCAATGCTGAGCAAGGCTAAAGCAGAAAGTCTTTCTTGGCCCATTGAAGCTCTCAAATATGAGAAGATCAATGTTTACTTGCTGAAAGATCGCTCACAGCTGGCAATTGAAATTGTAATAGTGAGCATTATCTGAATAGCTACTCTCAAATTTGGAAAAACATTTTCATCTCCATACTGAACAATAAACTTTAGTTCCTCAGCTTTAGAAATCTGAACATTTGGGCGACTTTTCAGAAGCATCTTACAATCCAGGATTTCTTCATAAAGCTCAAAGCCGTCAATATCATTGCTATAAAACTGTCCAAGGTTGAGACAACTTTTCTTTAAGATATTTACGTCATGACTACTGTTGCTTTCATTTGAGTCAAACAATAATCCTCTAGCATCTAAAAGAAATCCAAATTTTGAATCCAAGTCATGGAGACGGACAAATCTTTCTTCCATATCATTATGGAGACGATCAATAGTTTCTTTCATTATTCTCATCATTTCTTCTTTCGCAGTTAACCCTACATCATTGGCGGCTTTTTCACCAGGCATTTGTTTCTTCTTTCTACTTGAAAGCCCTGCTTCAAGTGATTCACTGGCCAATGATTCTCGACTGCTTAAAAAATAATCTTGAAGGGCTTTTAAATCATAGGCAGCATCATGAAAGTTCATGGTATGATCTTGGAGTCGTTTTTGAACACGATCAATCCGAACAAGAATTTTGTTCCAAAAATCCAAGCAAAGCCAAGAAATGAAAAGTCAAAATTTGATTCAACACCTGCCTTGCATCACCTCTTGTATCAGCAGTTTCATTTTGATCATCAACCATGCTTTGCAAGAGTTCCACTATAATATCAAAGTATTCATGAACAGGCTTCACAGCCTCTGTTCTAGAACTCCATCGAGTTTCAGATTCAGATTTGACAACTATTGGTATGGCATCTTTCAGCTTTTGCCAACGGAGAGTTGAACGTGAAAAGAATGAATAAAGCGACTGAATTGCACCCAAAAAAGTCACCATCACTGCATCATGGTTAGCTGGTTAGCAGCACGCACTCCAACCAAATTGAGAATGATTATCGCAGTTTACAAAAATAGCTTTGCTATTTTTTTCAATAATCCTCTGTTGAACACCACTTTTATAACCAGCCATAACTGCAGCATTGTCAGAGCATTGAGATCGACAGTCTTCTAACGGCATTTTGTCTTTTTCCAGTTGTTCCAAAATCACTTCCACAATGTTTTCAGCATCCTTTTGTTTTAATTGGATAAATCCAAGAAAAGACTTATAAAAATTGTTTTCTCCTGAAAATCAATATCAACATAACGAACTGTTTCTGCCATTTGCTCTCGATGTGCTTGATCTGGAGTAGAATCAAACATGAGGCCAAAATATTTGGCCTTATGAATGCTCTGTAACAATTTCTGGCGAACAGTAGAAGTCATCAGCTGAATAAACTCATTCTGCACAAACGGAGATAAATATGATGTTCTTCCGGGGTGCTTTTCCACAATACTGAGATGTTCTTTCATGACAGGATCAAACCTTGCCAACATTTTAATAACCCAAGGAAATTTCCAATATTGCTTTCCTCTTCCTGTCTAAGGGATTCCTTGTGACCACGCAATGCAAGGTTCTGAGTTGCTAAAAATTTTATGCAATGGAGAATTCTGTGGAGAACATCTCGCCACTTTTGTTTTTCTGTTGCAATTTGAGCTTGAAGCTCTACGTCAATGATTCCTCTGTTTTCTAAAAGATTTCTTTCCATTTCCTTCCATTGGGTGAAGCAGTATCGATGATTTTTTGCATTTTCATGGGTGCTAAGCCTTTCTGGTGCTTTCCAATGATTGAACCCATTTTCTTGCTCCAATGAAGACTGATTGTCATTTTGAGAAAATAGCAAACAAAAGCAAAAAGCTTTTTTCTTCTATGGAGAATAAACAAGCCATGAGCGCCAAACTACTACTTCACATCCATTTCCCAACTTTCTTTTAAACCATCTTTCATTCATTGATCGGGTTTGTGTGTGAACAAATGGCCCTTCACTATTTTGAAAATACTTCGAACCCAATGTGACCATTTCTGTCCTCAAGGCATCTGATAAAATTACTTTTTTTGATATTTTATCAAACTCCAAGAAGCCTACATCGTGATGCTGAATCGCATCTGGTATAGGCTGTGCTGTTTTTTCCTGCTTTTCGCTACTCAAAGTTTTAGTATCTTCTTGACTAAATCGCTCTTATTCTACAGATGAGGAGGTGGAGTTGTGTCCAGTAGTTCAAAGAAAAGGACACACATACTCAGGGGAGTAACACTTTAATATTTGAATTGTTAATACATTACTTTCATTGTGTTATTGTTGTTACAGGTGGTGGTGCATATATGCACAAAGACAGGCTCGCATATATAAATAAGATAGAGATTAAATTGAATAAATAAACAGATAATAAAGACCCTTTCTAAACAAGGGGGAAAACTGAATAATAAGAACCAAAAGAAAGAAGAATCAAAAGAAGCGCAAGATCATCTATTGCAAAGAAGAGCTAAAGCATTATTTCTAAGGGGTACCTAGACCGTGGTATTTAGGGGATAGCCGGCTGTTCTGGGTATTCACGGGGTGGGGTACTTTCTTAAATACTGGCGAGATAAAGCGAGGAACATCTTAAATAAATTGAAGGTGAGAAATTATTCTACTTTTTATCACTGGTAGCAGAGCGTGGTTCGAATTCGACAACATGAGCAATAAAGACAGTGGAGACTGGAGGATGAGAAGAGGATGTCCACATTTCAACGGGAAGCAAGAAGAATTTAGAAGTTGGAGAGGGAGAGTAGAGGATTGGTTGATCGTGTGCGAAGAAGTGGTATACCCTGGTTTGGAAATAAGGATGAATTTAGGAGGGAAGGCATGGGAGGTGACCGAAGATATTAGTCGAGGAAGTCTTAAACAAGAAGGCGGTGCAGCAATTATTTTGTCAGTTCTGGATAAAGTGTATAAAAAGGAGACTTTGATGGAGAATTATGAAAATATGAAGAAGTATTTCAAGATCAAGAGGGAAGTGGGTGAAACGATGAAGGACTACATTTTCCGGTATGAAAAAAACGCGAAGGACTGTAAAACAACATTAGGTAGAGAGATGTTTGAAGGAGAAGTGAAGGGATTTCATGTGCTGGAACAAGCGAGCCTGTCTGAACAACAAAAACAATTAGTTTTATCAGCATGTGGAAAGGAGGAGATGAAATATGAAACGGTGACACGAATAATGAGGAGGATATTTGAAACCTTGGAGGAGGAAGCAAAAGGAGAGGAGTGGTTGGAACATGACCAGATGAATCGTGGATATGGTGGAGGAAGAGGATTAAACAATAGAGGTGGAGGTCGATGGAGAGGAAATTGGAGCAGGAAAGGAGCCGGAAGAAGAAACCCGATGAACCAACAGGGAAAGGTAACAACATGTACAATCTGCAAATCCGAATGGCATTGGGCCTATGATTGTCCAAAGCATTATAAAAACAAAGGGATGGTTAGTCGATCTGATAATGATAAAGAGAAGAAACACGAGGAACAGGAGGAGGAGAAAGAAGAGAAGATTTACGTGAGTGGGGTCATAACTGAGGAAGAAGAATGGGGAGATATTGAAGCTATTTTAGACACTGGATGCAAATCAACAGTATGTGGAGAACTATGACTATCAAAGATAGTGATGGAGTTGGATAAGGAGGAGCTTAAGAGAATGAGGGCAAAGACTGTAACATCAAAAAAGGTCTTTACCTTTGGGAAGACGAGCTTCCCATCAAGAGGCATCATGGAAATTCCTGTCAATATAGGAGGACAAAAAGTGTATATAAAAACGGAAATACTGAAAGGAGATGTGCCCTGGTTAATAGGGAAGGAAACTATGTGTAAAATGGATATGAAGGTATGCATGAAGGAGGAAAAGGTGGTGATAGGAGATATGAATAACGTAGAAGTGACGCTTAAAGAAGATAGAAGAGGACACCTGAGAATTGGTTTGATACCACAAAGGAGAAGAGAAGAGTGTGGACAGAAGGATGGAAAGAAAAAGGAGATAAGGAGATTAGTGCAGCCATAAGAAAGTTACATCTACAATTCGGACACGCTAGTGGAGAGAGAATTTGGAGGTTGACGGAGGATGCTGGATGGAGTGAGGGACTGGAGGAAGAGCAGAAAAAGAAGATGAAAAACAGATTATTGGAACAACTAACTGAGTGCGATATTTGTAAGAGATATAAGAAGAATCCACCAAAGCCAGTAGTGGGTTTGAGTTGGAGTAAACAATTTAATGAGGTGGTAGCCCTTGATCTGGGAGAACTTGAGGGACGAAGATTCTTAGTAATGGTAGATATGGCGACAAGATATTGTCAAGCCAGGTGGATAAAGGACAAGACACCAGAGACTGTGATGAATGGAATGATGGTTGACTATTTTCGGAACACCGGCAAAAATACTGACTGACAATGGAGGTGAATTTCAAAACGAAAAAATGAGAATTGTGTGTGAAAAATGGCAGATAAAAATGATGACTACACCAGCAGAAAGTCCATGGAGCAATGGACTGTGTGAAAAGACTGTCGGATTACTGAAGGAGAGTTTGAGGAAGATGGCGGAAGAAGTAAACATTAAGATTGCTCTAGGATGGGTGGTGTTGGCGAAGAATTGTCTGAGTAATTATGGTGGTTTTTCGCCAAACCAATTAGTGTTTGGGCATAATCCGATACACCCGAACCTTATGAATGATGGCTTCAGCATTGGTGGTGTTGTAGAAGGAAATGAAGAACAGATGGTGAGGGAAAACCTACAAGCGATGCATAAGGCAAGAGAAATATTCATTAAGAATGAATCTTGTTTAAAAATAAGGACTGCTCTGAGGAAAAATATAAGGGTACATAAGATAGAAGATGTGATTATCAGTGATGAGGTCTACTACAAAAGAGAAAATGAAAAAGTGTGGAGAGGACCATCAAAGGTAATTGGCGTAGATGGGAAAACTGTGATTGTGAAGCATGGGGATTCATTAAGGCAAGTGGCGCGAGTGCATATCACTCGGATTCAAGGAACAAATGAAGTCATGAAAGAAGAGAGAGAAAGAGGTAATGAAAAGGAAGAGGAGATCGATAACAACAACTTTGACAGAGAAGAAAGGGACATGGTTATGGTGAGAAGAGATCTACAGATCTACAGAAGCTAAGGCTAATAAAGACCCTAAGATCCACTCTAAGGTTAGCCCGAGAGAAAGGAAAGAGTAGCGGGTTAAGAGAAGAGAAGAGAATAAGGGGTTAAGTAAGAGCAACACCTATCACTCATGGGTTAACATTCATTCAGAAAAAGAGGAAAAGTGTCTCACCATCATCATCCGCCGGCCACTGCCGACAAGTCAGAAAAATAGTCGGAGAGAATAGGAGAGGGGTGAAAAATGAAAAGAAGTAAAATAAGAACGCTTACAAACCATGCAAACACAGTCTTAACTCACTGTCATACCATGCAAACTACAAACATGCAAGAAAAGAGTTAGACATATGCAAAAAGTAGGTAAAGTTAAACAAAAAGTGGGTTAGTTTACGCTATGAGCTACATCTACATTCGTGTTAGTCTAATTTTTTTTTTTTTTTTTAATAATTTTATTGCTGGCATCACACGCTGACATGTCACAAGCTGGCATTCATCGTCAACAGACTCATCCTCGAGCACCACCACCAGAGCTTCTGTTGCTAACTTTGTTGTTTTTTAAATTAAACAACGTTAATACCTTTAAAATGTCTGTCAAGACGGTTCTTAAACATATTAACGCTGGTAGAATGAACGACTGACGCGGGAAGATTATTCCATTTATCAATTACTTTAAACGTAAAGAAGTTTTTAGCGATATTAGTAATAAAACGCCTGCCACGCAACTTAAATCCGTTATTGCGAGTATTACTATTATCAAAGTGAACAATTTGTCAAAATTTACGTTATCGATGTTATTAACGATTTTGAAAACTTCAATAAGCTCCCCCCTTAATCTCCTAGTTTCGAGTGAATACAGGTCTAACTCATTAATCCTATCTTCATAAGGCTTATTGCGCAATGACGGAATAAGTTTCGTGGCACGACGCTGAACCCTTTCTAACCTATCAATATCCTCACGCAAGTACGGGCACCAAAACTGAACTGCATATTCTAAATGAGGCCTGACTAGGGACTTGTAAAGGGGCAATATAATATCCTTCGATTTAAATTCGAAATTACGCGCTATGAAGCCTAACATCCTATTAGCTTTTGCGCAAGACTCCAGGCACTGGTTCCTAACCTTTAAATCTTAGATACGCGTACGCCTAAATCTACTTCCTCGTCAACGCTCGCTAACTCCCTATCATCCATCGTATCCGCGTAATTATTGTTGCGAGAACCTATATGCAAAACTTTACATTTGTCTACGTTAAATTGCATCTGCCACTTATCTGTCCACTCCATAATCCTATTTACATCGTCTTGAATCCTATTTCTATCGTCCTCGTTAACAACCTTACCGCCTATTTTAGTATCGTCCGCGAATTTTGACACGTTACTAGTCAATCCTACATCTATGTCGTTAATGTAAATTACGAATAGCAATGGGCCTAACACTGAACCCTGTGGGATACCGCTACCTACATCTAACCAGGGTTGTGGAGTCGGAGTCGGAGTCGAATTTTTACAATGTGTGGAGTCGGAGTCGGAAAATTTTGGACTGACTCCACAACCCTGGTTATAGCCACTAGGTTAAGAAAGGTTATTCAATTTTAAGTAGGACTACTACTGGTTAGACCTTAATTATGTTTAAGAGAATCTTTTTCATTTATTTATCTCTCCTCCTCGTGTGCGGAAACGTTCCTTAATACTTATGTCGTTTCTATTCATATATATATATATATATATATATACACGGTGAACCAAAAGTAGGTGGACAGTAGGTTGAATACGGTTTGTGTTATATTATATTATAACTATGGTGTTCATTATAACTATGGTGTTTGTGTTATATTATATTAAATATTATAACTAAATTTATTTAAATTTTATTTTGTATTATAGTATACAAAAAAATTAAATATGTATTCTCAAAATAAACGTTATCATTTACTGTCCACCTACATTTGGTTCACCCTATATATATATATATATATATATATATATATATATATATATATATATATATATATATATATATATATATATACAGGGCGTCCCAAAAAAATATATACACACTTTAAATAATTATAAAGGCAGTGTTTATTAAAATACATTTCATTTTCAAAATGTAATAGAATCTACAGACATTATTTAATTGTTTTGTCAACGCCTGTTTTCAAACTGACGTCCGTTCTGGTCCAGGCACTGCTGATAACGCGAAGCAATGGAATCGCAAACATCACGAAACATTTCGTTTGTATTTGTGTGCATTCTCGTTCAATGGCTGCTCTCAATTCAGCGACTGTTGCAGGTTTTATAGCGTAGACTTTGTCTTTTAAGTATCCCCATAAAAAAAAGTCTAGTGGTGTGAGGTCTGGTGAACGCGGAGGGTATTCTACGAAACCCCTTCGTCCAATCCACATCCACATCGTACCAAGTACCACTCGCAATCCTCCACTCTTCGGTCCGGATCATCTTCATTAATAGCATGGACTAATCTTGGAATGTAACTTTTCCATTGACAGCGCTTCAAAATGCGTTGGACAGACGATTCTGAAATTCCTACCTCACGACTCGCTTGCCGGACAGATTTTCTTGGACTTTGGTGATACGTTTCCAGTACTCTTTCTTGCTTTGTGGGGCTTGTCGATGTCCGTGGTCTTCCGGAACGCTTCTTGTGGACATTCTGAACAGTTCCATCGGCTTCAAACTTATCTCTAATTCGAGTGATGGTAAGTCGCGTTGGTGGATCTGTTTGAAACTCCCTCCTAAACTGTCTTTGCACTTCAACTGCGTTTTCACACTTCCAGTAGCATTTTAGAATGAATTTCCTTTGTTCAAAGCTTAGTCTGACTGCCATTATTAATTCTAATGGGTTTAACTTGGAAAGAAAGAAACATCAATTGAGCTATCAGCTGTTAAAGTGTGTATACATTTTTTTGGGACGCCCTGTATGTGTGTATATATATATATATATATATATATATATATTAGGGTGGTCCTTAAAATTCAAAGTTGGGAAGTTTCAGCTCCCACCCCCGGAAATCATTCGAATGGTTGAGAAAACTCTCTAGTTGAATTTTTTATTAAATCGAACAACGTTTACCCCTCCCTCATCGACCTTGAACTTTTACCCCCGGAGTTGTTGCCCGGTTGCAGTTGTTGCCGTTGTTGCCCGGTTAGCGATCCTGGGTCTGTAGGGTTCGCTTCCGAGAGTCCGGAAACTGGCAGCGGTGGCGAGCGACGACTTGCAGGAGGAACTGGAGTTGCTCCTCGTCGTGGGTCAGCGTCCGGTTGTACTCTTGGACGAGGGCAACTCCTCGCTCGGCATGGTCGTTGATTACGGCGAGCCCTCCCACACGTGCCGCCGCTGTCTTGGTCTTCCCGCTTCGGCCAGGTCTCCGGGTCGACCTCGAGGAAGCCATCCTCCAGTCGAAGTTTCTCGAAGAAACCTCGTGTGTTGGACGACGCCAGGTCTTCCAACTGAAGCCCGGCGAGTACTCGGTTTGGCAGCGTTGGCCGCTTCGCCGGGGACTCCTCACCGACCCGGTCGTGGAGAGAGGCGATGATCTTCCTCTTCTGATCGACGGCGATCCCCGGATCGAACAGCGCCAGCGCCACCAGCTCCTCCGACAGGTACCAGAGGTGGTTCTGGAACTTGGTCAGCGCCACCTTGGCCACCGCAGGGTTGATGTCAGAGTAGGCCAGCAGGTCCTTGAGGAGGGCGAAGTCATTTCGGGGGGCAGTTGCGGCGATCGGAGCCTCCGTCCACGCCTTGGCGTAGACCCGACAGACGAAGATGCAGATGCTCCGGAGGCCACTCTCCTCCCTCGCCGTGAGTTTGAACTGCTGTCGGAACATCCAGACCTTCAAGGCGTAGATTGCCTTCGCCATCCAGCGGGCGTGGTGAATCGGCCCGGGAGCTCGGAAACGCACTCCTCGCGGGGGGACGTGACCGACGAAGAGGAGGGTGAGCTCGAGCAGCTCACGGTAATCGTCGCGCAGGTCCTTGCGCTCGACTATCGCCTTCTCAAACCACTCCGTGTCGACAGTGGTGAGCAGAGGAGCGACATCGGGGTGCGCAGCGCCGGACTCGTACTGGCTTCTGTCCAGGAAATCCCAGCGCTCCTGAAAACGCTTGAAGAGGGTCACGTCAGGACCGGACGTGGGGCCCATCACAGCCGTGAACGCCGCACCGAGGAGGAGCTCCAGCACATGATGGCGGCACGCGAAGTAGAGCAAGTCTTTCGCGAGGTGTTGCTCGATGAGGATGCACGCTCCGTTGTTCCGGCCGGTGTTCGAGGCGGTGGTATCGAATGACAAGCCACTCACTTGCTCAGTGAGCTCCCACTCCTCCAACGCGTTGAGGACGGCCTTGGCCATCTCGGAGCCCGTTCCACTCGGCAGCTTCGGGACGCCCAGGAGCTGCACCGCGCCGTTACCGGAGACCAAGATTGGAAACCGATCGACTTGCTCCTTGCTCATCAAGTCCTGCATGAGCTTGCCGTCCCAGTGAACGACAAGATTGCCGGCCCTCAGCTCTTCCTTGAGCACCACGTTGAGCCTGGAGCGGTGCCTGCGCCGGTGTCGGCGGATGGAGCTGCGGTTGATATTGAGCTCTGCGACGTCGTGCCCAAGCGACCGGGCAACCTCTGTCAGGACGTAGACAGCTCCTCGGTCGGTCACCTTCGTGCGATCCAGCGACGACGCCACAGCCGCCGAAACGATGTTCGTCGTGCCCCGCCTGGAGTGCTTCGGAGCCCGAGGGCTCCCTTCTTCTCCATGGTCGTCGCTCTCCGCTGCGCTTGCGGCACCACTGGAAGAGGACGAAGACCACTCGAGCTCCACTGGGGCCGTAGATGTCGTCGCTTCTTCCTCGGCTCGCTGCCTCCGTCGATCTTCTTCCCCTTGGCGTTGAGATGCGCGGGCATCGACAGCGGCTAGCATCGAGTCGACGGACCCCAGCTTGCCGCGCCGACGGGGTTCGCGCTGAGCGAGGAGGAACGCCTTGTCCTCCTCGTTCTTGAGCAGCTCCATGGCGTTAGCGGCAGCGACGTCGAACAGGTTCATCATCCGCTCGCTGAACTCGTCCTCCCGCTTCGCTTGAGCGCCAGCTTGCCCCTTGTTCCTCTTCACATCGTTGAACTCCTTGTGGAGCTTCTCAATCTTGGTGACGATGTGGTCCTTCCGGCGGAGGGGGATTCGCGCCTTGGACCACACCTCGGTGACGAGCTCGACGACCTGGTTGGCGGCCTCTCGAAGTGACTTCTTCTGGACGTCGATCCTGTAGACCGTCAGGGCCAAGACCTCTTTTTGCGAAGGAAGTTGCGACCCGGCGATCGATTCCTGCGGGGCAATCAGGTAGCGCAGCTTCGCTGCCATGATCCAGGTTATCTACTTAAAGGTTGAAGGAGTTATTCACTATTCAGTTTAAATTATAATCATTAGAATTTACAGTTTTACACACATTAGTTATCCAACCACTGACGGGTAGCATGACTTATGGTTAAAGGAGTTATTCAGTTTAAATTATAATCGTTAGAATTTACAGTTTTACACACATTAGTTATCCAACCACTGACAGGTAGCATGACTTATGGTTAAAGGAGTTATTCAGTTTAAATTATAATCATTAGAATTTACAGTTTTACACACATTAGTTATCCAACCACTGACGGGTAGCTTGACTTATGGTTAAAGGAGTTATTCAGTTTAAATTATAATCATTAGAATTTACAGTTTTACACACATTAGTTATCCAACCACTGAAAATCTGGAAAGAATGAAAAAAACAAACATTACAAATTATGTAACATTTACTTGAAAGTCAAAAAATTAGCTTAATGGTAATGCTCAATGAGGGAGGGGTAAACGTTGTCCGATTAAAAAAATAAATCACCCAGAGAGTTTTCTCGACCATTTGAACGATTTCCGCGGGTGGGAGCTGAAAAATGTTCAACTTGAAATTTCACCCCCTAAGCAAGGACCACCCTAATATATATATATATATATATATATATATATATATATATTGAATAGAAACGACGTAAATAAGGAGCGTCTCTGCACACGGGGAAGAAAAATAACGAATAAATGAAAAATGAGGCGAACCGCCCGGGAATCGAACCCAGGGCCTTCCAATTGCCGGTTGGATGCGCTACCATTACACTACGGACCTCGATCAATCATATTCACGATTTGCGAGGGTGCCCTCTCAGGGCATTGGTTTCTGCCCTATGTAGGAGAATTTCGATTTATGATTGATCGAGGTCCGTAGTGTAATGGTAGCGCATCCAACCGGCAATTGGAAGGCCCTGGGTTCGATTCCCGGGCGGTTCGCCTCATTTTTCATTTATTCGTTATTTCTCTTCCCCGTGTGCAGAGACGCTCCTTATTTACGTCGTTTCTATTCATTTATATACTGCGCGGTCATTGCAGTTATTTTGCATATATATATGTATATATATATGTATATATGTATATACACGGTGAACCAAAAGTAGGTGGACAGTAGGTTGAATACGGTTTGTGTTATATTATATTATAACTATGGTGTTCATTATAACTATGGTGTTTGTGTTATATTATATTAAATATTATAACTAAATTTATTTAAATTTTATTTTGTATT